>NW_024121799.1:189331-584331 GCF_016745375.1 Pimephales promelas | reverse complement strand
TTTGAGGCTTTTTTTACACATATAGCTGAAGTAGTAATTTACATATAGTATAAATAAATATGAGTTGTACACTGTAAAATGTAATATGATCAATAATTTATGACAACATATGCTTAAGAGCAGTGCTTTAGCTCATTATAATAAGTTAAGCAATTTTTATTTTTTTACGTTATACAATATTCAGCTTTTTTTTATGTGATTTAAGTTAAAATTACATAAACATCCAAGTTCTTAATTTTTTTTCCAGCTTATAACACTGCATTAACAATCGTCATGTTAAAGAAAGACAATATTGCATTTCTTAAAATAGAACCTTTATTATATATAAAAATGCTTTTGATACAAAAATTGTCACAAGTGTGCATTATATGAGGCATTTTTGTACACAAAACAAAGACATTGGTGGTACACCAAAGAGCAAAAAGCTCCTCGGCGAGAGTGGATGGTACGATCTAAACAAATTCAGTCAAAGCGCTGACTTGCCAAAGTGGTATAAAAATCCTAATAATCTCCATTCAGTCACATTTACAGTGAATAGTGTTACCTTGAGGGAAATTTAATGAGATCCATACCTCTGGAAAATAATTTGTATCGCCTGTTAAACTGGTCTTTGCTGAGTTTTGCTGAATCATCTAATGTTTGCCTTATAAGACATTGCTATATGTCTTTTTGTATGGCTATCTGTAAAAACAACTAATGTAATCAGTCTGTGAAACTCATTTAATCTTGTAATTTTTTCTAGATCTAGAATTCTAGTTATGCACAATTAATTTCCATAAGTGCTCAATTTGGCAAAGAGAAAAAAAGTACATTTTAAACACACATACATGGCATTTCAATGTGTGATATAAGATGTTTTAACCTAAAAAACACTATCTCCATCGAATTAGCAATTATAAAGAGGGAAATACAGTTCGATTCTTCAACTTAACCATAAAAAATGCGGAAATCCGCATGTCATGAATTTAAAAAAGCAGTTAGTTACCATAATATTACAGTAAAATTAACCACATATCCTTGTGTTCAAATCATAGCTTAGTTTTACCGTTGTATTATTACTATTATTACTATAATTATTATTTTTTAGTTTTTTACTACACACCTAGAATGAGTTCAGTCCATAAGATCTGATAAAATCCATAGTTCACTACAAAGCAGTTGACTTTCCGCTTCATTAAAGGGATAGTTCACTCAAATATGAACATGTTGTCATCATTTACTCAACCTCATGCTGTCCAATACTCAAGACTTTCCTTTTTTTGTAGAAAACAAAATAAGATGTTTATCAGAATGTCCGAGCTGCTCTTTTTCACATAATGAAAGTGAACGGTGACCATGGCTGCCAAGAAAGATAGTTAATAATTACTTAAATTTCACAAAGCTATCATTTAGCTTTAGAAAGCTTGTAAACTACTGTTATGATGCTTTTACTGTAATTTTTGGTCCCCATCCACTTTCATTATGGAAAAGAGCAGCTTGGACATTCTGCTAAACATTGTCTTTAATGTTGCACAGGGGAAAATATGTCATACAGGTTTGGAATGACAAGAGATGTTTAGTTGAACTATCCCTTTAAGACAAGACTTAAACAAGACTCCTTCAAAGCAATGGCATTTCACATGTATGTTTTTCTATAAGAGATTAATAACAATTTTACAATGGTCTATGGTCAGTTCTCATTATATAAACAAAACATTTTAGCTGGCTGTTTTCATTTGTCATTATTTACAGTAAAAGATTTATGTACAATAGCAGCAAACACACTTTTGGTAAACAGGACAAACCAAACATATGCTTGGAATAGTAACATATTCACATAGAACAATCAAAACAACACCTCATTGCCATTACGAAAAACATTCATTATTTACTTAATTACACATATGTACAACTCCTCTGCAGCGGATGATTTTGGTGTTATATCGACGATTTGGTTCGCAATTACACTGCTTTTGAAAAAAAAAAAACAGAAAGAAAAGATGATTAAATCATAACCATCCTGAAATAGTGACACGGTTGTGTTTCAGTTCATAATCTTACATATTGAAGATCTGGGTGGGGGGGACTTATAAAAACAATGTCGTAATATAATGAACACGTGTAAGCCTTGTCCGGTCACGACCGCTGTTCATGTAACTGGGTGAAAATATCCAGAAAATGTTTCCTGTTCCTCCCGAAAAGCTGAAATGTTTCTTGAACAAAGCGTGTGGAAAATAAAATAAAATCTTTGTTTCTTCTTTAACTATTTAAAACTATGTACAGAGCGTGGCGGTTTGCCGGGTGTCACGAGGAGTCTGTGCAGGGCGAGGGGGGCGGGGGGCACAGGTGGAAGTAGCTGCGCTCAGTGGAGGGCGAGGGAGGGCAGCTCTCCTCCGCTGACATGTACTGGCTGCGCGGTGTGCGGGGCGTGGGGGGCGGGGGGTAGGGGTCAGAGTCTGAATTGAGGTCCATGTAGTACTTATTGCTTTTCCAGCGGCTGGTGGTGTAGTCACTGTCACACACGTCTGTGCTGCAGGGTGTGGTGGGGGGCGCGACCCCTCGTTTCAAATATGGCCTGTCAATTGGAAAGATGTCTCCATCAGCACAGTCATATATTCAGCCATCCTTCTATCTATCTATCTGGTCATCAATCTACTCACCTAGCCATCCATTTACATATCTACTTATTCATCCATTTACTCATCCATCCTTCTATCTATCTATCTATCTATCTGGTCATCAATCTACTCCTCTATCCATCCATCTACATATCTACTCATTCTACTCCTCTATCCATCCATCTACATATCTACTCATCCATACATTCACTCATTTATCCATCCATCCATTCATTTATCCATCCATCCATTCACTCATATCCTCATCATACTCATATACTCATCCACTCATATACTCATCCACTCCTATGCTCATATACTCATCCACTCATATACTCATCATACTCATACTCAGCCACTCACATACTCATCCACTCATACACCTACTCATTTACTCATCATACTCATCCACTTATATACTCATCCACTCATACACATCCACTCATCCACTCCTATACTCATATACTCATCCACTCATACACCTACTCATTTACTCATCCACTCATATACTCATCATACTCATACTCATCCACTTATATACTCATCCACTCTTATACTCATATACTCATCCACTCATATACTCATCCACTCACATACTCATCCACTCCTATACTCATCCACTCACATACTCATCCACTCCTATAGTCATATACTCATCCACTCATATACTCATCCACTCATACACCTACTCATACTCATCCACTCATACTCATCCACTCCTATACTCATATACTCATCCACTCATATACTCATCCACTCATACACCTACTCATACTCATCCACTCATACTCATCCACTCATACTCATCCACTCCTATACTCATCCACTCATATATTCATCCACTCATACACCTACTCATACTCATCCACTCATACTCATCCACTCATATATTCATCCACTCATATACTCATCCACTCATACACCTACTCATACTCATCCACTCATACTCATCCACTCATACTCATCCACTCCTATACTCATATACTCATCCACTCATACACCTACTCATACTCATCCACTCATATACTCATCCACTCATACTCATCCACTCATATAATCATACACCAACTCATACTCAGCCACTCATACTCATGCACCTACTCATACTCATCCACTCATACCCATATTCATCCACTCACATATTCATTCACTCATATACTCATACACCTACTCATACTCATCCACTCATATACTTATCCACTCATACACCTACTCATACTCATCCACTCATATACTCATACTCATCCACTCATACTCATATTCATCCACTCACATATTCATTCACTCACATATTCATACACCTACTCATACTCATCCACTCATATACTTATCCACTCATACACCTACTCATACTCATCCACTCATATATTCATCCACTCATATACTCATACACCTACTCATACTCATCCACTCATCCAAGATCTCTGCACTCAATCCCACCTGTAAGACCTGGTTGTGGAAGGGCTGTTGGACGAATAGAAGACTTCTGCGTTGTAAAGGGAGCGATCTGTTGCTGGTGATGGAGGAGGGTTGAGCATCTACACACAGATCAGGAACAAAAATTAATTATATGGCATGAACAACAATAAACCAGACAATACAAAATGTATGTGAATGAGCATTTAATTTAAAATATAAAATCCTTTTTTCCCAAATGGAATTAAATAAATAAACACTAGCCCTTGCTTATAAACAATAAACAGAGACAATAAACTGATGAATATTACAGTACCTGCGGATAGAAAGCTCCTTTTGTGCTGGAAGAGCTACTGGATGAAGCTCCTGTCACATGGTTTCTGTCGTAGAGAGGCGCCCCACTGCTGCTGCTGCCCATGAGACTCACTGAGCTCATCATGGACTTCCCACAGGAAATACCTGTGCCACAGCGAGACAGACTCATAACCCACAAGACTTATCACAGGCAGAGAAACGATTCACCTTAAGAGACCACAGCAGCTATCAAACTGCAGACCTTTACCTGTAAAAGTGCCGTGCTGTGAATTTGTGGGTGCGATAAAGTTGAGGGGCACGTGAGGGGTCCCGCTGATGTACTCGTGTGGAAAGCCTCCATTGGGGCCCTTGTAATGGCGACACACGACTCTTTGACACACAAAACACATGCCTCCCATCACAAAGACAGAGAGGATGATGCCGATGACGGGGCCGATGGTGCTGGTGTGACGCGGAAGGTCGTTGGGGGGCGGAGGGAAATCTGTGAATAAGCCAAATGGATGTTTTCATCTTGCAAGCATCGTTACAATCAGCAAGTTTATGGCATTTATGGTCAAACACCAGACGCTTTTTTTGGTGCAATATGGTCAACGTACCACAGAAAAGCTCATCAGATTTGTCTGTGCAATCTGCGAAGGAGTCACACTGCTGTTTCTTCAGGATACACTGATTGTTGCCACAACGGAACTGATTAGGCATACAAATGGCTGAGGGGAAGAAAGGGAGAGGACAGATCAGAAACTGCCAAATAAAACAGATTCAGTGTAAAAAAAAAAAAAAATAGGGAAAAGTTGAACGTACTGTCGCAATCCAGTTCATCAGAGCCGTCTGCGCAGTCTGGCTCTCCATTGCAGCGCAGCTGAGCGTCCACGCACTGGCCTTTGTCGCACTGGAACTGGAGTTCGGAGCAGATGGGGCAGTTCATCTCGTCGCTGTGGTCTGCGCACTCGGCGATGCCGTCACAGCGCCACGCCATGGGGATGCAGTCGATCTCACCAGTAGCACAGGTGAACTGCTCGCTAGAGCACGTGGGAGGCTCTGATGGAGGTTGTGGGTAAAAATGCGATTAGCGCAGATTCATAAAAAACGATTAGTGCATTTTTGCTTTTATGCCACAGATGTGTGTATATACATGTGTCTAATGTACCTCCGCAGCTGAGTAGATTTTGAAGCAGCACCAGGTGCATGGGACAAGAGCAGCGTGGCGTCCCATCACCCTTAGCGATGCAGATGTGGGAGCAGCCTCCGTTATCACGGGAACAAGGGTGGGATGCTGTTAAGCAGATTAAAGGACAAATTATACTGTTTAATAATAGGAACTCTGAAGCCATGTTGACATTACATAATTATACTGATTTTTGCCAACATATGATTTTTGCAGCTCAAACAAGGTGAAATGCAGGTTAAAAAAATTACTTGTTTTGCTATGTATATGATAAATACTTTAATATTAATACAGCATTCTTAAAATATTAATATATACAAGTAATTATAATGGAATAATATGCTAGGTACATTCATTTGAATTAGTCCTTAAATGTAATTAATATATTCAAAAATATCTTTACATTTCTATATATATGTTAGACAGTAAGTAAATAATATGTCAAATTGTATTCTTTAAATGTATAATATCTTTATATTTGTATACTACAGTAGATAATTAAATTAAAGTGGTAAATAAATTGACATCTTATATTCTGAATAAATCATTATATTAAATTATATTATGCACATAGCATACAAGGTTTTGGAAAAAAAAGCTAATGATTTAGTCTTAAAGGAGTAGTTCACTTTTGAAAAAACTTTTGCTGTTAATTTACTCCAAGATGTCCATGTCATTCTTTCTTCAGTCAAAAAGAAATTAAAGGGTTAGTTCACCCAAAAATGAAAATTAAGTCATTAATTACTCACCCCCATGCTGTACCAACCCCGTAAGACCTTCGTTCGTCTTCGGAACACAAATGAAGATATTTTTGATTAAATTTGAGAGCTGTATAACTACCACATTGGCTCCTAAGGGACTGCCTCTTGACGGCCCAGAAAGTCAATGAAGAAAATGTTTAAATATCCCAAGTGACTACCGTGGCTCAACTATATGTTTACCAAGCGACGCGAATACTTTTTGTGCGAAAAAACAAACAAAAATAACGAGTTTATTCGACTATTTTTTTCTTCCTTGTAGGCCAGAACGAGACTTCCTTATAGATTTCCACGACGCATGCGCGAGATTTGCGATCTGCGTACACAGCTTACACTACTTCAGATCGCAATTCTCGCACATGCGTCGTGGAAATCTATAAGGAAGTCTCGTTCTGGCCTACAAGGAAGAAAATAATAGTCGAATAAACTCGTTATTTTTGTTTGTTTTTTCGCACAAAAAGTATTCGCGTCGCTTGGTAAACATATAGTTGAGCCACGGTAGTCACTTGGGATATTTAAACATTTTCTTCATTGACTTTTTGGGCCGTCAAGAGGCAGTCCCTTAGGAGCCAATGTGGTAGTTATACAGCTCTCAAATTTAATCAAAAATATCTTCATTTGTGTTCCGAAGACGAACGAAGGTCTTACGGGGTTGGTACAGCATGGGGGTGAGTAATTAATTACTTAATTTTCATTTTTGGGTGAACTAACCCTTTAAGGTTTTTGGTGAAAACATTCCAGGATTTTTCTCCATATAAATGCACTTCAATGGGAACCAGACGGTTCAAGGTCCAAATGAGAGTTTCAGTGCAAACTGTTCAAAGGGCTTTAAACGATTTAAGACGATGAATAAGGGTATTATCAAGCGAAACGATCGCTCATTTAAAAATAATTGCGCAAAATTGCCTTGCTCTGTTCTGTGATGCACGTTTGTAACTGTCCTGTTCGAACTCGTTTATCAAATGAACTTATCTTTTTTTGTGTCATTTGGTTCATTCAATGAACAAAATGAATGAGTTGACTCGGAAAAAGATTTCGAACGAGTTCGAATAGGAGAGTCATGAACGCGCATCACAGAACAGAGCAAGATGACCATTTGAGCTTATAAAACTTTGTTGTTGTTTTTTCGTTTGTTTTTTAAATGAGCGATCGTTTCACTTGATAAGACCCTTATTCATCGTCTGAAATCGTTTAAAGCCCTTTGAACAGTTTGCACTGAAACTGTCTTTTGGACCTTGAACCGTCTGGTTCCCATTGAAGTGCGTTATAAGGAGAAAAATCCTGGAATGTTTTCATCAAAAACCTTCATTTCTTTTCGACTGAAGAAAGAATAACATGGACACCTTGGAGTAAATTATCAGCAAAAGTTTTTTTTAAAAGTGAACTACTCCTTCAAAGAAATGTAAGAAACTGTGAATTTACCAAACTCCTCTGGTTCCATGTACTCCACCGCGTGGATACTGGTCAGGTACTGGAGTCGCCCCTGAATGCGGGTCCTCTTCTCTCCGGTCAGCTTGTCCACGCGCTCGATCATCTGCTGCTGTTTGTCAATCCAGTACAGGTGATCGCCCAGCACTGTCAGACCGACCGGCTGAAGGATGTTGGAGTCCTGAAGAACGATCCGATTGGCCCCTGGGAAGCAAACAAAGAGATCCACAGAGTCATAATTCTGTTTTTTCTCTGTCACGCTATAAATCATATCTATTCAGCTTTTGTGCTGGTCATTTGGCTGCAGAGGGTTTCTGTTGCGCAAGGAGATTAGCCGTGGCTTAAGGTGTGATCATCCGTCTCATGCTAACGTCAAACATCAGATCTCAGCATCTGGAGACTTCGCTTACTGGCAGCTCATTGGAAATAAGTAAAAGAAATCGGACAAGTTAGTGATTTTTGGTGACGAAGGCACTTACATAACCTCAGAAGAATGAACTATGTTACAGTCCATCAAATTCTTCATTAGAGTTTTGTCAATGTATAGATGATGTTTAGACAACACAGACTATACTGTTTTGATTAGTTTAGACTAGGCGGTATTGAACATATACAGCGTAAATCTAGATTGAACCTGGTCTGTGCTCTCTGTCTGTATTTGTTTGGTTTCCATAGCTGTCATGTGACATGTTTAGAGGATCAAATCTGATTGAGAGGTCAGAAAGTTGTCCTTATTTCACATGGTATTCCAGAACACTTCAGAAGTGATCGCAATCAATTTGCCCACGGAAACAAAAACATTCTGAGCGTGAGATTCAGTGACATGATTACGTGGTGAAGGAAAAGACCTAATCTTTCTGGCAAAGCTCTGACATCAAAATTGATCTTCAAAATAAATGACTAACATTGAGTTGTATGGAAACATTTTGTGTGAATTCAAGACATTTGGCACAATATTACAACCAACACAATGTTTGTTTTTTATAATTAAATAAAACTCTACTTTCACTCAAATACTGATAATTAGGCACAATAAAGAGTTAATTTAGTATTAATTATGTGCTATTTATTTTTTTCCATTTTTTATTATTCTAAAATATTTAGCTATTTATATATTAGCTATATTTAGTTCAGTTTTAGTTTAATTAAATTTAAGTACTTAACCTTAAACCTTTTTATGTGATTTGATTTCAGCTTTATTTTAATATTTTAATAGTTCTAGTTTAAGTTACCAATAACAACACTGATTGTTACAACAGTTTATTGGCTGATTTTAGTGATTTTTTCCCCTATTTATTTTATTGGCTGATATTGGACATTTACAGTAATTAGCTTGTAAAAAAAATAGTGTAGATATTTTAATATTGGGTATAACATAAAATAATGAATGGTTTATCACTATTGGCCAGATTTGTTATATCTGTGCTGCTTCCCTACTTGCATACATAAAAATGAATATAATTGTTTTAAATCAGAAAAAAAGCAAAACGGGAGCATTTTCACTTGTGGACTTTTGGATTCATATTATATATATATATATATATATATTTATTTATTTATTTTTGTCAAAATGTATTTACCAGATAGGTCACTGCTTTCAATGCGTTTCAGGTCTGCATCCACCCAGAACAGCTTGCCCAGCTTGTTGTCCAAAGCCAGAGCCACGGGGCGGATCAAACCGGTCGTGAACAAGGATTCACGCTCCGTTCCATCCAAAGACGCACCTTCGATTTTAGCTGAGCGATCCTGGACGGTAGTGAAATACATGTAGCTGTGGAAAAAAAAAAGGTTTGGAAGTTACATTCCATTTTCCAAATAAAGTAAAATGTAGTAAAGGCAAAGTGATTTAATTGGATTCTATAAACATCTTTCAAGATGTTTCAACATCTAATAAAAGTGTTAGTAGATATTTATGTTATTGCATTAAATAACCAACATATGATCTGTAGGCTTGGATAAACATTCATTTGTTGAACAGAAAGTACAACTTTGATGGGGCCATGCTTATTTGATCTTCACACATCACAAAAGCCCTTGAGCCCTAATGTTATGTCTAGGCTAGTTTGTGATAACTCTCAAAGGTGCGTTTGCTCCTTTGTTTTCAGTTGCTGTCTGAGAAACACAATATGCATCTGTTAGCAATTTGGTTCGGCTTAAAAAAAAACTGAACAGCGTTATCAATATTGGCGCCAATACAGTGTCTGAGTGTCATTAAAAATGAGAAAATATTACAGCTAAAAAAAACCCAGTTACTTCTGGGAAAAGTTTGGGGCCGATATACATTTTATTTGATACATTTCCAATGCTAAGAGGGAGACAGAAAAAATGAATAAACCCCAACATTGGTTTGGCTGATGGATCTGAAGATGCCTTCTCTGAGTCAGAGCACTATGGAGTGTAATGCACTCACTTAACATCTGCCAAAGCCTGACTTCAGTGTGGGGAATGTAGCATATCACATATTACATTTCCCACCTGCATGTTAAACAAAACCTTATGCAAACATCTTTGATGATGTTTTGATCCTGAAAAACTAGGTAAAACAAGGCTTCATTAGTTTTACGACATTTCGAGTCGTCATCTGATCTGGTTTGGACAGCATTTTGGATCCAGATCCACTGATTAGTGAAACATTTCTTTAATCTGTGCTTTTAACGCCAAGTTGATTATCAATTATATAAAACGCAAAACAAACCATAACAGTCCAGTGTTCGCGTTAACTGAAATAAAAATACAAATTAGATTAAAAACTTGTTTAATTATATATTATGTAACTATTTAAAACATATTTAAATATATATTAAAACAAAAATATGACTTTTTTTAAACTGAAATAGAACTAAAATAACTAAATCTTTACACGATACCGAACTTGTAATGCACGACTTTACATAACAGCTGCATTTTGGGGGCCTGAAAACGGGTTTCAAAGTGCAAGTTTATAAAACCATATCATGTGTAAACTACAAAAAGGATTTGTGAAAATGCTGACGACATGCATATTTCGTGTTCAGCATATAAGCGCCTAGTGTTCCTTTGCAAAGTGACAACGCCAACTACTGGCCCGGCAGCAGAATACAGTTCTAGCGGATCCGCGTGAACGGGGTTCAAACACTGTCTGTATGCAAAAAACACAAAGGAAACACTTTTCCCTTTTAGCATATCGTTGTCATGTAAACGTACCCTGAAAAATAAATGAAAACTATATAAAAATACTTTTAAAAAATGACAAAAGCACATAAAATTACTAAACCGTGAACTAAGATTAAAAGACTGACAAGCGTGACAAAGAGTTAATTCTATTCAAACATCTACAATCTAGGGATAAAACTCAATATAAGTGCAACAGTTTGATCTCAGACACACAAACAAACATTAGACACTTGTTTTTGTGCCATGATTTTTCTATCCTGCCACTATTATGGGAGAAGTCCCCTCCACCCCACCAAGATGAGGTTGAGACATAAATAGAAAACCCACTGATGACGGTCACACTAACAATGGGACACACAATTACAGTGCATGCAGCCAACGCCTGTGCATGGTCGAGCCGCTAGCGAGCGCCGCAGCACGGGGACCACAGAGGGCCATCTGTTCCACATATTTGGCTATTGAAGAGGCCTGGGTGGAATCATGTGTTTTCCGACAATACAAAGTGCGCCGTCATTATCCAGTTCTATGCTGTAATTTCAGGTCCGCCGGCCATATATCAATAAACAACTGATAAGGTGTTGTTATGTTTATGAAAAGGAACCAAACCAAAGCTGAAAAACAAAACCTGGCCCTGAGGTTTTGGACTGGATGAGCAATTGTATTGAATGCAGGTTGTAATAATCATTCACTATACTTTATTCTGCTAATTAATAATCGTACCCTTTTTCAGCGTTCACCACAATAGCACGTGGCTTGTCCGCATCATCCTTCAGGACCTCTCCGATAACGTGGCCATCCATGCGATGGATGTTGATGGTGTTGGTGCTCTCGCAGGTCCAGTAGACGGTGCGACTGTAGGAGTCCAGACTCAGGTCGTGAGGCTGCTTTGGGTGAAGACCGGTTGGGGTCATCACCGTGGAGGTCTGATAAATCAGATGACATCATTTTTAGACATGGTATCATGATGGTATTCAATATATGGTGTGCTGATTCATTTAATTGATCAGTATGCAAAAAAAAAAAAAAAAAGTCCCAAAATGAAGATAATACAAAGTGGAACAGATATTAAGAAATGGTTATACATAATATTTAATAGGGCTGTGATGTAATGTAGCCTATATATTTAAGAAATATTTACATGTATATACTTTATATATGTTTAAACAAAATTAATATTATACATAAATATTTGATCTATTAATAACACATTTTTCTTAAATATATACATGCATGTGTTTATTTATATATACAAAATAATTATACACACTACACACAAATAAATTATGTAAACACAAACTTTTATTTTGGATGCGATTAATTGCGATTAATCGTTTTACAGCCCTAAAAAATAAAAATAATAATAATAATAATAATAATAATAAAACTGATTATATTATTATTAACATTTGTTATCAACACAACTATATACGTATAATACATTCATATATATATATATATTAGGGATGCACCGATCCACATTTTTTCACTTCCGATCCGATCCCGATACCTGACTTTGGATATCGGCCGATACCGATACTTTTACGATACCAGACCTGTGTTTGCTTTAACATTATTTATATTGTTGATTTTATATGATGCTGAAATAAACACCTCTCTACAAGCAAGGATGATACGTACGTATGTAGCCTATGTCAATATATATATATATATATATATATATATATAAAACAGATATATTAAACAATAGATAGACAATTAAACAAAGATATACGCATTATACAGGCCTACACAGTGCTTTAATTTCAGGAAGGTCTACTAACATTATTCAGGTATATCGTCTAAAAAGAATTATAATAAAGTAATCAAAAGTAAAATAGCACTGCAAAGTTTATCATAGATAGATTTATGCTTATTAAAGCTGAAGTTATTCATTCAAGAGCTCTGAGTGATTTTCTCTTTGCCTTTTGTTGTTTGATTCGCAGTAATGTCGCAATCGTCACATTTATACTGCTGCCCCTTTAAGAACTAGTGCGGATTTCATAGTCTACTGATGCACCATATTTTCTCCCAACTATTTCCATAAACCGTTTATGTCTAAAATGAACGTAGTTAAGTGATAATCTCCAAGCCGGTCGTTTTGACATTTTTGTGCAGGCTACATTTGATCGTTTAGACGCGCATATGAAGCCCAAAGTATAATTTGCTTTGTCAGTTTCGGAGCGCGCGCCGCCCTCTTACGCAAATTTTGTGCTTTTAATAGCTCTTTTTATTTTTAAAAGCGTCCCGCAATTTAGCAACAGCAGAGACGGCATTTTACAACAATTACCGATCGTGCTGATTCTGTCTTAAAGTTTGAGTTTTACGGAGAAATGGGAAGGAAGTTGGCTACACAGAATGCGGCTATTGTTTAATGTTTTTTTTTTTTACCTCAATATATTCTTTAATCTTTGGAAATCAGACTAATATCACAGATCTAAAGTGTAACCAGGCTATGTTTTCTCTGTCATCACTCATTAAGCAGGGCTGTCGTGTTGTGCGTGCTGTGGCACCGCGTGAGAGATCTCTCTCTCTTTCTCTTCTGGACTGCGAATTGCAAACATGCATCACAGACAAATAGTTTAATTTATACGGCTTTGCAAACATTGCATTTTGCTGTCTTGCTCTGCTGCGGTGTTTCCAGTGTGAAGTATTTCCACCATAGGATTTCCACACAGCGAACATATTGGTAGCTCAATGCTATCCTGCTAGCTGGCTGCAAACTGCGGAATGGATTTCTTGAGCGGGCGTCTGTGTGTCTCATTGAGCCCTATTTTTTACAGTCTATGATTGAGCTGCACCTCCGTTCAGGATATCCATTCCACAGTTTGCAGCCAGCTAGCAGACTAGCAGCCCCGGGGAATCCCTTTTGGAGTCATTTCAGCAGCCAACGTTAAAGCGCAGACATGGATCATAAATATCGGATTTCTCCGCAGGTTGGATCGGAAAAATCCGATACGTGAATTACGCTGGTATCGGTCCCGATACCGATACTGGATCGGATCGGCCCCATCCCTAATATATATATATATATATATATATATATATATATATATATATACTGTATATATATGTACACACACACACACACATATATATATATATATATATATTATATACACACACACACACACACACACACACACACACACACTTATTTTATATATTTCTTATTTAAAAATGATCAATTTTGTGTATTAACTTCATTTTGGGACAGTGATGATGAAGATAATAATAATATCAATTGTCATTATTATTGTTTTAACTAAATGTATATATTGGATTAAATAATAAATATTTGTTGCACTCAGAGCAGTTGAGTATTATAATCAAGTTCCATCAATGTTCTATGACTGAACCGTCACCTGAGTGCCATCGTCCCGGGCCCTGCGGATGTTTTGTCGGCCATCCACCCAGTAGACCAGGCGTTCCAACGGGTCAAAGCTGATGGCACGCAAGTTCTTCATAACGTGGATTGGTAGAATCATGTCTGGACTCTGCTCTCCCAGTACCATTCGACTGATGGAGCTCTTCTGGCTGAAGAGCAGGAAGCTAGAGGGCGCTGTTGAGCAAAACAACAGGGAGGTGAGAATAAGGCAAGTAAGTTAGAAGTGCACAGGTCAACAATGGACAATTCAAAGCCAGCTCCATTCCACTAATCAGAAGGTGAAGGTCAGCTAAACGCAATCATAATAACTAAATGCAATCAGCCTTTCCCTCCAGGCAATGGAAGAATGAAGAAACAAGAGGGACTAAAAAAGTAGAAACACACTAGCATTGCCAAGACCTCTGCACTCTTGGCCAAATGCTCTCACCGGGCTCCCTGGCGTGCTTGTTTAATCCAAGTTCAGTCATTTTTAAGCTTATAAGGAATTAAATGCATATGACTGAGTTTTGCATGGCTGGGAGCCATTGTTTTCTAATGCCATTTCAATCTGCCAACTGCATCTTAAAACCCATGACTCACTTTAATGTCAGTAAAACCTAGTGAACTTTATCGCTGAAAGACCATAGATTACTTAAGCCCTGATGGGTGCTAAAATATAAAAACTCAAAACAGTGCGTTTTAATCAGGGTTCAACAATAACAAATAATAATAGTAGTACTAATAGTATATATATCCATTTAAAAAAAAACAATGATATAAAACAATAATAATTTGTAGTTGTATAAATATTATTTTAATAATATTGTCCTTATTGTTGAACCCTGATTAAAATGCATTGATTGGATTTTATGCAATAATATTTATAATTGTGAAACATTTAAATAAAAAATAACTATTATAATTACAATTATTACTATTAATACTTTTATACATTTAACAAAAATATTGTCAAGGCAAAAAAAAAAAAAAAAAAATAGTTGAGTGCAGAAAATAAGTAGAGACTATTAATAGCGAGACTGAACACTCTATATCACTCCAAAACTCACAGCTGCAGTTGCGTCCGTTTGCCTCCAGGATGTAGTGGGAAGCGCAGCGGCACTGGGCTCCAGAGGGGGATGCTAGGCAGAGATGGGCGCACTGGCTGTTGTTCTGCGAACACTCGTTGGCGCCATCTTGTCTAGAGGAGTGGAAAACCAGGATGTCCATGACATACTCCAGGTGCCCCTGCACTACGGTTCGGTTCAAGCCACTGCGCTTGTCCGCCCGCTCAATACTGCGCAGGTTCCAGTCGGTCCAGTAGATGTAGTCACGATACTGGGTCAAGCCAAAAGGATGAGGAAGATCGTCGGCCACTATCTCCCTCTGCAAACCTGAGGACAATGCTTTTATATTTTAATAAACGAGGTAGGATGGTGCGATACGGACTATAACTCAAGAGTCATTTATGGTGATGATTTGTCACCTTGCATGTTTGTAGACTCAATCATGCAGGTGTCCAGGTCTGTCCAGTAGAGCCGCTGGTCGATGTAGTCAATCGTAAGCCCGTTGGCTCGGCCCACTTTGTCTACTAAAGTCACGATGTTACTTCCGTCCATGTGAGCGCGGGCTATCCTGGGACGACCTCCCCATTCAGTCCAGTACATGTACCTGCAAACCCAAATGATTTACTTGACAGCATATCTAACAAAACTAGAACTTTACCAGTAGAGCCCAACAGATAAAGGATTTTGAAGGCCGATACCGATACAAATAAAATAAAATCCGATATTTCGATGTATCGGATATATTGATATATACATATACATTTTTTTTTAGAAACGCGCAACAAAACATTAACAGATTTCCCTAACATTAGTTATTTTGAGTTATTTATGAGTTTTAACTAAAATAATATGATGATGAATTTTAAAAAGAAATTTGTTTCTTTCATTGTCACAACAAAACAAACTGATGATAGTGGCATTAGCTATGGTTAGCTAGCCTATGATGAGCCATAATTTAGAAATGGATAACGTCATACTGCAAATTGTAAAATATACATTTTCAATACAACAGGCCAAGGAGAGATGATATGTCTCATTGCTTTAACTGTCACGTGCTATTAAAGAAATACGTCATTCACATTGTCAAAAGTTAAAAGGGACAGTCAGTCAACTACACTGTAACAACGTAACATAACTATTACTAGCTAATTCCGCTTCACTCTCGGCTTATTTAACAGCAGCAAAACTGGACATGATAGTCACAAATTTTGTCATGCTTATTTGAGTTAAAAGAAATGATGCGGATGTTCTTTTAATCGTTATTCAAGCAATGTATGTCTCGTGACCAGCTCAACGAGTGTTGCCAACAGGGACGGTGTAGAGTGCCCTCTGGTGGACAAACTATACAACTCCAACACTCATGACATGGTTCAAGCGTGTTTCGTCCGTTTTTATTTTATCTTTGAAATATTAATTTATCAACCATTATACCTGCCGATACCGATAGTTTGTAAAATGCCTAATATCGGCCTGCCAATATATCGGTCTGGCTCTATTTACCAGCCATCACATTATATACATACAAACACACACACAATGTATACATACACACATACAAACGTATAAACACACACGTATATACATACATACATGTGCGTACTCTCACACACACACACAATTCATTTTTTTGTCATTTTATTTGCTATATAATGTATGATTTATTAATTAATTTTATACATTAATAAACAAACATATTTATTAATTTCGTAATTTATTTTAAAACGATTAATTAATAAACAATAAATTAATAAAATGTATCTAACAACTAAGTAAATTAATAGTTCAAGCTAATTAAAGGAAAAGGAATAACAGGGCTAAGCTTCCTACGTTTAACAACACAAATGTTACTTTTCCCCCTCCATTGGGTAAGCAAGCAGTGAAAAGCACACGAGACCAATCCCTCAACCCACTCATTACACCACTGGGCTAAGAGTCAACTGAGTCAACAGCTCTCAGTGCTAAGGTAAGAAGAGACAATGCAGAGGAATGTGTCGGCTAATAGAGGCAGTCGTGCCTCAGAAGCCACAGGAATGCCTGCTGGGCGCTGGAGGACATGACTTCACTCCTCTGAGCCACACGCAAGGGCTGTGGCATGTTGGCACTTGTCTTCTGCCACACATACAACTTGATGCCCTGAGGAAGCACTGTAATACCAATAAGCGTGTCTGTGTTTGAGTATGAGAGTTAAATCAGATATTTAAGTAGTGGTAATTATCGATTAGCATACTTCCAGAGGGATAACAAATGTAGGAAGCCTATGGTTAACCATCACAGACGGATGGGTGAACACTATGTATGCAGTGAATGGCAGACACTAGGTTGAAGAAGTACTTAGTATTAGGGTTGCCGCGGTGAGGAAAATTTCCCACCGGTTAATCGACGTGTGACAACACCGGTAATCCCGGTGTCACCGTGGAGGGCAGGGCGGGGGGGTTAAATAGCTTTTAAATGCGTGCGCGTTATACTTTCACTTTCGAAATAAGCGTCAATTGCTTGAATGGACAAAAAAAACAACTCGCTGATAATAAAACTTTTATTTATAGACTTTTATTAGCATAACGAACGAATAAAAATAACCCCATGCATAGGCTGAAAAAAGTGAAAATCGGCAAAATGTGGGCCCAAACAAATAAGAACCATAAAACGTTTATTAACGAATAAGAAAATAAAATAGGCCTAAATAAATTACACAAAGTTTAAATGAGATAAAACCAATTAAAAAGAGACGAATATAAAATAAAAACTTCAAAACGGACCTTAGCCTATACATAAATGACATACTTTCACTTTCGAAATAAGCGTCAATTGCAATTCAGCGTCAATTGCTGGAATGGACAAAAAAAAAAAAAAAAAAAAAAAAAAAAAAAAAAAAAAACAACTCGCTGACAATAAACTTTTATTTAGACAGCACTTTTATTAGAATAATAAACGAATAAAATATAGACAGAACTTTTATTAGCATAACGAACGAATAAAAATAAAGTGAAAATCGGCAAACTGTGGGCCCAAAAATAAAATAAAACGTTTATTAACGAATAAGAAAACAAAATAGGCCTAAATAAATTAAACAAAGTTTAAATAAGATAAAACCAAATAAAAAGAGACGAATATAAAATAAAAACTTTAAAAAGGACCTTAGCCTACATAAATGACAGCACTCTAAAAAAAAGTAAAACACTATAAATTGGCATTTATTAACATTAATATATATTGGCCAAAATATTGCCAAACAGGCGCTTTTGCATTGCGTTTTGACACCAAATCTTCCGCCATTATCTTGCTTTTCTGTAATTTGACTCGTTCTCGTCTCCACACGTGCTAAATGGAATCCTGATGCTTGCTGATCTGTGACGTGACGGCACGCGTTGCGCAGTTCATTTTTAATTATAATGCTCTCTTCAGAACTAAATAATTGAAAATTATTATTTTTAATTAATTCAAATAAATATTTTAGCAAAAACGAATACTTTAAAAAAAAAAGTCAAGACACCGCGGTGTCACGGTGGGAAAGTGATGTCACCGGTGATGGGGCTTAAAACCGGTAACACCGTCAACACCGTCTATCGCGGCAAGCCTACTTAGTATGCAATGAATATAAAGGGCACAACTCTAGCTACAAGAGTCCGAGTCAGAGCAGGACCAGTGGTCTTACCCATTGGCAGGGTCCAGAGCAAGAGAGCGAGGATTATCCAGGTCTTTACAGACCAGCACTTGTCGGTACTGGCCGTCCAGACGGGCCACTTCAATTCGGTTGGTGCCGGTATCCGCCCAGTAGAGGTTTCGACCCATCCAGTCCACAGCCATTCCCTCAGGGTAGTCCAGGCCAAATTCAATGACTGGTTCAACCAAACTGCCATTCATGAAGGCTCTGCTGATAGTCTGAAGCAGAAAAGTAATCAAGTGACTAAATACTAATGCTAAAGACAATTCCTTATAAAACACAATGTTTTAATTTCCACTCTATTGATTAGTGAGGTTTATGTTAGATCAGATGCATCTTCTATCTTGAACAAGATTTGCTATCATAACCATTCATATGTTTTTTTTGTTACACAACGCAAGATTCTTGAACACATTTAAAGCTGTAGTCTGGTGTTTTTCCTCTTTGTCGCCATCTCTGTTCGAAATCTGCAATTGCAGTCATTCGCGGAATTATCAACTTTACATGAGTTGTACTTCAACACCCCTCGACACGGCACAGCGTGGATGAACACAATGTTTGTGGAGAGTGTGAGGCTGTCAGTCACCACACCGGTGTGGATACTGGCATTCAGAATCACAGATTATTATTTTTAGAAATATGACCAACATAAGAATTTTCACCAGTAAATGTCATCTGAACTATTAAGAAACATCCACTTTTGTTCTGGTTCTGACATTGCAGTAAATCGCGCTGATTAAATCTAAAAACCGCTTATCACGCAAAACCGTGCAAATTATTCTTTGTTCTCAACTTGTTAATGTTAAAAATGTCAGCATTGCGTGACAAAGTTTAATTATAAGTTTAATTATATCAAGTGCTGTGAGAAAAGGCCATAAATCTCCACCTCCAACATCCTCACACTCATAGCCAACTAGCCGAGACTCTCCTTTATGTCTACAGATGTGACGTAATGACGCAAAGACAAGCTCAAATCTCCCACAGAAATCCACCAGTATCACTGGAATTAAAAACATGATTACAAGCTTACCGCTTTGACTCGAGCTAAGTCAAGCAGATAGTTTTTGAACACTGGCTGGTTATGTTTTTTGGATCATTTTTAAACCAAAAACGGGTTAAAACCCACAACGGACTGCAGCTTTAAGAAAAAAAATTGTTTTGTTAAAAATGAACTAAAATAACAACATTATTGAAAATAGAAATGACCAAAATTAAAGTGCTTTTGCACTGGAGGAACCTTTTCATAGTTCCTAGAACTATTGGCAGAAGTACCCACTTTTTGGCGTCTTCGCACCACAGGAACGGGAAATGATTCTCAGAACTCCTTTTCGGGGGAACTAAATTAGTTCCTACTTAATAGTAGAGTCTATAGCCGCTTTCCGACCAAGTAGTTACAGGAACTTAGTTACAGGAACTCTCCACTTCTAAACAGTTCTAAGAACTACTCTCCCCCAAACTCGGTTTTGCTGCTTGCGTTCGCACTGGCCAAGTGGCTATAGGAACTGGTAGGAAGGGTAACGCAAGCACGGCGGCGGTCTTTATAGGGTCATCCCTAGACGTAGCGCGGCCATATACAATAACAACAAACCAGCATGGAGGAGGCTATTGCAATGTTCCTGTTCTGCCATGACGGGACCTTAATAACGGAGAACGAACGGCGGCGTTTAAAGATTATGCTTGAGTTCTGTACAGAGAAACACAGAAGACGAAGGCTCCAGCGTAATATGATATTAAGTAATATGATGGAAGAAGATAAAAGAGGCAAACAAAACGACGGGTAAGTTTAGCTAGCATTTGCAATCAGCTGGTTGAATGCGTTATGTTTGTCTTAATCCTCGTTGTAATGTTTTGCAAAAACAAACAGCGTATGGCAGACAACGCGCTACAAGTTCCGTGTTGACAGTGGGCATGACTTACAAGTTGAACCAATCAACGTAGACCTAGGGAAAGGGAACTAAAAAAGTCCTCGCTCTAGACTAGGTACTGAAATAGTTGTAGGAACTACGGTCTGAGGAACTAAAAAAATCCCCAATTTAGTCCGGTCGGAACACGAGAAAAAAAGGGTTATAGGAACGTTAGGTTCTAGGAACTGCAAAAGTCCCTCCGGTCGGAAAGTGGCTAATCCCAGCACGAGAGGAACTATCAGTGACGTAAGTGTATGCTGATGAGCTGAACCAAGCAAACAAGACAAAATAACAGCGAATCCAGAGTCACTGCAGAGTTCCTACTGGCGGTGCAAATGCAACCAGGAAAAAGGCCCTAGGAGAACATTTCGTTTTCAGGGAACAGCCCTGGTGGCTAGTTCCTAGAACAATCCCCTTATAACACAAGTGTAACATTCGAAAAATAATTCGTCCAACAGGCTGAAGTGCAGTTAGCTGCTAATGCTTTAATGCTACATTGTAAAAGACACTTTAAAACATTTTAAAAGGTTTTCTTGTCTAAACAACCTAAAAGTCCAGCTAAAGAATTTCCATTCTGGTTCAAGATTGTTTTTGTTTTCACCAGCACAACAATGTTTCTGAATATTTTCTTTTATTCACCCTTACAAGGAAAGATAACAGCCTTTCTTAAAACAAAACAAAACAAATATAATAATTCAAAAAATAAAAAAAAGATCGGCTTCTTCAGATCTTTTGAGCTGAAACACCTTGGACGTCTTTCCCCTCTGACGTTTTACATCTGAGCTCAACAGCTGCTTTGGGTTAGAAGCTGATGAAATCGTTTTATCATCCTCCACTGATACTGTGAACTTTGTATAATCCTGGGTTTTAAAATGATTTTATGTACAATCGTACGCTCAAAATGTCAGAATCACTCACCGCCACAACGTTCTGTTTTAAAACGAGGTGAGACGCACTAAATTGCCAAGTTAAAATCATGATGAACACAAAAGTAGTCCATACCTTGGTGCTGACGTCGGTCCAGTAGATTCTGTTTTCTAAAACATCAAAGTCCAGTGCGGAGGCCTCCTTGACCCCGGTGAGTGGAATGGGCACATCGTTGCTATTGGTGCCCAGAGAGATGCTGCGTATGTCAGCGCGGTTGGTGAAGAGCAAAAAAGCTTCAGGAACCACACAAGTCTGCAGGTCACTCAGCAACTCCAGGCCCATGGGGCAGGCGCAGGTCAGACCCTGAGGCCGATGAAAGCACAGGTGACTGCAGCCGCCGTTGTTTTCCGCACAGCCGTTAGTGCCTGAACACACACAAACGGAGATCTACGCATCAGCTTCATGGACATTCATTGATGCATTTTTGCATTTTTTTTAATAGATTATTTATAAATAAATATTACAAAATATTGCCTTTATATTTTTGTATTCTATATTTTAGTATTATTCTTTTGAAATACCTTTTATTTTTAGTTTTAGTTGACCTTTTGTCATTTTTATTTATTTATGTTTTTTTCCCCATTTAATTAATGGGAATTAATTTAGCTTTAATTTATATTTATTTCAGTTTTAGCTATAGTAATTTTAATACTTCAAGTTAAGGCAACATTTCAAATTTTCCTTTGTTTTTATCTAATATTTTTATTTTTTGAAATACTTATGGTGCATTTTTTTGAAAATATAATTCCGCATTTTTCGATTGGCGAAAATTATATTAAAGTTTTAGTTAATGACAACAATACAATATCTAAATAATTGTATTAACATTATATATGAATATAATATCAATTGATATTATATTATATCAAATAATATAAAATTGAATATAATTAATATAATTTCAATATAAAAAGATAACATTTTTATTCATAATAACTTTATATATATAAAAAATTAAATGTAATAAATGTAATATTTTTACTGTAAATAATTTGAAAAAAAAATTTTACACACACATATACATATATATAAAATACTGAAATATAAACATTCAAATAACAAACAATAAAATATTATTGTATATATACAGTGTTTCCGCTACATTCATTCTCCCGTGGCGGGCCGCCACACTTAAAATCCTCCCGCCACGGCTGCAGCTTTTCAGTGACGTCCGACATTCGGCACAAAAAACTAAAGCACAATCAAGTTTTCACACTATATTCCAAGACTTCTAAAGTCATTCAATAGCATATGTGTGGTAAAATTAATATTTTAGTCTCTAAGTTAAAGTTAACGGAAAGTCATCTCGCCTCAGTCATTCTCCATGCATTCAGCATTTACAAAGCGCGTCGCGTTCGGTTGCGACAGTAACACGACGACACTCTCTTCAAGATCAATGTTCCCGATATTATACTTTATTTTGTAGATAAAGCATAAAGGTCTATGATTTGCATAAAATGACTATCTTGCTGGAGTGGAGTTTATTGCCCTTTAGAATACACTAAGCATTAGTGCTGCACGATTAATCATATCGCAGTCGTAATAGCGATCTCAAACCTATGCAATTATATAACGCAAAATGCCGCGATTTTATATGAAAAAATCTCTTCTTTTTTGTCATCCTTTGACTAGTGTTACAAGATCCCCCTCTTGTGCAAATGCCTTTTCGCATTTAGCACGACAAAAAGTGAAAAGCTGCCTGTGAGTGCCCTAGATTAGAATAGATGATAATGCGCATGCACTGACCGCGTGCCAGAATAAACAGTTCTCTTTCGAGCTTGAACGAACAATAGCACACACAATTATGCCAAAATGTCGTTTTGTCTAGTATCTTCATAACATAAGAAAAGTCTGTGGATGAAAAGAGTTGTGCTATGAGGCGCGTGTGAGATGCGTCTCGGCAACGGGTTCTCTTAAAGGGCCAGCAGCGAATAAAGCGTTCTTTCAGTAAAGTTAAAAGAACAAAGGGAAATTAGAAAATTACTCACTGATCTTGACTAAAGAACTTTTGTAGCTTTAATAAGGATTATTCTATATATAATTTATGATTCATGCAGCGCAGACTGTTTGATAACTTTATTCAATTTCTGTATCTGTTAAGACAGGAAGGGCACAGGTAAATATGTTTTTTATTATGGGTTTATGTGGGGATTGTTTGAAGTTCACTTAATTTAAAAGCTGTTATATATTTTTTTTAAGCCTAATAATTTTTTTGATAGCTTATCAAATAGTTGACAGCCTATCAACTATCAAAAACTATTTGACAGCCTAATAGTTGATAGCTTTCAATTGTAATGATGGAATCACTGTAATGTTGGTTTGGTTGATGGTTTATTGATCATTATAGGTGTTATCAATCATTTATTGTTGTTGTTGTTGTTGTTGTTTTTAGTTTGAGTTGAGAAATAAACATTAATCTGTGTGAGCATTTTACTTTAGAACCAAGCAAGTTGGACTCATGAAACCATTTTATTATATCGGAGTCGCAAATCGCAATTGCAATATTGGCTCAATAATGGCAATATGACATTTTCCCCAAATCGTGCAGCCCTACTAAGCATAGATTATAGATATCATCCCTTCGCTATGTTCTTTTCAATGTGAAGCGTTGCGTGCTGTGACTTGGTGTTGCTTCAAGTGCATCATTCTGCACACGGGATGCGCATGATCGCTTATAATACTTTGGGGAGACAAGGGGGCGTGGCCTAAGGGAATATCACCCGTGGGCCACGCCCCCCCCCCCCCCCCCCCTTCGGGGAAATGGGCCTGCCCCCACAGCTTGAAAAAATCCTAGAGGAAACACTGATATATATTATTGTATGTGTATATATATATATATATATATATATATATATATATACACTCACCGGCCACTTTATTAGGTACCCCATGCTAGTAACGGGTTGGACCCCCTTTTGCCTTCAGAACTGCCTCAATTCTTCGTGGCATAGATTCAACAAGGTGCTGGAAGCATTCCTCAGGGAGTTTGGTCCATATTGACATGATGGCATCACACAGTTGCCGCAGATTTGTCGGCTGCACATCCATGATGCGAATCTCCCGTTCCACCACATCCCAAAGATGCTCTATTGGATTGAGATCTGGTGACTGTGGAGGCCATTTGAGTACAGCGAACTCATTGTCATGTTCAAGAAACCAGTCTGAGATGATTCCAGCTTTATGACATGGCGCATTATCCTGCTGAAAGTAGCCATCAGAAGTTGGGTACATTGTGGTCATAAAGGGATGGACATGGTCAGCAACAATACTCGGGTAGGCTGTGGCGTTGCAACGATGCTCAATTGGTACCAAGGGGCCCAAAGAGTGCCAAGAAAATATTCCCCACACCATGACACCACCACCACCAGCCTGAACCGTTGATACAAGGCAGGATGGATCCATGCTTTCATGTTGTAGACGCCAAATTCTGACCCTACCATCCGAATGTCGCAGCAGAAATCGAGACTCATCAGACCAGGCAACGTTTTTCCAATCTTCTATTGTCCAATTTCGATGAGCTTGTGCAAATTGTAGCCTCAGTTTCCTGTTCTTAGCTGAAAGGAGTGGCACCCGGTGTGGTCTTCTGCTGCTGTAGCCCATCTGCCTCAAAGTTCGACGTACTGTGCGTTCAGAGATGCTCTTCTGCCCACCTTGGTTGTAACGGGTGGTTATTTGAGTCACTTTTGCCCTTCTATCAGCTCGAACCAGTCTGGCCATTCTCCTCTGACCTCTGGCATCAACAAGGCATTTCCGCCCACAGAACTGCCGCTCACTGGATGTTTTTTCTTTTTCGGACCATTCTCTGTAAACCCTAGAGATGGTTGTGCGTGAAAATCCCAGTAGATTAGCAGTTTCTGAAATACTCAGACCAGCCCTTCTGGCACCAACAATCATGCCATGTTCAAAGTCACTCAAATCACCTTTCTTCCCCATACTGATGCTCGGTTTGAACTGCAGGAGATTGTCTTGACCATGTCTACATGCCTAAATGCACTGAGTTGCCGCCATGTGATTGGCTGCTTAGAAATTAAGTGTTAACGAGCAGTTGGACAGGTGTACCTAATAAAGTGGCCGGTGAGTGTATATATATATATATATATATGTATAGATTTTTTTTTTTACTTTATTATATAAAGAATATTATTAATATAATCACTGTCCTGATTTTCCATGTACCTTTCAGGAAGACCATTAAACCATTTTAAGTAAGGTTAAACCATTTCAAGTCAGAATATTTTTAAAAGCGAGAGATCTTACCAGAGGTCTCTGTGACTTTTGTGGCTTTGAGACCCATGAGGTCAGGAAGTTGCTCGACGATGACCTCACGGGTGGTGTTGGCAATGTGAACTCTTTCAATGCTCCTCCGCTGCCAGTCAGTCCAGTAGATATACTCCCCCAACAGCGTAAAACCAAAGATATGAGGTAGTTTGTCCTCTAGAATGGTCATCCTATTGGTGCCATCGACATTTATGACCTGTGAATAAAAAAAGAATAAATTTGGTTCACCTGTCACCTGTCAACCATCCAATTTCACTGTACTATTCCTTTAAAATAAAAATTGACAGTCGTATGTGTGGTCAGATCAAACGATTTCAATTAACAGCACAAAACAGGAAACAAACTAACAAATCAGCCTGAATCTGTTTACGCTCGCCAAACAGCTGTACACCACATGCACAATTGGACAGATCTCCAAATACTCAGATATTTGAACTGCCATAATTGCAGTATCCTAATCCAAACCAGCTAGGATTTCCCAATTGTGGAAAAAAAAAATCCCCAACCAAATATGTAACTGCCAAAAGAGTAGCTATTTTAAGTCATTACAGAGTACGCAAGCTTGAGCATGACTCTTTGAATCTCTAAATTTTTTTTTTTCACTAAAGAAAGGCTACAAAATCATTCCTATTCCAGTGAACGTGACAAAATAAGATTCCAGTCACAAGGGTTGCATTACAGGGAGGAAAATAACGCAAACTGATATAGGGAGTGGAGCCAGGACATGCCTGAATCTTTAAAAAAAAAAAAAAAAAGCGAGCGAGAGAGAGAAAGCAAGAGAAAGTGACAGATGGGAGGTTGAAACCAAGTGGGTTGCTGGGAATTGGGTTTGTTGCTGAAAAGGTTGCAATTACTGTTTCTGGAAACAGTCCTGACATTACTACTTCTCAAAATAGACGGCTTTCCATTTTTCACATTTAGCAAACGGGTGTCAGTTGCAGTAAATGCTAGCCACCTAATCAAATCCATTCTGGAAAAAAATGTCGAAAACTGAAATGAGCAAAACCTCGAAAGCTACAGACTTTCTCCGTGGCTTATTACTGCAACTTATCCAAGTTCAAACACTTGCAATGTCGTTTTCCAATGACTGAAAGCACCATTTCACCACTTCACAAATATGAGTTGATAAAAGTGTTAATTTTTATTACCATTATTTTTGATAATACACATAATGTACTCAATATGAAGTCATTACTGGAAAGCATCCATGCTTTTTATGTCGCAAAAGTTATTGGGAGTTTTTGACATACTATACCTGTGCAATCAGACACTAAGAAATGCAAAGGCTTTTTTTTTTACTATTTTAAAACCGCCTACAGCCAGATGTCTTTGTTTGCAGAACGAAACCCATGACAGTTTACTCTATCATGTCTTCTCCCTGAATGATGAATGAGATTATAAACGCTCAAACGAGCAGGTCAAGATTGAGTGACGGGCGTATTAATGCAGCATATTGTTCCTGGGTAAAGTAGCTCTTCGAACAAAGACTTCCTGTGCGCTGTCTTTCCCAACCCAGAGTTCTTCCTGTGAGGACCGGCGGAGGGGGTTTTGGGATTGGGGCGGTTGCCAGCGGCTGCCAGGGAGGGGTGTCCACCTGATTTATTTCTGTAATGCAGGCTTGCGGAGAGGCTGCCTTTCCTCCGTGAAGAAAGTAAGAAGAGAGATGGAAAAGAAATAAGTGCACATTATTTTAAATTAGCACCTTCCTTTCTTAGTAATTTTGGCAATATGGTGTAATCTCGTGGGGGTTGGGAGGGAAGCTGGTACATATGCCACCCCCCGAGAAGGCAAATACTATGTTGGAAGTAGCATAAGAACGCAGTACGAGTATTATTTTAGCAGAAGGAAGTATGCATACTCAAAGCTTGACAGTGCAAGAGTTTCATTTACTTGTCCAACTACCGGTATGCAAGAAATGATGGAAGCTTTATGAAATTTAAGTTATAAAAAAGTTGTCTGGACTGACAGCACTCCGAATGTACAAAAAAATTAGCTCAATGTTAAAATTGAACAGAGTTCTCCTTTAAATATCTTAAATGGTATAAAAAAAAAACATCTTAATGAACACATTGTAGATAGCAGCCGGAAAAATTAAAGCACATACATACCAAAATAAGAGTCTCTGTAAATTATTAAAAGTCCAGCATTATTAATAAAGTTTGTTTGTTATAATATTCCCTAAAATTTTTAACTTAGGAGAACGTGCTACTTGGGAAAAAAAAAACAAGCATGAAGCTCTAATATTGTGCAAAATACAGATAACATATTATATTTACAAAAATTGAATCCTAAAAGGAATCCATACAGCTCCAGGGGGTTAATAAAGGCCTTCTGAAGTGAAGCGATGTGTTTTTGTAATAATAATTAAAAAAGAAAATCCATATTTATAAATGTAAAGACTATAATCACTGTCTTTCGGTAACGGGCTTATGCGAGTCTAATTCCGGCAGAAGAGAAATCTATGACCCGACGCATGACGTATTGATGAACACAGAAGTGAAGAGGATCGGATGGCTTGAGGGAGAGTTCATTCAGAAATCATTTTTTTAATTTGAAAAAATAAGAATTTTTGGGTGAACTCTCCCTCAAACATTCTTAAGACATTTTTAAACAATACCAGATTTTATATATAAAATAATCATACTTATTTCTGAGATATGTAATAAGGTCAAGCAGAATAAAAAAAAACACCATGAAATGTAACATTGTTATGTGAAACATTTATTGTTCCACATTGCATATACTGTACATACTAATTTTTAAATAAAAAAAGTGGTATTCTATACAGTATGCAGCATGAGCTCTACTGCCTCTGTCTCGGTCAGAGAATGTGGTCTTGTGGATGGATTGAGGTGTTTTAATGCCTGGAAAAGTTCAACTTATTGTGAAAACCTCTTTCCTCACAGTTTTGAGACAGCAGAGGCACTGACACTCTGGAGGAATGCTAACAGACACAGACAGTGGGCTGAAACCACAATGGTGCATTTTTCCTACACTCCTCCTAACACACAGACGTCTCGAGGGTTTAAACCGGGCGCCTTCCTGCGGGATGCAGACTTTTCTCAACCCTGGAGAAAGGTTAGAGGCCTACAGCAGTGCATGAAGGAAAAAAGCACGATGTGATGGGCCAGGACTTTTGACGCATCTTAAGAGCAGCATATGATACTAAAACTATAACACAGTACCACCACAATACTTTTTTTCCCAAAGGAGGTGACATGAACATGCATTTCAAGCTGCCTCCTGTCTTCTGAAAAGGCCACGACAGGGTTTTCAATGGAGGAGGGGCCCCAGACTACAAAAGTGTTTGGTTTTTCCCACCTCCTTCACAAAGCCGTCGACACATGATGTGACAAAATGGTGTTTCTATGGCACCAATGCAGAGCGGAGACACAAAACACACCCATGGACCTTCATGGAGGCCCATCTTGTGTGGTTCACAAAATTATTGTTTTTACTGTATTTTTTTAGATCAAATAAAAGCAGCCTTGGTGAGACTTCTTTTAAAAAAGAAATTGTAACCAAATCTAAAATGTGCACAGGATGTCGCAATCGTATACAGTTTATATGGTCTTTAACACGCAACATATTCATTTGTTAAGCTTGAGAACAAAACAAAAAAAGGCTTGATCCAGTTTTCCCATGGCCGCCATAGAGTGAGGTAGGAGTTCTTTCCACTTGTGTAATCAGGAGTTTTATTGGATGGCATACCTTGCCGACATCTGTTTCCCCTTTGCTGCAGCATTGGACATTGTTCCTCTACTAGCATTGACCCCTCCTGTCCACTCCACCACTGCATCCCAGCAGCATTCCTCAAATCCCGTTCTATGAAATCAAACTTGCTCGCTTGTTTCAGCGGGAGTTGAGTGAAAGGGAAAGGGTGGAGTGCTACAAAACTAATTCACTGATCTCTGGCAAAACCATATGTTCACTCAAGAGATCAAGTTTGCAGCTGATCGATCTGAAACCCCAGCAAAGTTCCTGGAGTATTTAAGGGGGGATGGTAGAGTGAAATGAGGGGAAACCCTTGGATTGGGGGGGGGTGAGGCCTATAGAAACGCATGGCTGGCAGTGCACACAGAGGCTGTGTGTGTGTTTAGGGAGTGGCCAGCTGCCGAACCCCCTTTAGACCCCAGCAAACACAGGAAGGTCTCTGGGGTCACACAAACACACAAAAGCAAATGCTGATGGGACTGAAGGCTTTAGATACAATGATAAAAACCAGAACACTTACAGAGAAGCTAAATGTACTTTCTGTGTAGGATATAAACTAAAGCAAAACTAATGAACACATTGGCAATAAAACTGTTTTTACTGTATTTTTGATCAAATAAATGCAGCACTGGTGGAGCATGAGACTTCTTTCAAAACATAAACATACTTTTGAACGGTAGTGTATGCATATGCTAAAATTAATATTATAATACTATTAAAAAACAAAAATAAAATAAATGTGGTAATTACAAAATATTCACAAAAACCTTTGATGGTCCTCTCGTCAGCGGGAGTCTTTCTTTTTGCTTACAAAAATGCTATTCAATTTTCAGAGAGACAATTAGACATGGCCATCGAAACTGAAAGAAGGGTGGGTCTTTTTTTTCTCTTTGACGGCCTTTTTTTCCACTTCACAGAGAATTATGCACCGAGAATAGAGAGTGCGAACCCTAATTTTGATGAAGGAAAACATAAAACGTATACAACAAAGCCCCCCAAAATTGTCATCAATAACAACAAAAAGTCAAGATGCTGGGTTTGTTTCTTCAAAGCCAGATTGTAAAAAGTGTCCTGGCACCAGGGTGCCAAGCAAATTCAATATGAAAGCGAGTGAGGTGACAGCATGGCCTCAGAAAACACAGAGCTATTGAAAGAAAGAGAGAGAGAGAGAGAGAGAGAGAGAGAGAGAGAGAGAGAGAGAGAGAGAGAGAGAGAGAGAGAGAGAGAGAGAGAGAGAGAGAGAGAGAGAGAGAGAGATTAAATGAAGGCTGAGCTTATCAGAACACACTTCTATAATACAGAGATGTTAAACTTATAAAGGTTGTTTAATCCATCAGGATTGTATTTTATAATTTTCAAGATGTGGATGTCTGCAAAAAGCTAAACTTTTTAACATTTACAACTGATAGACAGACAGTCAGAGAAAGAGACAGACAGAAAGGCAGGCAGGCAGACAGAGAGACAGACAGATAAACATACAAATAGAAAGATAGACAAATACAGACAGACTGATCAAGAGATAGAGAAACCAACAGACCACAGACAGGCAGATATACACTACCGGTCAAAAGTTTTAGATCAAGATTTTTTATGTTTTTAAATGAAGTCTCTTCTGCTCACCAAGGCTCCTTTATTTGATGAAAAATAAATGACAAACAGTAATATTGTGAAATATTATGACAATTTAAAATGACTGTTTTCTATTTTAATATATTTTAAAATGTAATTTGAAAGCTGAAAGCTTTTCAACATCATTACTGTTGCTGATTACACATCAGTTTTCAGTGTAACATGATCCTTCAGAAATCATTCTAACATGCTGATTTAATGCTCAAAAAACATACATTATTATTTTCAATGTTGAAAACAGTCGTGAACCATTTTTTCCCCCAAAAATTCTATGATGAATAGAAAGCTCAAAAGAACAGCATTTATTTAAAATATAATCTTTTCTAACATTATAAATGTCTTTACTGTAACTTTTGATCAATTTAACTCATCCTTGATGAATAAAAGTATTTTCTAATTTCTTTCCCCCAAAAATAAAAAAATAAATTCTTACTGACCCCAAACTTTTGAATGGTAGTGATTAATGTTACAAAAGCTTTTCCATTTCAGATCAATTCTGTTCTTTTGAACTTTCTATTCATCAAAGAATCCTGAAATAAAAATGTAAAAAACTGTTTTCAACATGGATAATAATCATAAATGTTTCTTGAGCATCATATCATAATAATTTCTGTAGGATCATGTGAGACTGGAGACTGGAGTAATGATGCTGTAAATTCAGCATTGATCACAGGAATAAATTACACTTCACTATATATTCACATAGAAAACCGCTGTTTTAAATTGTTATAATATTTCACAGTATACTGTTTTTTTTTTGTTTGTTTTTTTTATCAAATAATTGCAGCCTTGGTGAGCAGAAGAGAATTCTTTTAAAAACATAAAAAAAACCTTACCGATCTAAAACTTTTGACCGGTAGTGTATATAGATAGATAGAGAGAGAGAGAAACAGACAAAGAGATAGACAAACAGAGATATAGATAGAAACAGACAGACAGATAATAACAAAAATAACACTAATTCCAAAATCTTCCATTGAAGGGGGGAAAATTATGATTTCTTGATAAACTAAATTTTGACAAGAGAGAGACATCCGTTTTCTTTGTTGTTTAAAGGACTTAAGTGTGACGCTGAATGTGAAACCTTGTAACAGAACAAACACATCTGCACTTGGATGCCAAACCCTGAGGAGTCACCTGCCAGATTTTTTCAATTACCCAGTCAAGAATAAAATCCTGCAAAATAACCTCCCCTTTCTGCTTGAGCTTTGAAACATCATACGATTTCACCTGAGGTTTGGCCGGCTCTTCTGACAGGCCGACTCTGCTGTGGATGATATTATCTTTTTATCGGTTGTTTGCTTGTCTGGGCCAAGAACAGCACTGCCTTAATTCAAACAGAATGATCGGCCACTCTGCTTCTCTCTCTTAAAAAAAAAGAAAAGAAAAAAAAGTCTCGCCATTCTGCTCGGTGCTGCGTCTGCACTTCCCCCGACGTTGACTGAGCTCGGGGAGACGGGCGCTGAGAAAGTTCCCAATGAGAAATGCTGGCGGATCAAAAAGTGAATGAAAGATGCGACTTGACGGTTGTGAAATTGCAAAAATATTGACTCATGTTCCTGCAGGTCATCCGCTTACAGACGACTCCCACGGGCTACTGGAGTCCTGAGAGGGAAGTTATCATTCCCATGGCCTTGCATACAACTGACAGCATACAACAGAAACCAGCATGTTAAACAGTCGGTCTCGGATATTTATTATAAGAGCCACATTTGAGACATCATCTTTAGGCGTCTTGAGAGGAAAAAAGTGATATTAAAATTATATTCTAAATACTTGATGTTCTAACAGTCTGGAGACAAAAACAAAAAGACAAATGAAGAGTTCAGATGCAAAAGCCTCTAAGTGCCATTTGAAATTTTCTTCTAGAATGATAATTTTTATTAAGCTTGTATATTTAAGTTCAGTGATTTCACTTAAATGGCAATGATAATTAGCTATTAATTGTTATTTAAGTGAAATTACTGAACTTAAATATACAAGTTTGATAAAAATCATCATTAAAGAAGAAAATTTCAAATGTCATTTAGAGGCTTTTGCATCTGAACTCTTCAAATGTAAATAATTTGTAAATAATAAATATAAACATACTATACCTACATATTAGGGATGCACGATATATCGGCCAGCATATCGGTATCGGCCGATATAATGTTATCGTTATCGGCCTGTTAAGAAAATCTGGCCGATATATTAAAGCCGGTAAATAAAATATTATTCCCTATAGCTGAGACACTTGTTGAGCACTGTTTGTTTTTGATTTTCTTGAAATATTATTGAAATCTCTTTAAAAAAAAATGAAAATATGGTTTGGTACAACATGTGCAGAGCAAATCTGTCATGTCGGCTATGCAACACTATAATGAGAACATCATTATAATTGTGCGCTTGGGACATGGATTTAATTGTGAGACTTTTGTTTTTGTAATCAGGCTCTCAAAATTAGATACAAATTTGGATTTAAGTTTATCTGCCGATATACAGTGCCTTGCAAAAGTATTTGGCCCCCTTGAACTTTGACCTTTTGCCACATTTCAGGCTGCAAACATAAAGATGTAAAACTGTAATTTTTTGTGAAGAATCAACAAAAGGTGGGACAAAATCATGAAGTGGAACGAAATTTATTGGGTATTTCAAACTTTTTTAACAAATAAAAAACTGAAAAATTGGGTGAGCAAAATTATTCAGCCCCTTTACTTTCAGTGCAGCAAACTCTCCAGAAGTTCAGTGAGGATCTCTGAATGATCCTGAATGTTGACCTAAATGACTAATGATGATAAATAGAATCCTGTGTGTAATCAAGTCTCCGTATAAATGCACCTGCTCTGTGATAGTCTCAGAGGTCCGTTTAAAGCACAGAGAGCATCATGAAGAACAAGGAACACACCAGGCAGGTCCGAGATACTGTTGTGGAGAAGTTTAAAGCTGGATCTGGATACAGAAAGATTTCCCAAGCTTTAAACATTCCAAGGAGCACTGTGCAAGCAATAATATTGAAATGGAAGGAGTATCAGACCACTGCAAATCTACCAAGACCTGGCCGTCCCTCTAAACTTTCAGCTCATACAAGGAGAAGACTAATCAGAGATGCAGCCAAGAGGCCCATGATCACTCTGGATGAGCTGCAGAGATCTACAGCTGATGTGGGAGACTCTGTCCATAGGACAACAATGGTCGTATGCTGCACAAATCTGGCCTTTATGGAAGAGTGCAAGAAGAATGCCATTTCTTAAAGAGATCCATAAAAAGTGTCGTTTAAAGTTTGCCACAAGCCACCTGGGAGACACACCAAACATTTGGAAGAAGGTGCTCGAACTTTTTTGGCAACAATGCAAAACGTTATGTTTGGCGTAAAAGCAACACAGCTCATCACCCTGAACACACCATCCACACTGTCAAACATGGTGGTGTCAGCATCATGGTTTGGGCCTGCTTTTCTTCAGCAGGGACAGGGAAAATGGTTCAAATTGATGGGAAGATGGATGGAGCCAAATACAGGACCATTCTGGAAGAAAACCTGATGGAGTCTGCAAAAGACCTGAGACTGGGACGGAGATTTGTCTTCCAACAAGACAATGATCCAAAACATAAAGCAAAATCTACAATGGAATGGTTCACAAATAAACATATCCAGGTGTTAGAATGGCCAAGTCAAAGTCCAGACCTTAATTTAATCGAGAATCTGTGGAAAGAACTGAAAACTGCTGTTCACAAACGCTCTCCATCCAACCTCACTGAGCTCGAACTGTTTTGCAAGGAGGAATGGGCAAAAATTTCAGTCTCTCGATGTGCAAAACTGATTGAGACATACCCAAGCGACTTACAGCTGTAATCGCAGCAAAAGGTGGCGCTACAAAGTATTAACTTAAGGGGCTGAATAATTTTGCTCGCCCAAGTTTTCAGTTTTTTATTTGTTAAAAAAGTTTGAAATATCCAATAAATTTCGTTCCACTTCATGATTGTGTCCCACCGGTTGTTGATTCTTCACAAAAAATTTAAGTTTTATATCTTTATGTTTGCAGCCTGAAATGTGGCAAAAGGTCAAAAATTTCAAGGGGGCCGAATACTTTCGCAAGGCACTGTATCGGTTATCGGATTTCAAATATAAAGAATTATCGGTTATCGGCCAAAATTTTCATATCGGTGCATCCCTACTAAATATATGTTATAATATACACACACACACAGAGTATACTGTACTGTAAATATACACACATTGATACAGAAGTTTAAATAAATGAACATATTTTTATTGAGTATGTGACCCTTTCCATTTAGACTTCATGCACCATCTCCGAATTTAAGGAGACATGTAGACCAACCTCACAAAAATGTTTGTATCCTGTTTACTCGATTCCTAAACAAGCCAACATTAGTAAATGCATCAACATCCGGTGGATATCTGACATTACTTTCAGATGCCTAACGCTTCTTTGAGAGAAAAAAAAAACCCTCACACACCCAGACTCGGGGAGTGGAGCTCTTATGTTTTGACAAAGAGCAGTAAGATGAGAAGGTCAGACAGTCGAGAGGAAAGTATTCACCAAAACGGTCACAAATGCTACATTTAGGTTAGACTGCAATAAGGCAGCAGAAACGTGACTCATATACTCTGGCAAAAATAAATTGGCAACACTTTAGTTTAGCGTCAGATTCTCACTGTTAAAGCTAGGGTATACGATTTCAAAGATTGTTCATTATTAATATCCTTGTTTAGATGCAGGTTATGGTTATATAGTACAATCCTAACAATATGAATAGAAAAAAGAATGAAAAAAATCCATTCACTCTATTGGCTGTACAGCCGCAGAAAAGTTGACCAATGTAAGCTGTGCGGCCGCTTTCTGCTCGGGTTAGATAAACCTTTGGCTGTCCCAGGCAGAACAGCATACTACAGCATACTAAAATGAATAAAGTATTCATTTTAATTTTCATTGCATATATAATATTATATTCAATTATATGATATATTATTAGTTAGTATAATTATTACTAACACATACAAACATAAATCACACATTAATTTATAATATTACTATTAGATAATTAGATTATATGCTATACAAATTACTTTATCCAACATACAATTTACATTTACATTTAGCCGGAGCTACTTCTCTCTATTGATGTCTATGGCGAGTCACGCCGGCACTGGGCACCTCTGCATCCGAGTCGACCCAGGATAAAATAGTCTGAATATAAACACTTATTATAGGCGTACCGTCGTGATTCAGGATAAGTCAAAAACGCGGTTTGGAAAATGGATTCATGATGTAGCCTACTCGTTTATTTTGAACATAAGTTACGGACTGCAGCAGCTGATATAACAGTGTTCTGTTGCGCGAGCGTCCACTCGCACATTCGTAAAAAATGGTCGCAGTCTGGAACCCTGATTTAGCTGACGCTTTTATCCAAAGTGACTTAAAATTGCTATATATGTCAGAGGTAGCACACCTCTGGAGCAACTAGGGGTTAAGTGTCTCGCTCAGGGACACATTGGTGTCTCACAGTGGATTCGAACCCGGTTCTCTTACACCAAAGGCATGCGTCTTATCCACTGCGCCATCACCACCCTGTCTCTCAACCAATTCCGGTCTGTAAACTTGAAGCCTGATGTAGCAGTGTGTGTTTCCGTAATGGTTTGGTCACCCAACATTATTTTCACAAACTCCCACCGAAATCAATGGATTCATAATGTTCTTTGACTCGCGTAAACTTTAAATGTTCCCATGCTGATCCGTCTACAGTAGTATGCTGTTCTGCCTGGGACAGCCAAAGGTTTATCTAACCCGAGCAGAAAGCTACAAGTCTCAATTGGCTGTAAATTCAAAAACAATGTGTTTTCTCTGGGGTACATATGGGATGCATTGTGAGCAGACAGCAGAGTCGACAGCTGCCGGTGACTGCTTACCACAACACTGCTGCTGCTGTGTTTTTGGGACTGCTGCTGTATTATGTTAATAATCCGTGAACATCTCCAGAACAGGAGCGGAGAGCTGGGCGACTTCCCCCTTCACCACCCTCCCGCTGACAGATGTGGGACAGTGGCGAACATCCCTCAGGAAATGAGATGGATTGCGGTGACAATAACCAAAGCTACAGGATAGGAATGACTAGGAAAGCTGAGTGAAACCAGGCCAAGGGTGGCAGACGTTACACTTTTACAAGTCTCTCTTGTAACGTGAGAGACATGGAATGAGTAACCGGTTGCAAAAGCATGAAACACCCATATAGTATTCTAGGGCAAATAATTATAACTGACAATAAACAGCATTTTGTGGTCAGTAGGACAACAGATTCATTTACTTTTTGCATTTTAACTCTTCCAGTGTTGCATGAACCACTGCTTTTTAATTTGGTGACAAATTGTGAATTTCCTGTTACAAAATATGATAATAATATCATTTATATAGAGCTTTCACAGACACAATGGCCGCCAAAGCGCTTTACATATTGCCTCACATTCACTCACTCATTCATACACCAACGGCAGTGTCAGCCATGCAAAGTGGAACCGGGGACTGAACCACCATTTCAATCCATTTCATTATAAACGTGTTTTCGAAAACTCTAAAATTGTATATTTACTGGATTAATGCAACACACTGTCATGCAATAGGTACAATATGCTTGTCCATATATTAATATGATATCTGATTGGTCCAAAATATCCAAAAATTTTGTGTTTTTCCTTACTTGAAACTAACAGAAAATTGGAAAGAGCACATTGTAGAGAAGATTATTCAGATTAAAACAAGCCAAAACAATGTAATGTGCATAAAGAAAAAAAATCTAATGTTATGTTTTTTTTCAAGCAATTATTACTATTTAAGCACACATAAAACACTATATGAAGAGTTCAGATGCAAAAGCCTCTAAATGCCATTTGAAATTTTCTTCTTTAATGATGATTTTTGTCAAACTTGTATATTTAAGTTCAGTGATTTCACTTAAATGGCAATGATAATTACCTATTAATTGTTATTTAAGTGAAATTACTGAACTTAAATATACAAGTTTGACAAAAATCATCATTAAAGAAGAAAATTTCAAATGGCATTTAGAGGCTTTTGCATCTGAACTCTTCATATGCACACACAACAATCTATTCATCTACATTATCATGACTAAGAGTCATTTTAAGCATTTTTGCAGTCTGTCAAAGTCCTGCTAATCTGTAAAAATATTACATTTGAGCGTTTTTGTTTTCTCAAACAATTTTTAAAAAAAAACTGCATGAGTGAAAGAATTGGATTGTGCGCGCAGAGCTGGCCACAGGAGATGGAAAATATTACGAAAGTCAGGTGTCTTTTATACCCCTATAATTCAAGTGAAACCGTGTATCCTTGGAGCCTGGAACATCAAAGTTTAAGACCTCATGGTGAAACAGCCAGCAACAGCAACAAAACTGTTACCAGGCAATTAACTATAGTGCTGTTTGGCTTGGACTACCACTGGCTGGATTTGGCCCGCACAAAGGCGTAAACTCACAATTCTGTCGCATTTGAGCATATTCTAGTGGGAAAACGAAAGCAGAGACCACTCATCGTACCTACATGGTGGGCATCCATTCTGTTATGGTTTTCTGGCCAATATTCAATTACAGACTAAGTTAAAGACATATACACAAAGTGAACATACTGCCAAGTTCAATGTTACAATGAATCCTAGCTAAATCATCATAATATATATTTTAGGGCTCTTCACACTAATCTAATGCATGCAATTAATTCAATTCTTATCACGTTACATGAATCTAATTCAAATAAATTACTGAAGCATGTGTAATTGTGTCATTAACACATACAAGCAGTTACAAAGGTGCAAGCACCTGTAACACCTGAAATGGGGATTTCTATTCTAACCCTAAAGGCCAATGCACACGGAGTCCGAAATTTTCGTATGCGTTTTTTCGTATTCGTGTTTCGGTGGCTCTGAATTATCAAAACACCATTCAAAAACCATTTAAACTGCTTGCTACGGATGCGAAAAACAGAAAATCGAACCCGATTCGATTTTTCTTATGACGGACCAAAGTTTCGGAGGCAGTTTGCAAGCGTCATTGACATAACCTGAGGTGACGTCGTATTTATTTTTTAACGTGCGAAAATTTCGGAAGCAAATTTCTGACTTTAAACCCTTAAAATTTTGATTCTCTGTTTGCGATCAGATCATTTTAAGCCGTGTGGGTGGTGATGGCGCAGTGGATAAGGCACATGCCTTTGGTTTGAGAGACCCGGGTTCGAATCCACTGTGAGACACCAATGAGGCGTGCGACCTCTGATATATTTAGCAATTGTAAGTCGCTTTGAATAAAAAAAGTCAGCTACATGAATAAATGTAAATGTAAGCCACTAATCTCCGGGAAAGTTTCCAATCTAATGATCCAGTAAGCAAATTTAAACAATCAGTCTAAAACAGTGTAAAGAAAATTGTTATTGTGTGATTACTTCTGAAGCCTCATGCGTAGCACTGTGTGAAATACATACAAAACAGAACATCAAAACAGCTTTATAGCCAGATGACACGCAAACCACGTTGCTCGGTTGGATAAAGCAAACCAGCTTCTCACTAGTGAAGTTTTGATGGATGAGGATTGTAATCAAAGCAAAGATGACTGCAGTGATGCACATACATCCACATACATACATATGTCATCATTAACTAAAACTATTACAAATTGTTTTTGGAACTGTTTTTCTAAAAAACATAAGCTTAAAATGTTGTCTGGGCAACTTTAAGTTGAAATCCTAAAATGACTAAAACTGAAAAATTTACACAACAGTATTACTAAAACTTAATGTGAATTTAAATAAAATACAAAAAATATCAACAGCTATTTCAAAGTTCTAAAAAAATACACTAACATTAACAACACCACCAAAAAAAACAAAAAAAAAACGAATAAACTATATGGCAACTTGGGTTTCTTACATGTGAAAATTCGGATGTAGTACGCAAACATAACATGCCAACTTCCTGCCTGGGAAGTTTGTTCTCTGGCAGTCTGCCAGACCTGTGTGGGACCTCCATCACCTGTACGAACTCCATGTACACGGAGATGCATTTGAAGCTCACAGCCTCTTCAAAACAGCTTATTCTACCACTACCGTCCAAATCAAAACAGCCCTCACTCTGATGGGCCTTAGATGTGCCGCTAACTCATAGACAAAAGAACTATCATTAGCATGGCCAATGTTTTAGCGAGAGGCCCCTCGCTGGAAAAACCCTGTGCAAATCAAGTTTCACGGCTCCTGCCGGCCACAATGTGCCAGGGCCATTGGAGCAAACGCTTTGGGGGGACTTTAGAGAAAAGCATTATTGATCCTCTTCACACTTATGTTTTTTTTTTTGCCAGCATCCATCAGTAGACGAGCCCTCGGCCACCTCACATCGTTCTGCTGCAAATAAAAGCCCTCTTTCAAGCTGTTGCTTTTCATTGTCACGGTGTTGCCATACTGAAGGGCCATCAAAATGCACTTCAAGATCCATTGTAGTCAAATGGCTTTATTGAGAGGAAAATTAAGACTTTTAGGGAAGGGAAAAGGGGGAAAACGTAGCTATTAAGACTTAACAGGCTATTTAAGCAGGGAAAATAGACATCAAATATTTTGCAAAGGGACTGGTATACAATAATTTAATTTATCATTATAGACTGCACAACAAATTTTAGGTTTAGGTATGTGCAAAACTACATAGTTTCCTTACGACTGATCAGTCCACTAGCCGTTTAGGTAACCCACCGACTAGTTGACAAATATAAGGGTTTTAGGCTCACCTGATACCATTAAAAACTAGAAACTAATCGAAATTACTGCAAACTCTTCAAACCAGCATAAAAACATTTTTTCTCAACAATACTCTCATCTCTGCTTGAGTCGACCCTAAAAAAAATTCCTACAAGTTTTTTGCAAGTTGCGCTTCACTCTGTTCTACATATTTGCCTTTATGGGAACCCAGAAGGCACTGCACAATCAGGGTCACAAAAGACTCTGTGAAAGCAGAATCTACATAACTGCCCCACAAAGCGAGGGACTTACTAAACCGAGGACGGCACATCAGTCAAATGAGTTATCTTAAACATCTCTACACCGAGGGGGTGAATGAGGGGGTCTGCGGCGACATCTAAAGGGTTCAAAGGGGCGGGGTGAAGAAGGGGGAGAGTTTGACTGCACAGTAAATAGGCGAGAACACACGGAGAGAGCGACAGAAATGAAAGCCCCACAATTCCCATACGGTTTAAGAAAGAACCTTCCAGTGCAAAGTGCCAATAAGCAAGCCTCCTTTTCAGGCGTGCAGGACCTGAGATGAAAGAGGATGCTCTTGGCACTTATTCAAAATGATCCTTCGGTCGTTAAAGAGAACATGCCATGAACCTGAAACACCAGTTGGAGCTCTGTTTCGTGAAGTTGAGGGCATTCCAGGTGGTTGACTGCGAACGCAAAGTCCCTGGTTGTGCTTCAGCGTAGTCAAACGTAAGGATAAAAACCTTTTCATCAAAAGCATCATACCTTCAAAAGCATCATAAAAGTGGTTCATAATACTAATATTAAGTCTTCTGAAGTCAATAGCTTAGTGCGAGGATATTGAAGTCAATATTTACTGACTATCTTCAGTGAGCTGTTAACTGCTGGGCGATCGGGTCACTGAGTGAGGTGAAGATAGATTTGAAGATAGCTGCTTTCATGAACACACAAGGAGAAGCTCGGATGTCCGTTTGAAAGTGCATGATTGTAGCAATGATGCGTTAAAGGGATGAATCACCAATAATAAAACGGAAAATAAATAATTGATTCGATCCTAATTTATTCAATAGTTTCAGTTAATAGTAATGCAAATATAAGTCTGTTTCCCACACACAACTGTCATATGGACTACTTTTATGCTATTTTGAGCTTTTTCGATGCTCTAAAGATGGAATTGCAATTGCATGGAAAGGCCGTCAAGTGTTGCAAATGGATTCTGTTGTGTTTTTGTGTAATAAATATATCCATTTTTTTGTATTCTCACCATTATTTCAAGAAAATGGGAAGGAAAATTAAAGAAGAGACGAAAAAGAATGACGTGATGGTAAATGATGACAGAATTTAAAAAAAAGGGTGAATTATCCTGATAAGCCCAATTATGGCAGCCCTATATTACAAAAAAACATAAAACTATTTTAATAGAAACATCAACATAAAAATCATGTCTCAAAAACAGGTTGAAGAAACTGCTACATTGTCCTTTCACAAACATGAAAAAGGAACAATGGAAATGTCCCTAGCCCCAAATGCAATTCAACTTTTTGAGGAGGAAGGTAAAAAAAAAGGGCTTTTCAGACATGGCCTATCACCAGCCGTGTTAAAGGGGGGAAAAGCAAGAAGGCAAGAGGGAGGGAGGAGGGCCCAAAAGCCTCCATTCCTCTATTTATAACCATTCAGGCAGTGAACAGCCACATTCCAAATGCCAGAAGGCACTTTTCAAAACTCCTCATTTAAAACTTAATGTTGTTTTCAGCTCCTAAAAAAGAACCGCCCTCCCTCATACCCACCATCAACCATAAGGAGCCAAGCGGGTAAAAAAAAAAAAAAGGCAAAGAGTAACATGTAAATGTGACTCTGTTCGGAGGCAGTCCAGAATCGTCCCTTTCAAAACAGAAAGGGCAGCTGAAATGAGGTAAGCGAGCATCAGTATGCAAAAAAGATAATCTTTAATGAGAAAATACTGATGGCCGGGCTGTCCTGAAACTCCAGCGATTAGCACTTCAAGGGCTTTTCTTCCTTTCAGAGGGTAAGTGGGCCAGCTAAAGAATGGCCTCCGCCTCCATTAAGGTGAATCTGAAGAACCCTTGTGAGAAAAGAGAACAGAACACACTTGTCAGCTGCTAGGAGCCTGGGGAATGTGGCGCAGCCACCCAAAAAGTGCATCTGGTGCAGGGGTGGGGTGGCGTGCGTGGATTGAGGAGGACCTCCGCGAGGTTTCGCCTCTATTCTGTGCGGCTTTTGTTCTGGAGTAGGCAGGGGGTCAGTTCTGAACACATGACCACAGGGCTTCCCTCCTCAGCCAGAGCAAGAGAAAGGGTGTGTCTCAAATCTCCCTTCAAAACACTTTCAGAGGAACATAAAAATCACGAATGAGGGCTCTCTAATATATCTTAATTGTTCCTCCTAAATGGGGAGCAAATGAATGAAGTCTTCTGCTAAACAGATTTTTCTCCTCAGAAAATAACCCTGTCTAGACCAGAACAGTGTCTCAAACTGTGGTCAGACCTGCCAGGATATTCAAGTCTGCAAACAAAAGTCAGAAATATCAGTGTGACCTCAAATATTTCTCATTAAAATTCATATATAGATTAAATTAACTGAGAAGAAACATTTGAGGCAAAGTTGATCCTCAAATAATAAATAACCGAGCAACAAATGAGCAATAATAATGCTCCTCTAGGGTGACGATCCCAATGGGAAAGAACAATCACAAATAAGATTTATGTAATGTCTTAACCGTTTCATAGTTACAGCAATGAGATTAAACAGACTCATACACCTCAGTCCCCAGGAATCTCAACAATGTCTCACGCAGCACGCCGATCTCCCAAGGTAACTGCTAAATTCTGAACTAAATTATCTGAGCAAAATGTTTTTTGTATGCATCTTAAGGAGTAACATTTAAGACAAAGTTGATAATGAAATACTAATGCATAACAGACTCTTTTAATAAAAGAGTAACGTGAGCAATACCAATGCTCCCCTGTGCTCATTTATACCTCAATCATTTTTGTCATTTACAGCGATGAGATTAAATGGAGACATTTGCTTGCGTCGCCTACTGCAAACAAGAAAGGCCACAGTAAGTCTCCTCTAGAGTTTCAGAGAAGATCAACAATGTCTCACACTGCAATCGGATCTACCAAGATTCAATTAAATTAAATAATTAAATATACAAGTAATTAAATATTCTGTTTATTTTTATTTCTCCCAAGAAAGTTAGGAAGAAATATATAAGAAAAGATTGTAACTTCAATGAAATATAACTCAACTCCTCATTAAATCTCCTGATGTATAAAAGAGCAACCTCTGTAGAGCCCGACCGATAAAGGAGTTTGAAGGCCGATACCGATACAAATATTTGTTGGTTTTAAAATCCGATACTCCGGCCAATATTTTTTTTTTTTTTTTTTAAATTTCAGAAACGCACAACAAAACATTAACAGATTTCCCTAACATTAGAAATAGTGTAGAGTACCCGATATATCGGTCTGGCTCTACCTCGGGGCAACACAATGTTCTGGGGTGATGGTGAGTGACCAATCCATCTGAATTCATCCAAATGACGATTCTCGAAAAAAGGGCTTTCTGTTGCTGATTATAAACCGATTATAAAACCTAGGCTGCAAATCTAACAAAAAAACGACTCTCTTTCCTGTGGAGAATACGATGAAACTGTCAGTCAAGTAGACAAGCTTCAGCTAAACAGCAGTTTAAAAAAAAAAAAAAGATTTATTTTTGCCTTTGAGAGTGTAGAAGTCTGACATGGAACTGAATTGGGGGACATGAACAGGAAAGGACCAAGACTCAAACCTGCGTCGCCTGAAGCGCAACCGTGCTATATGTCGGAGCGCTGCCTACGAAACAAAAAAAAAACCCACTGGATAGGCAAAAATATATATATTTAAAAGGAAAACACCTTTAAAGAGTGCCAGTACTCAGTAGTCCTGGGATGACTCGACGAGGACTGTTGCACGTGGACTTCAATGAGCATCTGGCCTTTTACCGAACTCGATCTGTCAGCAGGAGTGCCCTAATCCTTAACTTATTCAGCTTGGCTTTAACACAGGAAAACACCACCTAGCTCCTCCCTTAGACGGCCACAGAAAACACCTCCGCATCTCAAAGAGTGAGTAAAGCAGAGTGCACGCAAACAGGGACTCGCGCAGTGTCGTGGTGGTTTTTAGGCCGCCCTTGCCCTGCTGTTCACCCTTGGCCCGCCTGTCCTACTGCCCCTTCTCTTTAAAACGGCACAGCAGGAAACCTGGCAGACTCAAAAAAAGCCCTGGGTTACGAACAGGTTAGTTGTGATGGCATATAGCTAGCTGTGACTGTCGGCAAAATGTCCAAAGCAGGCTGCTCGCTGGGAGTTCAGTCTATCAATAAATAATACCTACCCTTTAAAGGCACAGTTTGAGTGCTCTTACATAAACTTGCCACACACCTAAGTTAACAGGTTTATGGGCTTACATAACATGTAATTGACTGTACTGTTATGCAGACAAAATTCAGTTTGTTAATGCGAGTTAATAAATTAGGTATCCCCAACTAACTAACAAACAACAATTTTATTAATTTAGGTTAATATTACCTTCATATAGAAACACATTTCTAACATTTCAAATTGTAAAAAATAACATTAAATATATTATTAATATTATGAATTACGATAAAACATGAAAAAAAATATATAAATTAGCAGTGAACACAGTGAACAATATATTATTTATAAATTAACAGCACTAAATAAATGCTGTAAAATTGTTAATTGTACGTTTATGATGCCTAATGCATTGAATATTAAATGGAATCCATAAGAGAATATTAATCCAAGTATAAAAATATACTGAGAGAGGCAGGTTTGGAAAGATCGTTGAGAGTCAGCGTGAGAAGAAAAGCAAAAGAGTGCAAGAAAATAAGAGGGGGATGTTTCCTTAGCTTCTTTTGTGTTTAAAAGACAGGCTTTCAGTCATATTGACTGCATGAAAAAAACTCTGTATTATGACACCCAGGGACCTGTGCCTACAGGTAGCTGACTAATTACACAATGCCAAAACCATGAAAACGCCCAGACCAAGAACCCTCTGCCACAAAAGAACAGACACTGAGGAAACAAAAACAGACAGAGAGAAATTATGACAGAATAAATCAAGATGTTTGGTCTGAGGCCCGAGTTAGAATGCTACAACAGAAATAAAAAAAAAATCCATCTAAATATGAAACCTTACACAGGAAATCCTTTCAAATATACTTGAGGTTTCACAATGGTTGGGTTTTCGAACCAAAAACAAAAGTTCGGGAACTGACCGGATGTCTGGTGTCCCTCTTTTTAGAGATATTACACAACTAGTCTGAGATTCCAAAACCACTTCACATTGAAAGCTTAATAAACTGACAGTGTCAATGGAGAATGTGCACTCAAGTCTCACATATGTCTTAAGACTCTCTCTTTAAAATCATCCAGCAATTTCGCTTACTGCAAGAGAAGGGTGCAATTCAAACGGTAGTTTAAAAAAACAACAACTGGATTTTTTTGAGAAAGAGCCTTCGACAAGGCCATCACAATGATCACTTCAAGGAAGTACTTGAAGGACTAGCTGCTCACTTTAGACAAGGAATTTGCCCTTGGATTCTCTGCCAGTCCTCAGGTCCCCTCTCTCCACATATTCAAACTATTCAATCAGCACCAAAGCAAGAGTCTCAATTCACCTCCTTGTTGAGCATGGAACACCATCAAATTTAATTGGTACTCATACATGCTTTTAGTAAAGGGAAATCACGCAACAATGTGACAGCACAGCAATTCTCCTTTAAAGTAAAACTTTAGCCGACTTACCTCAATTTTGTCCGTCTTGGCATCGCCCCAGTAAAGCTTTCCAGCAACATAGTCGACAGCCAAACCATTGGGCCAACCAAGAGAGGTGTTGAGCAGCACGACCCGGTCAGTGCCATCCAGGTTTGCTCGTTCGATCTTGGGCTTCTCCCCCCAGTCAGTCCAATACATGTATCTGCACAACAACATCAAGAGGTATTTCAAAAGGAATCTCCTTAGAGATCTCAGAAATGACCTTAAATTAAGTGCATAACATTAGTACCCATTTATTGGATCCAACACGATGGCTCGTGGCTCGTCCAGGTTCTCAGATATGAGGATGCGTCGAGAAGTGCCATTGAGTCTGGTCACCTCAATGCGATCGGTGCCAGTGTCCGTCCAGTAGAGGTTGCGTGCCACCCAATCCACCGCAATTCCATCTGGATGATTGATCTCGTTGGTGATCAGAGTCTGGGCGTCGCTTCCATCAATTCGGGCGCGGCGGATGGCCTTAACCTCATCGTCCGTCCAGTAGACGTATTCTTCAACCGGGTCATAGTCAATGGCAATTGCGTGCCGGATGTCGCTGACTTGTAAAACTATGTCTGTGAAGTCAGGTAAGTCCAGGGATATCCGCCGAAGGTCCGTACGGCGAGCCAGTAGAAGCACCTGTTCTGCCCCTAGGAATAAGATTGAGATTTGCTCATACGGTTGAGCATGAGAACAATGAAGACTTCTGTTCTTTTGTCCATCCTGCAAAAGACTGAAGTACCAGAGATGCCATGGCCTTTGACCTACACTGTCTACATTAATTAGGATGACGGGAAGTAGTAAAACATCATGCAAAAAGGTCTACAAAGATGTATATTAAGACTACCACCATGCCTAGGGCAGAAATTCAACTCGTCAAAGAAAACTAAGGCTGACAATAGCAATTAGAAGCATGAATTGCAGAGTTGTCCCTGCAGACGTTGCACTGCAAGATAGCATTGCTCCATTAAGGAAACCGCATGGCAGGTTTAAATACCAATAGTAGAATCCGTCTAGACCCAATCTGTAGAAGCAATTAGGTCCAACCTTGTCCTTATTTAATCTCTCTTTGTAACAGAGTATGCTTCAGTACCCACAACACCAGCTGCGGTCCACGGCACCCAATAAGTAGTGACATCCATCAGCGCTGACACCAATAAGAAGAGGAAAAAACAGCTCCTCTAGGGTTTCTTGTGCTTTCTTTGCTGCTTTTGCTTTTAATTTGTCCTTAGTTCTGCCTTGCATGTTATCAAAGTGAGTGGATGTCTGACAAAACCAAAACAAATGCCTTCAATTTAGCCAACCAAGCTAAACAAGTACAAGGTGTGGACGTTTGCTCATGCTAATCCTTTGTCCTACTGGACCCACTTGTGCCCTTGCCGCTAATCAAAGTCCAGTACAATGGGGTATTGTTTGAGTTCTGATTAGTTGTCTAACTTTTCAGGAGGGTTGCTTAATCCTGAGGTCAGTGGGAATATTTTTTCATTTGGCCAGACAACCTCCCCTGTCCTCCACTAACGCAATTCTGGACAGCTACATGTTCCACTTGCACCACTGGAATGAGGACTAAAGAATACATCTTATTGTTTCCTGGCCTGGGAATACACTACCTCAAAATTTGAAGGAGTTATAAATTCAAGTATAAAGGCAGAGCAACTTGGGAAGGGGCGAATGTAACTTTTTTTCTAATAAAAGAGCAGTCTGTTGTTAACAGGCTGGGTGCACAGATACAATGGATGAGTCTGTTCTGTAGAGGCTGGGAAAAAACCCTTAAGCAAGCCAGGGGTGACGCCTGATTTTAGAGTAGTCCCTAATGCTTAATGTACATCCTCATCAAAAACAAAAGAACAATTGCATTCATTTTAAATTAGTCAAATGCATTACACTTTTGTGGAAAAAGTCCTTTTTGGACATACAAATACACTTTGATACAGATTTTTATGTTGTCCCCCACAATTTACTTTATTATAATTACTATATTTCACTAATGAAATAAGATTTTTCATTGCAAATTGTTCAAATTCTGACCAAGAAGCTAATGAATCATTCTGCCAAAGAAAAAACAAACAAACCTGGAAGCCATTTTAAAATTCCCTGTATTTCCAAGCACCCCATGGTGACGATCAACAATTTACAGGGTGTTTCAAAAAGATCACAGGCTGTTTGTGCGCTGGGAGAGGTATCTAGCGGCAGCCATTGAAACTATATGCCCCACCCTTTCAAGTGGTGAGAGTTTCATTCATGGGCGGTTCGTGGTTGCAGAGATGTAGCGATCTCAAATCGGGTCCATCTTTTTGAAACACGCTGTACAAGGAGCAAAGGGGCACTCCTTGAGAAGTGAGGAGACATGGGAATGTATACAAACCAAGTAATTGAACTGGACCTAAACGCACAAACCTTGGTCTAACCTGGTCAGCCCCTAAATGGTTACCTGACACAGGGCCACCAAAGCCCCAAACTAGGTTTACTAGCTCTTCCTCTAGGCTAAAACTCTTGTGAGCATGAGAAAACGGAGGGAAATTGTTCAGATGTTTTGGAACAAGGTTATGATTCATGATTGCTGAATCAGAGGAGAGTGATTTTGAACTGTGAACTCAAAGGGGCCGCCATCTGTCAAACATTAGTCTCTGTCATGGTTTTCTGTGTGTGACGGCATGCTAATATTTTATAGATGCAAAGTATGCCAATCCTCATACCAAAACCAGCCCATGAAAGGCCACAGTTCATAAAAATCTAATTTTACACTCGAGAGCAGGGACATCATAATAAAATTATAAATGCAATGCAACAAAATCCTTCCATTCTCCTCAAAGGAGCTCTATCTATCTATCTATTTATCTATCCATCCGTTTTTTGTTTTTTTTACCTGGTCGACAAGTCTTTCCATCCTCTTGGAGTTTAACCCCTGTTGGACAAGCACAGCTGTAGAAGGGTGGCACGGGAGAGAGAAGACACAGGTGGGAACAGCCTCCGTTTCTTTCACTGCATGGAGTTTGAACTGTGGAGCAAAGAGAGGGAAAGAGGAAAGCTATAAAACTGTAGTTTATTAGACATTACTGCAAAGAGCAAAGACCTCTAGGTTAAAAAATGACCAGAAAACAATGTTTCACCACATTCTCACCTTAATTTGAGAAAGTTCATCAGATAGGGCGATTAATGTTTTAGAGGAGTGAATTATGTTGTAAAAACAGGTCTGGTTTTTAAATAACCATGGCTTGAACCGATTAACCCTTTTCAAAGGTTGCTTATGAGACTTATTGGACTTCTTAGTAATGTTTTCCTTAATTTAGATATCAACTGGTTGTTATCACGGTAAATCTGAAGAATATCAGAAGCAGATGATTTAAAGAACAATGCAAGTTCAATTACATTTATGTCTAGGAAAAACCATTAATATAATAAAGAGATCTATTCAATTTGTGATTTTCCTTTCCTACACTAGGACTTGTTTGAAAAATTATGTTATTTTTGGGGAACTCATGAGATTTTTCTCAAATGATGAAGTATTTAGTATCAAATGGCCATGAACTTCCTTTTCACCTGTGATTCGAAAAAGCAGCATTGCTCAGTTCCTAAACAAAACTGCAACCCTTGAACAATAGCAGGTGGCAGCAAAAACATTTTATTTCCTGTAACAGGTTTTTCCATTTCCACCAAGTCACGCTCTGCTCGCTATACCCGCTCAGAAAATGCATCTGCTCCCATCAGGAAAACACATGCGGCCCTGACCCAACACTTGATATCCCCTCTCATTCTCAGTGCTGTTTGCAGATGTGGTGTCTGCCCAGCAAATTGACGGATGACTGGTCCACAGTTCAGGGACATGTGAGGAAATATTGATTCTGGCACATTTTTTGAGGACAAAGAATAACAATTGACTATGCAACACAAATAATTCATTTATAAATATGTAAACAGTAAGAATTGGTGCGGTCAAATCGCGATTAATCGCATCTGACATAAGCTTGTTTACATATTATGAATGAATGAAACCTTTATTGCCCCAAGGGGAATTTGTTTTGCACTCAAGAGAGCCACATTGAACATAAGCACAGATAACAGTAAACCACCCCAAGTAGCAACAACATTGTGGACACAAAAAACACAGCAATGGTGGTAACATGCAATCATCAATCCAACAGCTAAAATGAATCAATAAATAATTAAATAAATAATGAATAATACACTATTAAAAAGATATCTATGCGCCTGTGTCCGATCTGTTCAGTAACTGAATGCTCCTCGGCACAAATGACGTAATGGACGTTTGTTTTTTGTTGGGGGCATTCGAAATCTACGTCCAGACGGTAGATGGGGGAAACTCTGAGCAAAGTAGGTGGAATGGATCATCCAGTATCCTGAGCGCCAAATTGAGGGTATACTGATCTGTAAGATTGGAGATGCTTTTAACATCGGATCGCGTAATAGAGGGTATGTGTGAGGTATATTTTTAAAGACTGCTATAGAAAGAGGAGCAAATGGATCGCTGCAATTCACAGAAACAACTGGACTCCAGTCAGCGAAAGGTGGATTTGCAGTTATCATACATTTTATTATTTTGTATTCTTATATATACTATATTAACAACTCATCAATTAAATATTTAGCATTGCATATTTTGCATCATTGGATGTAAACACTGACCAAAAAAAATATATATATAAAGGTTAAGGGCTGGACGATATGATGATATATAGGGTATATATAACACTGATATAAGTGATCACCCGGATTTACACCTATTGAATTTATATAAAGCGTTCACAGCAAATTTGCTTTATGTTTAGGTCTATATTGCTTTTATTTCCCCGGTGACGAAATCAGGCAAACATAAATGTCAGGAAACACAATGTCAATATCCATGGATCACTGGATCTTTAGTAAGTTGTAAGGAACACTATTTCGAGTCCAACATTTAGTTTAAATTGATAAAATTGTTCGTTTTAGTCACACTTTCGCAGTTTCCCCTATTAAATCCAGTCACGCAGCAGATCTTTTGCCAGGACGTCAATGCATTCCCTCTATATTCCAGCCCATTTTATGTGTGTGTACATATACTGTATATATATGTTATTAAATTCATTGTGTATATACTTTCTATATATAAATCAACATTCACTGGTCTAGATCTTCATTTATTTGCATGATGGTTGCTACATCCTTTCTTTATTATCTTACCTCCAGCACAACAAACACTATAGTGGGCTTTTTGCAGGCTGTTAAATGTTTCGAAGCAATCCACACCCACATCCTCACACACAGACTAAGGTGGGGGTGGGATCGTGCTGGGACTGTTCCCTGTCTCCACTGAGGAGCTGTGTTTATTTGTTCAGAGTGGAATGCAGGACACTTGAAAAATTTCAGTCCCTGAGAACTATTCTCTCCAGATTGCTTCATGGGCCAAAAGGCCGAAACTTTTACAAAGAGACTGTACAGTAAGTGCTGAAAGAAGGACAAAAAAAATTACAAAATAATCAAACATGGAATGTGAAGGATCTCTTGAGGGACACTGAACATTTCTGTTCCTTCGCAATCATGATTTGTGAAAATTTGATGTGCATTAGAGCTTCAAAACAGACTCAATCTCATGGCCAGCACATAACTCATGAGCCCTGGGATAAAAATGTGCATTTTTTTCTAGTTTGACAAAAAAAGAACGAAAACTATCAACAAGTGATGTGAGTTTTTGTGATGTGCAGACTCACTGTTGGGCTGCCGCTCTTGGCCCAGCACCTGGATGTCCATCGGTGAGTAAATCCCATTAAGAATTTCTCTCCGCTTCTCTCCGGTGTGTTTGTTGCAAGCGTGGATGGATCGGGTCTGCCAGTCGGTCCAGTAGAGCGTCTCGTCATAAAGAGTAAGGGCGAATGGGTGGGTGAGAGAACCCTCCACGACTGCCTCTCTGCAAGCGTCAACAGATATATGTAAATAGACAGCCCGCTCGAACGGCCAACACATGTTGCGTTTTGGACATTTAAAGCTTTTAAAGTATCGCACCATTCAACAGTTTGGGTCTTTCTTTTAAATAAAATACTTCTATTTAGCAAGGATGCATTAAATTGATCATAAGTGACAGCAAAACATTTATAAATAACATTTTAAAATATGTTAAAATAGATAACGGTTATTTTATTTAATATAAATATTTTACAATATTACTGTTTTACTGTATTTGTGATCAAATAAATGCTGCCTTGGTGACCATAAGAGACTTTCAAAAAAAATTTTTTAATTATTATTTTTTATTTTTACCCCCAATTTTTTTGGACATCATAGACTTTGACGGTATAAAAAAAAACATTATTCATAACATCTTAAGTTCCACAGAAGACAAAGTCATACAATTTTTGTGTGTGTGCACTAAAAAATGCTAGGTTGTTTTAACCCAAATTTGAGTAAAATATGGACAAACCCAGATGTTGGGTTAAAAATGTAATTGAAACATTTAACCCAATGGCTGAGTTTGTCCATATTTGACCAAAAGATGGATTAAAACAACCCAGCATTTTTTAAGAGTGTGTTACCCCTTTAAATCATGTAAACTGCAATACTTCCAGGTTTCATGACTTCAGAACCATGCTGGTCAACCAATATTCAACAGTTATTCCAGCACTAATGTGTATAAACTAGCCTGGACCAACTTGGAATGTCTAAGCTGGTCTTTTCAGCAGGGAACACGCATTCCAAGCCAGCATGCTTTATGAATCCAGTCGGAATTCTTTATATGGGAAATAATTCCAGTAGATGTAAGTTAGGGACTCTGGTTGTCCTACATGTCTCAATTTCAAAGACATAAGAGGCCTACAGGTATTACGCTTTCCAAAAAGGCATATAGAACGTGAATTTAGGACCACAACAAGAAGCCAACAACATCAACCGAGGACTGGAGACTTTTTTAGACCCTTCAGGAAATCTGGAGCTCATGCGAAACCGAACCCCCCTTCCCTTTGGGGGGCCCATAGGACTTCTTTTCCAAGAAGAGGGGGGAATTAAACAAATCAGGCTGTCATCGACCTGTAAGACCACATCTGTTTCGGTCGTTAGTAGGGAGTCATCCCCGTGCTCGAACTGTACAGCTGCCCTTATTAAGTGAAGTTCCCTTCGGAGTCCATCGGAGCGCCGCTTGTCGCGTTTGTCCGGCCGAACGGCGGCCTTCTGAACCACCCGACATAAATTAATGGGTGTGGATCAACGACAAGTGTTCAGAACCATTATGCTGCCATTCCAACAAATGGCGTTCATCAATCATCAAGCTGTAGTGGGTCGAGAGTGGATACATTTTCCTGGTTAGTTCGTTCGGGGGGAGTCTGTGTGCGTGAGCGTGCATGGAAGAGTTAGACTTGACATGTTCACCCTCCCGATTTTAATAGCGTGTGACGAACAGCAGAATGAGGGGAGGGGTAGTGGGGGTCAGTGTACTCAAAAACGTAATTACAACCAGATTTTTCACAGCTTTTGACGCACTCTTGGTAGTGACGGGAACGTTTGAAGGAAGCAATCTGAAACACAGACTAAAAGGTGTTCGATGGGCTTTTTATTTTAAAAACAAATGAGGGTAAACGTTTAAAGAGAAGTGCTAACCATTTTAAATTAAGATGCGACAGTAAGCAGTATTCGTACAAAGTGTCTGTTCTTCGGCCAATAGCAGCCGGAATAAAGAGCACACCAATGATCCACAGCTGGAAGACAACTGCAATCACTCAAAACTGATTTAGGGGAAAAGATCTTTTAAAGTATTACACTAGATGCTCCCTGTTGTGTTCCAGGTTACACAACAAATGTGGGCAAAGAATAACCAAGCAGAGTAAATTATTACTTGAAAGTAAACATGACAGTAGGGATTGAAAAAACATGCAATAAACAGAACAAAAAAAAAAATCAGATTCTACATAAATTATGGAATACGATTTAAAAAGAATGAAGGAACCAAGTCTCATTTCTAATAATTTAAAAATAATTTAAAATCAATATTTAAATTCAATTTTTTATACACACGTATGTATATATATATATACACACACACATACATTGATATATATATATATATACATATATATACTCATACATTTTTATTTTTAACTATTTTTTGGCATATAAGGAATTCACTTAAATAAGGGAGCCAGCTATAAATTTTATAATTCAAAATTAACTTTTCAGATTAATAAGAATAAGAACCATAAGGTATGGCATTTAAACAAAATAAATCAATTATTTATGAATTAAAATTTAAGAAATATTATATTTTATAATCAACATTGAAAATGAAATCACTAAATTGAACACCACTTAAAAAGAAAAAAGTACATACATTTCAAAAATACAAAATTATTAGCCAAATGTATACTAGGAAAGACAATTCATTCATAAAAAAATTAATTACATTTTTTTTTCTATATTTTTGGAATACTACGAATGCCACCTAAAGTTTTATTAATGTCTTTTAAAAAAATCTTCTATTAAATTATAATCATTATTATTATTAAATAATTAGGTTTTTAAGGAATCAATTATCATATAGAAGACTAAAATCACATAAGTCTCTATGATACTCTGGTCTCCAGATTTAGGTCAGCTTCCTCTTTCAATGACGTCTGCTGAACTACAGGCCTAGTCAGACTATACGACTCTGCCAGATCGACTAGCAATGCAAATATCAACATAGCAGAGGGTCCGACATACCTTTCTTTATTAAAGTAGCTACAAAATCCTACATACACAAAAGGAAATGTAACCCTTTGGCTTTGGGGCCCAAATCATACCCATAATGCCAAGCGGGATCGGGTTACAGTGGTATATGGCATGGAGGTCATCTCAAGTTAAGAGTGGGCGGAAGTGGTGGTGGTGGTGGTGGGGGGTGTCCCGAGCAGGGCCTACGTGCAGGGAGTGTTTGGATTGGGCCAAAGACTCCATACTATTCAGCTTCAAACAGGATGTTAAAGAGAAATAAATACAAGGAAATGAATTAAGAATAAGGGAACTGACCGAGCCGTTCCGTCCAAGTTGGCCTTGTGGATGAAGCTGAGCTTGGCATCTGCCCAGTAGAGCTTCTGCTCCTGGAGGTCAATGGTCAGTCCGTTGGGCCAATAGATTTGGTTGTGTACAATGATTTGGCGATTGGTGCCATCCATTCCCGCCCTCTCTATTCTCGGCTCCTCCCCCCAGTCGGTCCAATACATGTACCTGCGAAGAAAAGAGGTCAGTCAGCTGGATTCCATTATCTGAGAGAAAACAAAGTCAAAAGTAGTCAACCAGTCATTCACACAACCCACCAACTAGACGATGAAAATATGTAGTTTTCACATCCCTATTTGCAAGGAGTGTAACATGCAATCAGAACAAACGCACTGAAGTATGGTGGGACATTGAGTTTGCAACGGTTTAAATATTGACTGGAAGCTGCTCAAGGTTAGGCAACATGGATTTGGAGTTAGACTAAACAAACGTTTCAAGAGCAGGCTGTTTTCAAAGCAAATCATATCAGCGTTATATTTGCCAGAGCCTGTCTTGCTTGAAACACTTCATATGAGAGAAACACAACACAGCAACCAAACCCAAGCACATGCTCAACAACTCTAATCTTTGCTGCCAGAAAGCCTTTTTATGTCTTCAGCACATAATTCAAATGTGCATGGAAAACAAAAAGGATCGTAAACTAGCTATACTAACCTGACAAATATCAAATTCATACCAAAAAAGGGCAGCTCGGATTGCACATGCTGCTCCTCACGTGAAATATTACAATACGAATAATTCTAATTCTGATAAATAAATCACAACGATTTTCACCCAAATTGTACAGCCCTAAAAAGTAATACAGCAATTTTTTGAAACATCGCAAATCAAAATTATCCACACACAAAAAAAAACCTAATCCAATTTTCCCCCCAATATGGACCCCTTTTCAGTTGGTAAACATGGTGACGGTTTTTTTTGTGGGCGGAGCTTAGGTGGAGGCAGAACGATTGCTCTGGCCGCTTCACTAACGCTAGTTAGCAAGTATTGTTAGCTTGTTTTTTTAACAATGACTGGAGAAAATCCGATTTTATCTTAATGTGTAAGGTCACTCAGTGTCCAGGACCGCGATTGTTATTTCCAAAAGTCATTTTTAACGGACGGAACCGGATTAGCCGACCCGTAGCCGCCTACACGCTCACTCAATGCATGGACGATCTAACAGGATTAATGTACGTTACCTCGGTTGAGTGGCCTGACTTCTACACCTACCTTATAGAGAAACCGATCGTAAAGAGAAACTGAGGGCATATAAATCTTTAGATGCCTATAACTATATGGTCCTGTACAAGACTTGTGTGTACGATCCGCAGTTCTGCCGAGCCAACGCCGAGACGACGAAAATGTAAAGAGTGACGTTACGGTGCAATTTTAATGATGTGAATATTTTCTAGAAAAAAAATTCCAGATACAGCATATTCATTTTTCATCAATTCTTGCAGCAAACAACACAACAAAATGACATTTAATAATAGTAAGAATAATTTAAGCTCCTTATTATGTAGCCGAATCTGTGCTGGTTTGTATTGGCCGCCTCCAGTTTTCACTTTGTTTTGCCTCCAGCTAGCGCCGTGACGTAACGTAACTGTGACGTCGGCGCAAAAGGGGTCTATAGCCTAACAAACCCTACATAAAATGCACAGCCATAATTTATAAGATACGAAAAACAATGTAATTTGGTATCCCTAATGATAAACGTGCAATGAGTGCACTTGAGTCTTCACTTCAATTTCAATTTTAGTCTTTTTCTCACACAAAGCTGATTTTTTACTTGGAATATAGTGTCGAATGGACCACTTTCATGTTACTTCTTTCTCATTGTTGCAGTTTGAAAGCTCTGTTATCATTGACTTTCATTATATGGAAGAGAGCAGCAATGACACTGCGCTAAATATTTCCATTTGTGTTTCTCAGAAAATAGAAAATGAGGGCGAATTTTTACGAATATCATTCCTATCAAAGGTAAAGTCACACTATACTTCTCAAATGGAATTATGCGTAGCTCATGCTACAATATGTTGTATTAACTGAAGTACAGTTCAGGAACTGTTCTTGTCTTGACGGCAAATCAGCGAATTGATACACGTTGTCGACAAACTGAACCATGTAGGCAAGTTGTTTTATGCCTTCCTTAAATAGAACAATGCCCCGTGCATGTCACTTTGGATAAAAGCGTCTGCTAAATGAATCAATATAAAATATATGTTGCAATGATTTGTGTGTGTGAGTCTAGCCATTTTTGTAGGTCAAGTATATCCTATTAGCCTATTTGTGAGGGAATTTGAAAAGTTATGTTAAAGTTGTGTGGCTAAACTACAACCATAATATGTGTCAAAATGTAATGTACGTTTTCTAATCAACACAAAAAAACCAATGGAGAAAAGAGAATGAAGACAAGGGGAAATGAATAAAAAAAGACTGACAAGAAGGATAAAGGGAAGCATTCGCCCAGAGAAGCCGTGATTACTTGTAGCGTACAAGCTACGACAGCGAGCGTGTCGCCAGCGGAAACACTTATCAAGCCTCATGCCAGCAGGGAGACCAAGCATGAAAACTCAACCAGCCCTTCCTCCCCTGAGATGCATCCTATTAGCCTGCCTGTGGCTCCAACGGTTGTGCTGTATTTTTCTCAATTAGGAACTTTAGCATTACACCACTGCCGAAATCTGACAGCTGACAGAACAAAGAGGTGCTTGAACAATGGTATCGCAGAAGGCAGTAACAAGGACAATAACTCTTCGAATGTCAATCTGAAGTGAAGATTAAAACTGGGACTTTGGCTTCAAATTTAGTAACTTATTAGCTAGGGATGAGTCACAATGGTAGGTTAATTGACTAGCCATCTAAGAAACCTCTCTGAGAAATTACATTTATGGCCTTCAAACACCACAGCTATCAAATAAGAGAAATTATGTGGTCTGATTCAGTTGAGAAACGTGGCCCCATTTACTGTTGCTTGACAAATTTGTGCTTTCAAATTCCAGTCATTTCGATAGGAATCCATGTGACTTGGAATTCAAAAGATTTCCCCACGTGGACCTTGCCAAGGTTACCAACAGAAAGTAACTTTCAATCTGTGCTTCATGCATCGCTGCACTGTTAACAATAGACAAACTTAGTGTAACGTCAATAGGAATTTTTTTACACCTGCTTAAAACCAGATAAGAATTCCTCAGAAAGCTAATTCGCTAAGGCCGTGTGTCCACCAAAGCGTTTTTTCCATGCGCCTGGCGTATGTTTTCAATCGTTTTCAATGGGAGCGCCGTGTTTTTTAAACGCCATGAGCGTACCAAGGCGCTGAATGTTTTTTTTTTTGTTCACAGCGCCCAGCGTATTTACTGGTCGCTGGGAGTTGAAAAATGTTCAACTTTGGAAAACGCAGCGCTCATCACTCTCACTATTTACCCAGCCGTCCAATCACAGTGGAGGAGGGGCGGGACTAATACCACACCAACCAACTATCGCAACATTCAAACTGCTGCGGATATTCTGTATCATAGCAACGAAACGTCTCAACGGAAAAAACGCTGCGCTGCCAAAACGCTCTCAAGCGCCCACAGCACGGCGTCTTCAGCAGAGCGTCTGCCGTTTTCAGCTGGCTAAAAACTCTTTGGTGGACACACGGCATAATGTGTTTAGCTACCAGTCAAATGTCCATTTAATATTTTTTACCATATTTATAACCACAATTCTAGAGATTTTACTCCGCAGAAGAAAAGGTAAAGTACCATAACAACGTTGAGTCTTTTTGTGTTGTTGCTACCAAAACCAGATATCACATTAATGAAATACTCTCTGACAAACAACCAGCGTCTGTATCTCTGGAGTGCGTGCGAGCGAGTTTGTTGTGATTTTGTCTGTGTTATAGGCAGATATAAACCTGACGCTTGGCCACGCAACAGAGAACATCAACTGGAGCCACCCAATGAACTGATGAACAACGATTCCAAACGTTAAATATCAGGTACCTCACCGCTATATAACTCTGAATAAAACACTTCTGTCAAGTATTTGGATGTGCCATATCTGTCTGGCAATAAAACATATTTTTTTGGTCATACTTTAAAATTCAAGAAGAGTCAGCAAATTTACCATGGCAATAAAAAAAAAAAACACCCATTCTTTTCATCTGATGGTAATTCATCTTTTCACTCCTCCCGAACCTCTTTTGGAGAATGTGAAAACAATGAACGTGTCTTGAGAACAGACAAACATAATTCAGAGGTCCCTGCATGCGGTTGCTCTCACTCTGAGGGGTTGTAAAAAGCAGAGCCCCCTTTCAGTGATCTGAAGCAGGGCCCTGTCAGAGGTCTTGGATCTCCACAGTAAATCTCAACTCAAAGCTTTCGGGAGGTGAAAATAAGAAAATAAAAGTGCACAAAGTTTATATTAAATATGTCTGCTCAAAAACGGCAGACGTTAACTTTTTGGATTGCAAAGTAACGGGACCTTTGCGCTGGAGAATGGGTTTCTCACTCTGAAAATTTCTTTCAAATGCAATGAACTTTACAAAACAGGCAACTAATGTTTTGATAAAAAGCAAGCGGTACGGAGGTGTTTCTTTAGGCTAACGGCCAGGAACAGTGTCTGGCTCCATTTTTAATGTCTTCATCATACACCGTACAAAGTGAAATGCATTCTGGGAAAAAAATGTCCTTGCTCTTGGGTGTCATAAATACACAATGAGCTAAAGGCCTTGGGCTTGCAACTAGATGGATGATAAAATTGTAAAAAGCACAGTTCACCAGCAGTGCATTCAGCTTTTTAAACCTAGACTCGAGCTGTCAGGATTAAAATGACCTTGATATTTAATGAGTCTCTCTCTCTCTATCTTGTTTCAAATAAAATTATGTTACATATATATACATAAATGCGGGTTTCTGATGTTCATGGAGACAAATTGACGACAGAAATATATAAAGACCAAAAGTAAATAATATTAGGGGTGGGCTATATGGCAAAAGTATAATGATTTTTTTCAGGAAAATCACGATTCAAAATTTTTTTTTTTATGTTGGTTTTAATATTTTCCAGTTGACTAACTCTGACTAATTCCCCTATTTTGAAATAAACAGTGCTTTATTTCTTCACAGTAGGTGTATTTAACAGTAGTATTCAAGTAAGAAATAAAATAAATGTAAAAATCAAACAACAGACATTACTGTATAAATTATATATACACTGATTCTTAATAAAGCTACTGAAGTTGTTTGATTGGCATTAATGACAAGCAGCAGTATGTTTATTAAGCTGTTGTCACTTTATGACCTCATGCACGGATCCAATATACACACACACATCTGGTTTTCACAACTGTTTATGTTCACCGACTGCATTTATGTAAACCTTGTGTGTATTTGACAGTTTAAGCACAATAGTACCAAAATATAACTTGGTTTAGTACTCGCACGCTGTTTGACAGGCTTTTAGTGTGCAGATGCAGAACAGCGAGCAAATAAGATTTTTAACCAACACATGCAAATAATAAACTTTAATGATTGTGAATAACTCTCACGTGAGCATATGGTTGTGTTGTTTTACAATCCTCCAACTATAAGACAGACTTGACTCACATTACTGAACACGTCTCAAGCCAACTACGTGCGTACATGCTAAGCCAGGGCTTAAGTAATGTAAGTGAGAGCGATCTCTCAGAACTCAAGTTACATGTTGCATATAAACAAACCAACTCGCCAGCTAAGTCAGAGTGGACACACAAGTGGAATCTACTTCGGGGCGAACAAACGGCACCAGAAGAGTGAAGGTTCGTCATGCAGGATCTACACGCCACACAACAACAGGAAACAGCCTGAACGCAACGTTGCATCCCAATCTCCCTTTAGGGGAGAAGTTCTAATGGCCTATAAATAAACAACTAGGGCACATATTAATGAATGCTGAGGGGTCAAGGGTGGAAGGACACATGCGAAGACCACCCACTGAAGGGAGAATGGGGATGAGAAAAAGAGGAAATGAGATCAGAGGCGAAGGAACTCACCTATGAGCAGGGTTTAGCGCTATTGCCCTGGGCTGGTCAAGATCTTGCCAGAAGAGCACCTTACGAGAGGTGCCGTCCAAGTTGGCTACTTCGATGCGGTTCGTCTCAGAGTCGGTCCAGTAGAGTTTGCGTCCGAGCCAGTCGCAGGCTAAGCCATCGGGAGAATCCAGACCTGATACCACTACTGTCTGCCCTTTGCCCAGCGTGGCCTCCTTCATAGCTGAAAAACAAGGCGTCCATTCAGTTCCATAACAGTATTATCAGTTTAAGCATTCCTCAAATGTTTTATTCTGCCTCCAGATAATGATCCAACATTTTTGCTGTGCTATAGCAGGGTTGCAGCCAGCAAAAATGTATTCATATTCAAATAATGTCCTAATTGACTGAGAAATGATGCCAAACGGCATTGATTCTCGGATGTCTCAAAACTGATCACATGCATTTTTGAATATGTGGACCCATGAGTGAGATTATATTGCAGCAATTGGCCAATTGTTTTTATTTAAACATTTTATATATTATAAAATGCATTTATATATTATAATGCATGAGCATAACGAGGCGCTGAGCGTTTTTTTGAACACTGAAGCGCCCAAAGTTTTTTACTGGTCGCCGAGAGTTTAAGAATGTTCAACTTTGGATAAAACGCAGCGCTCATCACAGTCACTTTTTACACATCCGTCCAATCACAGTGGAGGAGGGGCGGGTCTAAACAACACTGACCAACTGTCATAACATTTTTTCTGTACAACGACATCAACCAACAGAGCTAAAGGCCCGGGACGAATATCAGCGCGCGTTATTCATCAGCGTTTTTCAACGTGTTTTTTGTGTTCACACCCAAACGATTTTCACTGACGATGAGCCGAGTGAACATGCAAATTCATTCCCTGACATTAGATGGCACCAATTTGCTCTGCAATACAACTCCATATTGTTCTCTATCAAGATGTTTGCAGTCCCATATAGTTCTTTATGTTCTAGCACCACGAGAACAGCAGCTCTACATTCATCTTGCCTTGCATCTTCCTCGTCTTATTTCTTCCTGGCTGTGTAGACGGCGCTCGGCAAGACCGTTTTGTGTTAGAGCGCCCCCAAGTTATGTTTTACTGTATCTTCAGAAGCTCCAAACACATGAGCAAAAGCGTCAATCTCATTGGTCAGATAGCTTATGAAGTGGCGCATCTCAAAAAAAAAAAAAATTTAAAAAAAAAATCGAACCCGAGACGTTTTTTTTAAAAATGCCGCTTTTACGCGTCGGTGTGAACACTCACATTGGCGCCCTTTGTTTGTTTAGTCACGAGGCGTTAAACGTCAGCGAATAACGCGCGCGAAATTCGTCCCGGTGTAAACAGGCCTTAACTGAACAAAATGGATGAAATACATTTTTAGTATGAACAAATTGTAAACTGTGCTGCGGATATTCTGTATCATAGCAACGAAACGTCTCAACGGAAAAAACGATGCGCTGCCAAAACGCTCTCAAGCGCCTAAAGCACGGCGTCTAGCGTTTTCAGCTGGCTAAAACGCTTTGGTGGACACACAGACTAAATTTTCTAAAATAGCAATATCTACATTATCATCTACAATAGTTCAAAAAATGGAAAAAAGGTCTGCAACTGCAATCTAAAATACTTTTATTACAGACAGTTTTGACGTTTTGGCTCTTTGCCTTTGTCAGTGTGTGTTGATTGGCATCTACAGAAATTCCAAATCAAAAAACACTGATCTTACAGATAGTAGTGAGGTTGTAGTGGGTCTGTTTGATGGCCTCCTCACTGACATCCGTCCAGAATATCAAGCCCTCAGAGAAAAGAAAGTCCACAGCGGCCGCATCCTCAAGTTCACTGACGACCACAGCGGACTCCGACCGGCCCGCATCCGCGTCCACCAGACGAACATCCCGCCGGTTGGCGAAGAGCAGCAAAGGAGAACCTGGTGGCGAAAGTTCAGATGTGACCAAAGACATGGCCAAGGTTTCATTTCATTGGGTTAAATCATCATCATAATATCGGAGCAACAGACAATAACATTTTCGTTACAAATTATGACGCTGCAATTTTGCTACCAAGAAATCTGCTCTTTCAAAAAGCATGCCTGATAATCCACTCCGTCTGTCTGCAGCAATCCAGGCTCCCGGTCTCTAAATAATCAGTGTTTTTCATGAACTCATCGAGCTAAATGAGAGGCACATGTGATGCTCTCTAGGGAAAGGATAGCAGAGGAAACAACGGAAACGTCTGCCCTTCATTTTGGCACCCAGATATCTCCACGGGGCCTGCCAGTTGGCACCTCGCACCCGTCCGCATGTGCCAGCAAGTGCCACTCACATCGCAATCAATAACGTCTAGGGGGTGGGGGCAGGACATATGATGTCATTAGTTGCAGACACAATGGCTATGGTGAGTGCGCTGAGGGTTGGGAAGTCCTGCTGTGGTTTACCAGCATGCCGCTTTACTAAGAACCATGTCACCATCGGCAAGCAACTGCGGGTTTCTGATAATTCGTGGTAATGCTATTAATAATAACACTTCAAACTCCTCAAGGATTAACATTAACCCTATAAAGCCAACCTTATCATATTTGAGATGCAAGTTTCGGAAGGCGAAAGGCCTCTAAATTAGCAACATGAAAAAACCTGTTGTACACACACAATCTATTACACGCCTTCTATTGTCTGATCGATAGTTTATATTTTTTTAGCGTAGCAAGTAAAGTATAATTAACTTATAAACTTGGTTTATCAACTAGATTATGCATACATTATTTTTTTTAGAAATATCATGTTAAACTGAGTATCAATTATGATGTATAAGGCTTTTGAGTAACATATTGTACATCTCTCATCTGTGTATTGCATTATATGATCAGCCCTTTGTTCAATAAACAGTTCCATAAAAATAAAAAATAAAGATATTCTGAGTATTATTTTACATGTCATGCACTAGAAGGTTTAAATCCTCAACGAATTGCATGATTTCAGATGTAGCAAAACTTTACAGGATGAGTTACACACCAAAGTTTAATACCTGTGATAAGAGGTTTGTTTAGATGCCAACCTAAAGTATGAGCCGAAGTAATAGCAATTTGTTACTTTGAGTTTTCAATGGTCCTTAAAGTGCCATTTTCCATCACGTGATCTCAGCTTTCTGCCCAGGCTGCTATCCACTAAGCAAGCAGTCTTACGAGACTAAACAGTGCACGATATGTGATTTGGTGCTATCTAAAAGCAAACACTGCAGCAATTTTGGGCTTGAGGGTTATTTTTTCACTAGTCAGCATACGATACCATAACAAGGCGCTTTAAATTATATATAAGATTTAAAATACACTTAAAATTATTTTTTTTTTCGTTGTTATTTTTTAAGTGTACTAAATTGACATTAAATTGTTAATTGACTATTTCCTAATTGGAATTAAAAACCTGAATCTAAAGCATATACTAATGAATTGTTGTTTGACTTTGAAATCAAACTTTGAGCAAAAAAAGGAAAAAAACCTTGAAAGTATTAAAGAGATATATACCAGATGCTCAGCATTAGCTAGTCATGTAATTTAAATATTTCCTGCTAAGAACACACATACGCATATCGTTTAGTAATTGCCATATACATCACTCTAAGAAACCAGATTTGACCAATCCTCTCTAATCTGGGCCATTTAAAACTATTCAAAAAAAACACTTATTTCAAGACAAATTTACTGTAGACATATCCAAATTATGCTAAGTGCAAAACACCTTTAAGCTGACCTTTCTGTACAGTTTGTGTGCCCGGCTATGACCACAGGAAGTGTCTTGCAATTATTTGGCAAGTGTAAACGCAACTTTAGCATGATTTACAGTTGTATACACTTGATCCAAACACAGCACTTCGTCAACTAAACGGTGACAGAGGCGTGAAGTACACATGCTGTAAGCAACAACAGACCATAGACATCAAACAAAAATCCCCTCTCCTCACTTCGTCTGGCCCACAGATTTCTCCTTCAGTCATTTGGTCCACTTCTTTAACTCCTTTCTTCCAGCTTCACAACTACATCAAAGACAGAGACCAACCAACTCAAATCACTCTAAAAAAGGAGATGCAGGTCTATTCTTTCTTATCAGTTAGTTTCTTCAAGCATTTACGCATTATTTACACAGTTTGGTGTCGGACTGGGCGATCTTGACGATAACATTTTTCATATCAGTCGATATCGGAACCATCACGATATATGTCAAATCTTTATTTCTTTCAAGTTTAAAGGCAAAACTTTAAAGAGTTTTGCTACTGAGTGAAAGTTGTAGAAAAATCATCAGAACATGACAAACACTTGCCAAACACCCAGGTGAACATTTAAAAAAATAGGCTACATTATTTTCTCTTAAAATGGCACATTGGACAGTAGCTTGAGTTGATAGTTGCTTTAGTTGGGATGCAGATGTCAATTTATGTTCATTAACAAAAACAGGAAAATTAGGCCTATGTAAAAATTGTACCAACCCCATTTTAAAGGGCAAAATTATAGGGTAAAATTTGGTCTTCTATAGTATTTGGATCATGTTAACCACAGGTGAAACCACACATCACACCTCACTACCATGGTAAAAAGCAACTATCTGTTATAAAACAGTAGCCTAAAGATATTTATTATAAATACAAATGCACAAAAACTGCTAAAGAAAAAATACTGTAAATTAGGCCTATATCAAAGTCCCCTTAAGACAAGTCACTTGACTCGGCGGCCATCTTTGAAACGCCTCTCGGACATGCAAGTGCAGCTTCTATGTCTTTGAATGGGGAAACATGAAATTCTAAAAAACTGCCAAGCTTACGATTAAATTTCATATTTGAAATCACCAATGAAATCTGATAACGACTGCTTCATAGATTTTGCTTCGAAGTGCTCAAATCATGATTAAAAAAAAACCTGTATGCGTAGTCCTAAGCGCACATCTGAGAACACTCATTGTTTCTATAGGAACCAGAGCTTCCAAAGGCAGCTGAAGTGATGCGGTGACTTTACCAAACACAGATTGGCTCTTTTCTTTAGAAGGCGGGACTTATGGGACTGCCATTTTTCGTATTGCACTTTCTCCCATTAATAGTAATAGGAGAGCACAGTCTTTCTGTAGGCTTTTATAAGGACTTTGAATTACATTATTCATCTAATGTCAACATTAAGCCTGGGTTTCCCCATTCTGCCTTGCCGCAGCATGATTTTATTCACGCTGCTAGGCATTCTGGATACCATGAACCAAATTTTCCCCTGAAATAGGGAACCAATAACAGAACGGGGAGGGAGCATAGGCGCATTTGATAGACATTCGTAGCACCCAATAATACGGCTCTGGGCATTCGTAAAACACGCCTCAAATACGAGAAATTTAACGTGGTTTCCAGACCACGTTTCATTCTCAATGATACGTGGTCTGGGATTAGCCAGGCTAGTCAACATTAATAATTTAATTAAATTTGGTATGACTATCCCACAGTTCTACCACAATCTCGTGGTTTCAGTTAGTGTCACTGCAGTAAATAATGGTAAAAGTTGGTGATTTGTCGATTCAAAAGGCTTTTATAGCTTTTGGCTCAATGTTTCTCCTGTTTTCCGTGTCAGTATTGTTCAGAAAGTTTGATTTGTGGTTTGTATGGGACAACTCTGCTGCACCGAACGCGACTGCTTCTCACTAGATCCACAGTGTGCGATTGAGATGGTCAGCGAGTAAATGCATTCGCTCTTAGCTCACGCTGTGGTGTGTTTTGAGTCAAGCTGATAAATGTTTCATGTGGCGCGTGGTTCAAACGAGCAGCTCGGTTTCGTTCTGCTTTTGCCATTTAATGTTTCTCATATGCAGCAGAAATGGCAGCACTTTTCTGTTATAACACTAGTCCAACGGTCTGCAATAAGCATGCACAGCATTATTTGCATAGCGCATAAACAACATTAATATCGAGCTTCTCATTCCTTTGAGAATATAGGACAAGATAGTATAAATCCCCATTTTGGAAGCTCACCGCAGTGGTTGGAAATAAAGTTGCCACCACCAACAGATGTTATGGGCCACCGACAGATAAAATAGGACTCATTTTCAGTTGCGTATATATCGCGATAATTATTGCTATTGATTTATCGCCCAGCCCTAGTTAGGTGGGACTATTGCGATGCATATTCAAGCAGTATAATTGCAGCATATGCTTCCATCTGCACAGAAAAGCCTTTGGAATGGTCCACCAGAGCCTGGGAGGATTCGGACACCTCCTTCCCCGGCGAGCACAGAGCAGTGGGGATTAAAAAGATAACCTCGTCCCAACAGCTGCACTGTTTTATGAGATCACACGGACCTCTGCGGCCCAAATGTGCAAGAAAATACACCACCGTCCGCCACCAGCATGATGCATAAACCACGACCACCCCCTCCTACCCAGCACAATCTCCTACCCAAACAGACGAGATTACTCACCCCAACACATTAATTGAAGGATAGCTAGGCTATATTTAAAGAAAATTAGATTATCAGCCCTTGTGACTAACCTTAATTACAAAATATAAAGGTTGTTCACTCGTACAGTATAACTAGGGATTTTGTGAGTATACATATTTGATTTATCTCATATAGGAAGCATTTAGTTAAGAATGAATATGGTAAAGATCATCTTTAGCTTCAACGCATGCTGCAATGCACACATTAATAACTATGATTGGGACTGTCATATTACATAAGATTATAAAGAGAGCACTAATGCAATAAAAACGTTATGAATTCTTTGGGTTAGTTAGTTGCTGTGTTTCAGTGCATTGAAGAGCGCATCCACAATAGGAGTTACACATTCTAACACGTAACTTAGTTCAAGTTCGCTTTTGTGCAGATATAATTGTAATATGTTTGTTTTGTATAAATATACGGTTAATCTCATATTAAGATGCATTTGGTTGAGTTAATTAACCCGCTAACAAAGCACTTCAGTTTCCCAGTGTAACTAATTTACATAAACAATATGGTTAAGTTAAAATCGTTTCATTATTGTCCACACAGAGACAATAATTTTTTCCCCATGGCATTTTTAGGAGTAATTATTTATTTGTAAGGCAATTGATTTAAAAAAATATTTTTCTTTTTTTGATGATAAAGAAAGTTAAGTTAGACAGATAGATAGACATAACATAATGTGGACACAAATCTTTCTCCCAGTACACATCTGAGGTGCACTTATGAGAAAGAAAAGGGAAAACAGATGAACTCCAGAAACTTGGTCATGGTTTTAGAGTCAACGGGCCAGAGATCTAGAGGACAAAAGCAAAGTGAGCCTCATTTCAATGGACATTTAAACACTGCGGCTTAAAGGGATACTCCACTTTTTTTGGAAATAGGCTCATTTTACAACTCCCCCAGAGGTAAACGGTTGAGTTTTACCGTTTTCAAATGCATTCAGACGATTTTCTGATATTTAGAAGAATTTCAGTAACCAGACAGTTTCTGGTCTCATTGACTTCCATAGTATATTTTTTTCCTACTGTGGAAGTCAATGAGACCAGAAACTGTCTGGTTACTGATATTCTTCTAAATATCAGAAAATCAGCTGAATGGATTCGAAAACATTAAAACCCAACTGTTTAACTCTGGGGGAGTTGTAAAATGAGCCTATTTCCAAAAAAAGTGGAGTATCCCATTAAGCCTGGTTCACACTACATTATTTTAAAACGCCGGGCTGAACTGTGCGGTTCACACTACATGACTTGCTCTCAGTGAAATTAGGAGTGTTCAAGTTGTTGAGCTGTTCACACCACACGAAACAACGTGATTGATCCACAACAGGAGGTAACGCACAACAACTCTGTCACCCAACGATTCTATCTTGTCTACAAACCACGTTTTTTCACGAAAACTTACACGATAAAACGATCCCGAAATGACGCGAAACAGCACGTGCGTCAATACCCAGAGACGTCAGACATAAACTAGTCCTGCAAAATGTTTGCGCGATGATTTGCTCTGAGAAAAAAATGCAAAAAAAGAAAAAATAAGATATACCCGTTGACCTCAACCCATGCCTTGCTCTGATTGGCTGTAGCTCATGACATCACTGAGGTTGAGTCGTGCGACAGCTCTACACTGTAAAAAATATTTTCATGTTTTGTAATCACAACATTTTTTCTTTTGTCGAATCAACTTACATAATTGATGTAGTTCAGATAACATAATTTTTGAAGTTTATGATGATTAAATCAATCTCCTTCTTTGTATTAACTCAATTTTTCCATTTCAACGAACTTAAAATTTTAAGGCAACCAGGTTACTTATTTTTTTTAAGTTAATCCAACAACATTTTTTACAGTGTAGATATCTAACATGCTAGATATTTTTCTGGGCTCGGTGACGCGTCTGCGAGCATCTTTAATGCGTTGTTGGCTCTATCATACTAACAGATTGGCAAGCGTTCATCGCTCGCTAATCCCCCGCGATTTGAACGCGATAACACCCTGACCTGTCGGCAAGCTCAACGATTTGCAAATCGGGCTTAAAATCCTGTAGTGTGAACTTGGCGTTACTAGAAGAAACAAAATCCAGTAATATATCCAATAAATGTCAGCCACAGCGTGAAGATCGCTAATCTCTCTAAACAGACGTCCCTAGGAGAACTCATTTCCACTCTATATCCAAGCACCCATATGACTTAGGAACTTCCGCTCTTCTCCAAGTTTTGTAGTGCCAGGAGGGGTGGTTGAGAGCACCTGGGCCCACCGGGCTCCTCCTTTGTAGATGAACAGCACAAAGAAACAGCTGAAGGAGTCTGAGCTTGTCACCAGAATTAACCGTCTACAGAAGGGAGGAGCACAAAGGTTTACGAACACGTTAAGAGTCCTGGAAAATGGGTAAAAGAGCTTCAAATGAAAAGCTGCTCAGCTCATTCTGTTTTTTTCCTCTGTCCTCCTCTGTAATCTCCTTTTACCTACCTGATCTGTCTGATTACGATCAAAACCGGTCGCTCACTTCCTCCAACCCATATCAGCAAGAGACCATACAGTAAAGCCAAGAGATTGCGTTAAGGAAAACATGCAAGTATGCAAACACGCAAAGCGTTTAAAAAAAAACAAAAAAAAAAAAAGGTGAACTCTGTGACACCTTCTTATGATCCAAATAAAATCTATCTATCTATCTATCTATCTATCTATCTATCTATCTATCTATCTATCTATCTATCTATCTATCTATCATAGTATACAAAATAAAATAAAAAACTAGTGGTACATAAAAATAACAATAAGATAAAAACAGGAACTGGATGCTACATTTCCTTCATTTTCCCCCATACCTCCTTTAATTCACATGCAAACTTGTTTAATTAGCTTAAGGAGTGATTGGCATTCCCGGGAGCTTAACAACTGCATCAAAAGTTTTGTGGTTATTGTTATGCTAAAAATTAACAAGGCCTTTTGTTGTTCACGCATGTTAAATTAGCAATACATGCACCAGATTTTCCTCAATCGCTTTTATCTTAGAATACAATACACACACACAAAAAAAAACCTATAGTAGGTAATAAGTAGTTACTACTACTTATTAAATCTGAATTTATACTAGAAAAACTACAGAGACATTTACAGTGATACTTGCTGGCAGACAATACCTTACATAGTGACATGTCAACAAATGAACCACTTGCTATTGACGTGACCTGAATAAATCAGGTTTTCCTCACCGAGCCCACACTCAAAAAGAACAAATAACATGATGGTCTGTTCTCATAATTGCAATATAATAGCTTAGCTAGTAATAATAATGCAACAACGGCTGCATTCAATAAACAAAATAGCCTCCAATAATTTAGGTACATTTCAGCCAAGAAGGAGGTTTTGTTTCCTCACTCTTGAAAATGAAAGGTTCTGCAATGGTACATTCTAGATATTACAAGCGTTTTATTATAATCTTGGTTTATGAGTTCTTTAAAGGGATAGGCTTATTCACACAAAAAAAAATATGTTATCATTTAGGCCACTCACCCTCATTTTGTTACAAAGCTGTATGCGTTTCTTTCTTCTGTTGAACACTGAAGAAGATAGTTTAAAGAATAGGGCTGTCAAACGATTAATCGCGATTAATCACATCCAAAATAAAAGTTTGTGTTTACTTAATACATGTGGGTGCACTGTGTATAATTATATATATATATATATATATATATATATATATATATATATATATATATATATATATATATAAATACACACACATGCTTGTATATATTTAAGAGATATTTTCATACTGTATATAGATTTATATATAATTTACATGATATGTAAATATAAATATTTTATATATAAATATTTTTTTCTTAAATATACATGTCATGCATGTGTGTGTATTTATATATATACAAAATAATTATACACAGTGCACCCACATATATTATGTAAACACAAACTTTTATTTTGGATGCGATTAATCGCGATTAATCATTTGACAGCCCCATTAAAGAACGTTGGTCACCAGACAATTGACGGCACCCATTGACTTCCATAGTATGAAAAAAATACTATGGAAGTCAATGGGTGCCGTCGACTGTTTGGTGACCAACGTTCTTTAAAATATATTTTTTGTTCAACAGAAGAAAGAAACTCGTACAGAAACTTGAGGGTGAGTAAGTGATGACAAATTTGTCATTTTTGGGTGAACCATCCCTTTAAAGCACACTTATATAAATTTTCTTATAGTACAATGAGGAAAATGTAAGCAAATTGTTCTTTGAGGAATTTAAAGGTTTTCTAAAACAATAAGGTTGTAAAACCTTTTTGAAATGGACTAGATTCATGTTGTTTTGACAACTTGGTAACATTGTAACATTTAATAAGAATTCTTTTGCAAACCCTTTTGCTCAAATGTTCATTAAGCCTACATTCAAATCAGAATATATCTTACAATATATAAATAAAAGCATTTCTAACTACTCCAATGTATATTAACTGATCATCTTAAGCATTATTTAATCAAATACGTTTGTTGGAATGGTTTAGTAGACTAGTCTAATGTAAAAGGTCTGTGTGTAGTGGCTGGCAAAACTTTGAAAACAATATAGAGGAGGTGTTGCATTGCCTATAATGACTCAATGAATCTGAATTAAAATATTCATACGGTTCTGCTCGCTTATTCCCCCCAGAAATAAAACCAAACCAGAGTTCAATCTCTCGTTCTTGCTAGGAGAGTATATAAACATCCCAGCAAACCAATAATGAGTACATGGTGCTAAAACTATAAATATTTAAGCACAGGCCTGTTTGAACGCCCATTTCTCACCAGCATCTTTAACAGCAAAGTTTTCATGTGTGTTTGTTCCAATAGCCAAAATAGGGAGTTGGTATGAATATTCAAAAAGTGAGTTGACATTCAAAAATGTAATATACCTCACCAAAAACTATTTTGCTTATTCTTTTACACTGAAAAAAAAGTTGCTGCCAGATTTAAGTACAATCAACTTGAAGTGATTTCAACTTAAGCCTTGAATTGACATTCAACTAAAAAGTTGAAAACTGTATAACCTATTTTGATGAGTTGTATTTTCATAACTTTTTGATCCCATAATTGTTTACAGTGCATAATTACTATTCAAGACTGTGGGCTACTTCTAAAAATTAATTTATAACCACGCATGTCCATTTTAAACAAACTAGTTAAGTAAACAAAACAAATGTAGACTAGTTACAACAGACATAATATTTATATACGTTGGTTCAACTAAAAACGTTCTGGGCTTGCTGAGAGTCTTTCTTTTTTACTCTTGAACTTCAGCAGCGTTTCCGTTGAAACTAACATTAGTGTAAATAGCCAATAACAGTATTCCGATGAAGGTCAAGTAAAACAACAAACTTTTATAAACTTTTAAAAGCCCTTTAACAACTTTGCAGTGTTTTATCGCTGTTTGACATCCGACACCACCGAGGCCTCCATAACACACAACCAGAGCAGTTTACTCGGTCCTGGGAGTTAAAATAAGTTACTCCGTTCAAACATGTCAAATACTTACAGCAGACATCCCAAAATGTGGATTTTGCTTGTAATGCTTCGACTCAACTTCCAGAAGTGCACATCTGGGTTCACAGACCCGCCGCAGAATATATTTTAGATCTAATCAGCTCAACAACTTTAACTCACGTTACTTCTCAAACTATTGTTGCACTATCGAACATCTTCTGTAAAATACACGCTCGTGCGAAACAAAACAAAATAGGCAAAAAACTTGCACGAGACCAACCGTGCCCTAGTTTGTTTCGCGCTCGTGCGTTTTACGTTGTATCACATTGTTCTCGGTGATATAATGACTTCAACACCTCAGAGCAGTAGAGAAAAAAAAACTTAACAAAAACTATCTTACTCACCACGAATCACCGTCAGACTACAACAAAGCAGCAGTTCCAGCAATAAAATCTCCATCGCAAGCGCTCCAGGCTTTAATTCCATAATCCCAGCTCCATTTCTTCGAGGTATTAGTGTTAGGAGAAAGTTTGTAGTCCGTAGGTCGATGAGTCGGACTTTTTTTTCGCCCGAGCGACTCTTCTAGCGATAGTAGAGGAGGCACGAGGAGGGGAATGACTGACAGCGGAAACTGATCGACGTCATCAAGTGGGATTGTGCTGCGCTGTGGCGCGTTCGCCTCGCCAGGATAATAGAACCGAAAACACACACACACACACACACACACACACACACACACACAAAAGTGTAAAGATAAATGTACTGTCGTTTCAAAAGTTTGGAAACATTACTTCTTTAAAAGCAATATCTTATACTCACTTAGGCTACATTTATTTTAATAAAAAAAACAGAAAAATATATAATAATATTGTGAAATATTATTACAATTTAGAATAAATGAAAGACAATGTTTTTTTTTCTAATTTTACATAGGCTACTTTAAAATATAATTAATTTCTGTGATGCAAAGCTGAATTTTCATTGAGGTTTCATTGACCCTTCATAATATCAATGTTGGAAACAGTTGCACTGCTTAATATTTATTTGTTTATTTGGAACCGGTGATACTTTTTTTCGGGATTCATTGATGAATAAAAAGTTAAAAAGAACAGCATTTATCCAAGATAAAAAAAAATTTGCTATCATTTTTTTAAAATCAATTTAGCACATCATTTCTAAATAAAAGGAATTCTTTATTTACTAAATTTTTAACGTTAGTGTATATTATTGCAAAATATATCTATTTAAATAAATGTTCTTTTTTAACTTTTTATTCATAAAGGGGACCTAAAAAAGTATCACATGTCATAAAAAATAGGTAGCAAAACTGTTTCCAACACTGATAATAAATCAGCAATATCAGAATGATTTCTGAGACATCATGGTAATGGTATAGACCTTTTGATCGGTATATCAAAGTAAAATATTATGCATTAAAAAACAGTTTCTTATTTTTTCCATTGGAGTTTTTTTTATGTTGCATTCAGTTTCAGGTTATGTTTTCTGCTTTATTATGATGTCGTGTGTTACCATGATGGTGTTTTATGTTTGTGTGTGTATCACAGTGATCTTTCGTTATGTTATCATGTGGGTGTCCAAATAAGTTATCAGTACAAACAGTAACAAACTGATTTTAATCACTGAAATAGGGTGACATATTAACATTAGGAATTATTGACATATATACAGTTTAATATAGTCAACAAACATCCACACTGTGAAATCATGATCTAAAAGTCTGGGTTTTTTATGTTTGTCTAAACGATCAGTAATAAATCAAGCTTTAATGCAAAATGAGCAGAACAGAAGAATTATAAAACTCAATTCTGATGTAGGCCTATTCAAAATATGGCAAAGTCTTCAAGAATGCTGAGTTTAAATCAGTGCATTTCACTTTTTATTAATTAAAGACACAATGTACAATGACTAATTGTAATTTTATATATGTATATATATATATATATCATAGGACAATCTATATATACACATAGCCCAGCCAGGTTGTCAACAGGGAAGGACAATGGGATCTCTTGTTTTTGGACCCTGATGAAGGGGGCCCACTATGGGTTCACTATGGTATAGCCTACATTAAGCCTTGGGGCAAAGTCAGGGACATGACATGACTAATTCATTTCTGTTTTTTTAAAAAAAGGGGAAATATTTTAATATTGTGTCATGCTTCTGTTATTTTAGCAATTGACTCATTTTAGTCTCTTTTTATTTCCCTGAATGATTTGTGTTATTCTGTATAGAAGTACCTAGAATTAAGTAGAAGTTGATGAGACATATTTAAGTTCTCTGATTGCAGATTTTAAAACATGAGTTTAACATTAGAAAAGACAAATGTGAGATTAGTGTCTTCTGGGGTCGTTTTATCCGTAGAACATTTGAGAAACAATTAAGATGTTAAAGAGATCTCATTGCATCAGGGGTGGGTGATGGCACAGTGGATAAGACACATGCTTTTAGTATGAGAGACCCGGATCCGAATCCTGTGTCCCTGAGCAAGACACTTAAAGGAGTTGTTCACTTTAAAAAAAAAAAAATTGCTGATAATTTACTCACCGCCATGTCATCCAAGATGTCCATGTCTTTCTTTCTTCAGTCCAAAATAAATTAAGTTTTTTGATGAAAACATCCCAGGATTTTCTCCATATAATGGACGTCATTGGGAACCAAGCGGTTCAAGGTCCAAATGAGAGTTTCAGTGCAGCTTCAAAAGGCTTTAAACAACACCAGACGATGAATAAGGGTCTTATCAAGCGAAACGATCACTCATTTAAAAAAATAAATAAAAAAGTTTTATAAGCACAAATCCTCGCCTTGTTCTGTTCTGTGATGAGCGTTCGTGACTCTCCTGTTCGAACTCATTCATCAAAATGAACGAATCTTTTTTCGAGTCATGACTCGAAGGGTCCTAGATAAGACCCTTATTCATCGTTTGGTGTCGTTTGAAGCTGCACTGAAACTCTCATTAGGACCTTGAACTGTTTGGTTCCCAATGAAGTCCATTATATGGAGAAAATCCTGGAATGTTTTCATCAAAAAACTTAAAAAAACAAATAAAGGAAGTCGTGGACATCTTGGATGACATGGGGGTGAGTAAATTATCAGCAAAAATACTCCTTTAAACCCTAGTTGCTCCAGAGGCATGCGACCTCTGACATATATAGCAATTGTAAGTCGCTTTGGATAAAAGCATCAGCTAAATGAATAAATGTAAAATGTAAATCAAATGCAAGTTTTAAAATGCATAAAACATGCGTTGTAAGTAAGTGAGTGACACATCAATTCTTCTCTGTACTTTAGAAAACAGCAGCTTAAACATGCCAAGCTTGGCACAGCCTTCTCCTTTTAGTTGCTAGCCTGTTATGTTTCTTTATGCTCATATGAAAGCTCATTTTATAAAAAGGTAAAAAACAATGATGCAAATTTATTTCGGCCTCTTTCATGATTCCCGAGGTGCTGTAAACATCAAGGATCAAACCGAACCCCTGGCAGACTGAAAGCCCTCAGTGAGTTCAATGGTAAAGTTCTGCAACCGACTCCAAATCCAAAGTGAAAGCATATGTGCGCGGCAGTGCGTGTGAGCGGAGCAGGCAGTAATTCCCGGGCCTAGAGAAATATGCTGTAATGAAACCTGCCTTTACAGTCACCTGTGCAATAGCTCTCGGCGTTCTCTTTGATCCGCAGAGCACTGCGCGTAAATAAAAAATCACTTTCTCCGCTGCCCGTTGTTGCTTTTGAATATTAGACTTTGCATTAATGCATCCAAGACTTAATGCAAGACATATTTTGTGCGTAACAGATGCCATCTGGAACAAGTCCTCTTAAAACAAAGGGTTTATAGAGGCATCATGTCAATGTGCTTTGCACTAACCCTGTTGCTTGCTACCTATAGTTTTCACTGGAAACTCATAGTCAGGATTTCACAGTCGGCCTGAAGCCGTGCTGAAATATGTGTCTGCCACTTAGTTACACAACCATGGAAAACAGCAATGTTGAGCTGAAAGTTGTAGCAAATAAACGGCTAATAGCGGAGTATCAATATCAAACCATCAAAACAAATGAAAGGCCTGCTGTTTTGTTTGGAGAGCAAGGTTAACATTTTTATTGGAAATTCATCAGTATTGTTTCTCTTTTGGCTTGATGTTAAAATGTAGGATTTAGAAATGCCCAAAGAAAGCGAGAGATTGGGAAATTTTGAGGCCTGAGACGATTCCTTTGAGAATTACGAAAATGCAGCTTTCGACATGAAATGTGGTAATCATAGGTTGTGAAAAGATGGATTTTAAGGCCAGATCAGGTCACTCAACCACTAGGAGAAGATAACATCGGACTCCATGATCTATCCCGTGCTTCTCTAATAAAATCCACATTTCAAGGAACTGCTGTTGTGCTTCCCCCCAAAAAACAAAACCGTCCCCTGCTGAGCTTGTTGTAAAGGTGTCAGCCCACCTTCCTTTCAACTTGTTATTTTCTTCCTTGCCAATTAAACTTCCAGACCTTTAAAATTAGACAATGTGCATCGCACATATATCCAAGGTGCAATTATTGGCTGACAGATGTGGCTTGTTTATGTGTGGCATCCTGTTTACTCCAAAGGCTGAATGATCTATGTAGTCTACTCATAAAACACTTTGAAACCATGGGAAACGTGAACTTATCCTATTCTCTGCTTGGTCATGAACCAGAATGAAGACAGAATCATTATGAAAACATGCTAAAATGTGTTAAAGGATAGTTCACAAAAAATGAAAACTGTTATCATTTACTCACCCTTGAGTTGTTCCAAATCTGAATGCATTTCTTTCTTCTGTTGAAGTAAATGGGGGCAGCCATCAACTGTTTGGTTTCTGACATTCTTCAAAATGTCTTCTTTTGGGTTAAGCAGAAGAAATAAATTGCTTCAGGTTTGGAACAACTTGAGGGTGAGTAAAATGACGACCGAATTTTGGATTAAATATCCCTTTAAACAGTGCTTTGGATTGTTTTTATTGACAGCAAGTTAGCCAAAATAGTTCAATAGCAAATAACAATTACTCAAATTACTGCGAATGGTCAAAAATACAATAAAAAGTGGATAATGATTTAAAATGTTATGGGGAAACTTAGTGTGTGGCGTTTGCGATTTCGTAAGATATCGTGACAACAAATAACAAAATGTGAGCTGTGATGTCTGATTCACGACCAAATGACTCTTATGAACTAGTTCTTTTTAATAAGTAAAAATAAAAAATAAAAAAATCACAAAACAGCCCCGAAATCAGCTTGAATCAGATGCACGAAATCTGTGAATAATTTAAGACGTGTTACTGAGTTCATATAGTTTCTTTTACGGTCTATGGTTTATATCTGATTCTATACTGAACCGAGTCATTTGTCGGTTGTGTCCGATTCAAAATAACCCTGGAATCGCTACTGTATATTTGATACTGTATACGTTGTTCATGACAACGTGTAACTAAATAGACATATTGTGATGTGTTGGCATCCTTCTGTCTTCGAGAGACAATGGTTTAGAATCTGCATAATCTTTTTTACATATTTTTTTTTTTACCAATATGGTTTGTTTTTAACATACAAGGCTGTAACCAACATTTAGTCTAAATGTTTCATTTAGTTTCCTTTTTTATTAAGAGCCCTGTCATGTGTGAATGTGCTGCTCAAATTGTGACCATTTCAATCTCTTTAATATATTAATTTAAATGGAGGGAAATACATAGAAGTGCCATGATGGAAGTTTTCTTCTTTGTGTGTGTGTGTGGAAACTAGTTCACAGATTTCAGCTATATACATGGATCATAGAGATTTCACATAATAAAAAAGACAGAGTGCAAAGTAAGTTTTCTTTATTAAACATCTTTTTAACAGTGCAGCTATTAAGACTTACAAAATCAATTTGGCACATATCAAACTATCATACTTCATACCATCCTCTGATCCCCAACTAACACGATCATCATCTGTTCTTTGCTCCAGACACTAATAAACAATGGCTGAGTTATTCCCTTGGCTTTACAATAATGTGCTTCTGTGCCACAATTCCTGGTTTGGCATTTATTCTTTACTCGCATTCAAAGAAAAAGAAAAAGAAAAGGCATTCATAGTTCCTGAACCGTTCCGACAAACATAAAAAGGCAATTATTGCAGCCAACTCATCAGCTGCAGATGAAACACTGAACATGACAGATTAGACAAAACATATTCAAATATTGCACTATGAATCCCTTATAACTGTTGAATAAAGGTTGAGGGCTAAGTTAATACTAAGGCTTCAGCCCCGTGTGTCAAGAATAATGTGGAAGCTAAATCTGCATAGAAACAAAAGATATACGTCACACCAACTCACTCGAGCACCAGCTAGATTCCCATAGCTAGAAGTCGTACAGGGCTTTCGAGCGTTTGAAATGTGAGCGAGTGCTACCAAGGAGCCTCAAACCAAAGTCAATCTGCTACCAAACGGAAATACGCTGAAATGTAAACCACAAAATACCACTCAGACCCCCGAATCGGAGTACATTCCATTGATGAGATAGTCGACCTGAGTGTAGTCCTTTCGCTTGTAGCTCTCGTAGGCTTGTTTGAGAAACAGCGCCACCGTGACCACAAAAAAGAGGAGGCCAAAGAAAAGAACGGCCAGCAGAGAGCTCGTGTTCAACAGGTGGCTCGTCAAAGAGTCTCCGGCCACGTCAACAATGGCTTGGTCCCTTTTGGGAATGTCCTTAGGCAGTTTGGATGTCACTACTGAGGGGCTCATTGAGGTTTTTGGCGTGGTTCGCATTGGCTTCCCATCTGAGGATGTTGGAATGGGAGAAGTTTGTACCGGTTTAGAGGAAGAATTGGATGTAGGCACTAATGGTGAGATGATGACAGACGAATTGGTCCCTGATGGTGAAGGTGAAGAAGGGTGTTTTGGAATGATGGTTTGTGCAACTGTTGTGGTGGTTGTTGTGCTGGTAGTTGCTGAAGAGGGTTTAGGGCTGGTTGTGGTTGGTTTGGGTGTAGTTGTGATGGTAGATGTCTTGGCTGGTGGTGTTGGAATGGCTTCTGAGTTCGCTGGTTTTGGCACTGCATCAGCTGTGGCGGATTTCTCTGTTGAATTTGTCAGCAGGTTAGTCACTGTAGTTGTCAAGTTGTTTTGTAAAGTGGTCGGTTTTGTAATAGTGGAAGTCGTAAAGATGGAGACGTTAGCTTCAGAGGCCGATGGTTGCGTGGTATTAGATGAAGAATCGTCTGGAGAAGATTGGGAAGAGTTGGTGCCTGAAGACCCTTGGAGAGGCACCAATTCTCTAGTCGAATTATTGTCCACGTTGTCAGACTCTGCAAAAACAAAGTTTGAGTTGGTAAATGGTTGACATGGCTGATATTCTGAGTGAGATGAGATCAAATGTGATGATGTAATCATAAGAAAACGTTATTCTGTCGAGTTGGAGCAGTGTAGTCTGATTCACAAACAAATCCCTCTTGCCATTATTTTTAAAACATGAAAAATATATAGTGCAACCAGTGGAGTCTGATTCAAAAAACAAAACACTAAAGAGTCATTTTGTGTGAATTGGACTACTCTGGTTGTGGTGTTTTAAATTCTTTAAAAAGAACCAGCACAACAAATAATTAAAAAGAGTCAAAATTGACTGTTTAGAAAACAGTGTAACGAATCATTCCAAAATAAGAGGCAAAGTTTCTGAAGAAAAATCGTTAACACTTTACTTGAAGGGGTGTTCATAAGACTGACACGACACCTTCATAAACATGACATATGTCTTGAATATGAAGTAGGGTTTATGCATGTTTGTGACAACTGTCACTAAGTGTATTTCGCTCAATAATGACATTTTAAATGCAAATATGACATTGTTTGAGATGTCTTTGTTATGACACCTTGACATAAACTATAACATCATAACCTGTCAGTGTCTTTGTCATGACAACTTGACATAAAATTAAGTTAAACTGCCATGTTGTTGGCTTTGACATTGGCTGTCATGAGGCCATTATAACTGTGTCATGAATATTTTTCGTGACCTCAACTACAGCAGTACTAATTGAATTTGTCATTAAAAAGTTATAATGGCTTCATGACAGGCAATGTCAAAACCAACCACCTGACAGTTTAATGTAATGTTAACCAATAAAGCTAGGTGGTTTCTTAAGTTTGATAATTAATCTGCTATGTCATGTCAAGTTGTCATGACAAAGACACTGACAGGTTATGATGGATTAGTTTATGTCAAGGTGTCATAACAAAGACATCTCAAACAATGTCATATTTGCATTAAAAATGTCATAAATGAGCGAATGACACTTAATGACAGTTGTCACAAACATACATAAAACTTCATCTTTATAACATAAGTCATGTCATGATTATGAAGGTGTCATGTTAGTCTTAAGCACACCCCTTCAAGTAAAGTGGAACCGAAAAATCAAATACTTCCAAAAGATGAAAGCAAAACATATATAACACAAAATAAATGCAGAAAAAACAAAGTAAATGTAATAGCATTTGTAGTCGCACCTGTCTCCGCTAACAGCTCGCTGATCTTCGTGACATTTCCACAAGAAGAGTTCTGGGTATCATTTGGGCAGCTGATCAGATAACACATTAACTGAGATTGGTCTTCATTTAAAAGAGCCATCGAACAGGATTCAATTTCAGGACCTGAAAAATTAAGAACAAAAAAAAAAAATCAACAAGACTTCCTCCCCAAAGAAGCTGTTGCTTAAAATAAAGCTTGTTTGCAGGCAATATCGATTGACTTCAAAACCATGTAAGATTCCTGAGTAAATGAATCTGTGCTACAGCGCAAGGCAAGGCAAGTTTATTTATATAGCACATTTCATACACGATGGCAATTCAAAGTGCTTTACATAGAAGAATATAAAATAATCAAAAGAAATCAGAATAATTAAAACAGTTTAGAATAAAAAATAAGAAATAATGAAAAATAAAAATTATGATAAAAATAAAATACAGTAAATTAAAAGTAATTTAAAGCGCACAAATAATAATAATTCTACGAGAATTGGTTGATGTGCTAAAAAAAAAAAACACCAGTGCATTCAAACTCACAAATAATTAACAAAATCGGAACAAATTATTCATAAAAGCTAACGAGTAACCATTTTGAATAGCAGTCTGATTCCTTCCAGAACAGGTTAAGTTGCTAAATGAAACGCATCATATGCAAATATATGCACAAGAAACATAAAGTACATTACACCAATATGAACCTTCCCAGAATATCAAAATCAAAATTTCCAATATGATCAATTAAATAAATAAATGGACACATTTTGCTACCAATAATCCACAAATAAGGACAAATAACCTAAACCAAGTGTCAAGGCCAAATATATTTTATAGCCTGCTCTAAAAATGTGAAATAAAATGACCAGTGCAATCTGTGACTCATTAACCTCAGTTGTTTTCATTGGGACAGAGACATTCCCTGAATGCTCATTACTGGATGTCAAACTGCATATCCTGAGCTCGGCAGTCTTCGGGAACGAGCAACGTCTGGGAAGAAAAACAGGCCTTGCCGCACCTTTCTTTGATCCCCTCCCAGCAGCCATGTGTGTTAGGTACTGCACACCTCAACCTCCACATCCGTCTCCACTCTTTCCCTTATTCCCACTTCCCCTGATTACTTAACCAGGTGGCCGAGGCTAGAAAGAATTTGCTTGCACTGGCACCGCAGAACGCTCCAAAATGCCCTCGTTTCCCTTTTCGGACCGAGCCAACAGACACTCGTCCAGCATTTAAAGCACCAGGTGAATCAATAATAAACCTCTGTGAGTTGAAAAATGCCGGTTGAATCATCTCTTGGTCAGCGTTGACGCACTAAATCGATAGGCCATCTGCAGCGAGTGCATTTTTTTTCCCTTTTAAACACTTCTCCAGCTGTTTGAAGCAGAAAACGCATGAAAGCAAAGGCGAATGCAGTCCGGTGTGAAATCGTAGAGGACCCGTCAAGACTTTTGCAGTCGCTTCATAGTACGTTCAGTCACTGACGTGTCGAAAAAACACACACCGGTCCCTGAGCTGGAATGTGGAATGCTTATGTATTTATAGCTCCCCGTCATTCCAAACATTTCAGACTTCCAGATGGCGGTGGCGATTCTGACCTTGCTTTCGATCTCCATACGGTTAACGTGATGGAAACTCAATACAGACTGTGTACGTGCGTGTTATCGTGCGGGGCAGGTCCAGCCGCTCTACCCACAAACACAAAGCCAATGTGCCCTGGGGTCATTTTGGCTGTCTGCGTGTTTACAAAGGTGGAGGGATAGTCAAGTTCAACGTGTGTGGCCAAAGCAAAAGAAGAAAAGTGATTTATAAAAAAAAAAAAAAAAAAAAAGAAACAGCATGTAGAAGGGTATGGTCCGCTGAAGCAGCGCCTGGCGCATAAGCAGAACAGCCAGCCCAGGCCTCTCTTTCATCTTAAATGTGAAACATATGGCCCTCTTTGAAAGTGCACGCTCTTCAAGGGAAAGTCGTGATGTATAAAAAGACAAAACAGAACATATGGCTTTGCTTTAAGAAAAATATGATATTCTGCAGGTACCCTGTTTTATCTCTGAAGGTAGCACAGAGACTGCATTTGATTCTCAAGCCCTTGAAGAAACAGAAAAAGAAGCCCGTCTGATTTAGCTCTTGGAAATAGTGGAAAAGAATCAAACAAATCTGTCGTTTCAATTTTCCGCCTGTCTTATATATTTGCATGGGTCGACAATAAGGATGTGGCCACAGGAATGTCACTTGCCTTATTGAGACAGAACTTAGCTGATCATGCAGATGCATCATTTTGCAAATTTAAAGGAACTGCTCACTCATATGAAAATTCTGTCATTGCTTGCTTACTCATGTTATTCCAAAACATGTATGACTGACTGTAAGTCAATGAGGTCCAATGTTGTTTGGATCCCAGGGTTCCTTAAAATATTTTCTTTTCTTTCCACAGAAGAAAGTCATACAGGTTTGGTGACTGAATGTTTATTTTTGGGTAAAATTTGTTTTCTCTGACATTGAAATTCTAGCTGACAGTGTTCTAGCAAATTCTGCTGATGTAGATATGACACCTGTGGTAAAGTTCTCAAAATGGTTTGCATCAATGAAGTTTGTGCGAAAAACTGTATCCATGTAATTTTATATATGTATTTTAGTTCATATAAATGGGTCATTGACAAAAAAAAAACTGATGCAAGGCATTTTTTTTAATCATGAACAATGAAAAAGAATATGTTACAGAAGATTTAAAGGTGTTTAAATTTATTTTTTGACTGCTTCTACGTCAGATGGTACAATCAAATAGTTGTGTGTGTGTGTGTGTATATATGTGTGTGTGTGTGTGTGTATATATATATATATATATATATATATATATATATATATGAGGGCTGGGCAACGATTAATCGCATCCAAAATAAAAGTTTGTGTTTTTGAATAAATGTATGTGTAGTGTGTATAATTATTTGGTATATATAAATACACACATGAATGTATATTTAAGAAATAGTTGTATGTATATACTTTAAATATATTTATAACCAATTAAAATTATGTGTATAAATAAATATTTGATATATTAAAAACACATTTTTCTTAAATATATACATCTGTGTGTGTATTTATATATACAAAATAATGATACACACTACGCACACATATATTATGTAAACACAAACTTTTATTTTGGATGCGATTAATCGTTGCCCAGCCCTATATATATATATGTGTGTGTGTGAATGTTTAAACCATCTATTGTCCAATTAAAATATTCATAGAAAAAAAGAGCCAGGTTTGCAGTTGTCACCTTGATATGAGAATATAAAAATTGCAGAACAAAAGTTTTTCCAATCAATTATCTCAACAAATATATATTTTTAATAATAATAAAATATAAATAGTAAAAATAAGCCCTGATGCATCATGTATTTCTGGCAAATGCTACCTTAAATAAATGGGGGAAAATAGTTTAATAATAATGGTGGTTTCTAAAGTTGTAATTATTGTTATCCCAACATGCTATAAGTTAATACTTGGGTGAAAACAGAAGAACATCTACTCAGAAATAATTAATGTATAAAAATTTAAAAAAGGATCTCAGATCCCCTAGTCCTTAGATATAATTCAATAGAAATAGACTTACATAATTTCAAGTCACAATCGTCTGGTCTTCCCACAGTCGTATTAAACACTATCTTGAAGCCGTTCTTCAAATGCATGGGCGCACATGGAAGCACAAGAAGCCCAAAGATGGGCACCAGGACCAGGACGGGGTGGACAGTCATGATCATAATGAGAGAGGTGGTCACATCCCCAACATCTGTGGGATATACAAAAGCAAGTACTTTAAAATTAACTCGACACTATATTTCTTAAATACATTAGATTTATGGTCAGATTGATAATCAATTGCCTCAGAGAAGTAAGAGAGAATTAATATAAATGTGATTAAATTGCGCCATCTAGTACACATTCCAAAACACTACTAGGAAATGTTTTGAAATTCCACTGGTCTACCTGCAAAATGGCTGTTTCACAATCTTATTCAACTAACACTAGAGCATAAGTGTAATAAAAACACATAACCTTTTATAGTCATTTTCAGATTACAAACTGCACTTTTAAAGTAGTGCAAGGTCTAATCTCTTGTCGGTGCTAGAAAATGTGATTTCCAGCACTGATACAGGCTGTTTTGGGTATAAGGAAGTTTCAAAAGTGAATAAATAGGTCTTGGGCGCAGCACATTAATCTCTGCCACACCCCTCAGGACGCCCGGTCATTGCCACCACTGCAAACAGCAATGAAGGGCTCACTAAACCCGTTCCAGGATGTGCAGATCATATGACTTCCATCCAGGCTTGAACAAAGGAATGAAACTCACTCAGAGATGAAGCAGATTATTCACGGATGGTTCCTCCTGAGCTGGAATAAAACACAAACAAGAAATAAAGCTACTGTCTGTAGCTACTGAAAAAGAACAGGGTTAAATCACTCCCAAAGAACTATCAGCAAAGAATCCTCAAGCTTTGTGCATCCATTTTTCTTAAACTATAAAGGGGTAAGATCCACATTACTAGAGGGTTTATAATTTAAACATACACCATAATGGAGGTTAACATACAGTTGCATGCTAGTACAAATCACAAATTATCATCTGTGTGCGTTATTATGGTTTAACACCTTAAGAGTCAGTACTAGGGTAATGTAGGTCAGTTAAGAAGTGTGTCCAAACACAAACAACACCATTGTTTGCTGTTTACAATGGAACATGCGTTTTCTAACTCTTTACATCTAGATGTTTTTCTTAAAGACAGACCCACCTTCCTACTATAAATATATATTACACTAATTACAAGATGGCTTAATTAACGTACACATGCACTTGAATAACCGCAAGAAAATTAGTATACAAAATCTATGTTAGCTATTAAAGCAATCTTGACAAATATAAAGAAAGCTCACGAGGATGCACTTACCAAACAAATACAAAGCTTCTTTTCACAATACAAATATCAATTTGTAAGGATGTAAACAGCAGCGTTTCCAAAACACTCTTTTTTACCGTAGTAAGCAAGCAAATGAAAACCGTCTCATTCCGCATGCAATGTGTTTAATGTCACTCTCCTGTCAAATGCTTCATATTTTAATTTGGGCTGTTTATGTAAGTAGCAGATAGCTGACAGCCACGACACACGGCTGATGCGACAAGAGGAAATGCAGGACTTCCGGGTCAGGATGTGATCCGTGAGCGTATCAAAATAAAGGTACTCAGCTCATAATTAAGTTGGAGTTTATTGTACGTCGGTGGACATTGATTAACGGAAGATTACATAAAATTACATAAAATCGTTTTAAATGACCATGAACCATGATAGTAACCTTTTTTAAAGTATAATGGGATCATATGTACCATTGGTTTTTATACCGCTAACTAAAGTATAATATAAGTAATAAGTATTATAATAAAAGTATAAAGTAACTAAACTAAATAACTAAAGTATAATCAAGTATAAGTATTATAATACACAAGTAACAAAGTAAAGATGAAAGCATACCATTTAGCTCATACCATATATATATATATATATATATATATATATATAGAGTTATTGCTACAGATAAGTGATAAAGTGAAGAAACTCTGCTTTTCCAGTCTGGAGTTTTAATTACAAGGACTTTTATAACGGAAACATGTAAGTCACGTGACACGGAAGTGCTCAGAGTCATTTTATTACCAAGCAGAAGCTTCGCTAAAAACCACGTAGAAAATAAACAAAAAACAAGGATGATCAAGGCTATTCTTATTTTTAACAACCATGGGAAACCCAGGCTCATCAGATTCTACCAATATTTTGTAAGAGACTGAAACTGCATTTGCCAAGCCAACTAATGGCATTTGTTATCATTCATAGAGACCTGACACACTATCATCAGCAGATTAATTTAATTAATTGATATTTATTGAATGTTTCGTAGTTACCCATGCAGTATTAGCTTCAGATAAACTATGTTTGTCAAATATGTTTCGTGGTAAGGAATATTTATTTTCGTATCTGTTTTTCCAGCTTCAAGGTCTTACTGGAAAGTCAGTTCCTTATTTTAATGCTTTATTATGTAGTCTATAGCATAATATTAAACCATTATACATAATATTACATAATATTAAACCATTTTTTTGTGGTCTATACTACTAGTGTTTGCTTTTTTCCTATGTATATATATATATATATATATATATATATATATATATTTTAATGATGAGTTTATGTGAAAATAAGATAAAACAAATTTGTAATCAGTTTGATCATGCTTCTCTTACAGGCAGAAGACATGCAGCAACAGATCATCCGGGAGACCTTTCATCTGGTGTCCAAAAGAGACGATAATGTCTGCAATTTCCTGGAGGGTGGAAGGTGACAGAAGGGGTTTTACAAATGAAGTTGCACATAAGGGCTGGCTGATATGATTTTGATCTATATTTCAGTATCCATGACTGTATAAAGATGGATGCTCTGCTCTCAAAGGTTATTTACTGTTGTTTTGCTCTTCCTTTTGCTTAGTTTGATTGGCGGCTCCGACTACAAGCTGATCTACAGACACTATGCCACTCTGTACTTTGTGTTTTGTGTGGACTCATCAGAGAGTGAGCTGGGGATTCTAGATCTCATACAGGTGAACATACTGCCATTCTCATGTTGTAGTACTGGTTTAAAGCCACAAGGGCTTACTGTGTTCTTCATATTGCCCACATATCTTTTTTGAAGGCGTATATAAAGACAAGGCAAAGTTTACAACCCTTGTTTTAATGCAATTGTTCATGCATTAATGCTCACTGAACAATACTAATATTATCTTTAAGTACAATTTAAATACCAGTTATTCAGTATATAATGCTGCCATCCGATACCATGGTATTGCCACAGTACTTTGTTGCATGAGTGGACGTGCATTGATCGTGTAACACAAAGTCTTTTAGAAATCTCTATGAAAGAACTTGTTTTTATTCACTATTGTACACAATCTTATAATGCAGGTCTTTGTGGAAACCCTGGACAAGTGCTTTGAGAATGTGTGTGAACTGGACTTAATCTTTCACATGGATAAGGTCAGTTTTCAGGTGTATGATGCTCACTTCATAATGACTTTTTACCTCCTTGGTAAAAAGTGTTCTTTGGTTAAATATTTATTTGGGCATGAATAAATGGGGGTGATCATAATGCTATCCGTTATGTAAGGAAATTTTTATATGTTGGTCTAAAATTTACTTTCTGATAACGTCGTGTTGATTTATTGCGGCACTGTAAAATACGTTCATGATAGAAGTGTGCACTACGCTGGCTTCATCAGTTATCTTGAGTGAAAGGAATTACTGGGAAATGATAATGAATGGCTTTACGGTAACTTGATTGATTGTGTTTGATAATGCGCATCAGTAGTCCTGTGCTTGTGTGTATTTTTAGAGTTATGGTCCAGTCCCGTTTCATGCTCCGATTCAGTCAGTTGAGCGTTTTATGGCACTGTGTAAAAGTATGGATTTGAAATAAGTAAAATTGACAGTCCAAATTGAATGATTAGATTATAAATGCCATACTACACAGTAATAGGTGTGATCGTCTTGAATCAGAGACGTGCTCTAATCGCTCTCATGCTACTTTAATGTCATTTATCGATCAGTTGAACTCACTTGCAGTGTGACCAAATAAAATGATTCTTATGAACCTGTTCTTTTAGTGAATGAAATCAGACCAGTGTATTTCAACTCTTACGAACCGGTTCTTTTAAATGATGAAAAACATAATAGCAGTGTCCCATTTCAGAGGCTGCATCCTTCGAAGGCTGCGAAAGTCGGACTGAGCGTTGTTGAATTGGGTGGTCTAGCCTAGCTCTTTGTTCACTCTAAAAATGCTGGGTTGTTTTAACCCAACTTTGGATCAAATATGGACAAACCCAAACGTTGGGTTAAAAAATGTAATTAAAAAATTTAACCCAATGGCTGGGTTTGTCCATATTTGACCCAAAGTTGGGTTAAAACAAGCCAGCAATTTTAGAGTGTATTTTTTAGAGTATTACTGTATTAAAGGGTTAATTAACCCATTAATGACTCACCCTCATGTCGTTCCAAGCCCATAAGACCTCCGTTCATCTTCGGAACACAGTTTAAGATATTTTAGATTTAGTCCGAGAGCTTTCTGTCCCTCCATTGAAAATGTATGTACGGTATACTGTCCTTGTCCAGAAAGGTAATAAAGACATCATCAAAGTAGTCCATGTGACATCAGTGGGTTAGTTAGAATTTTTTGAAGCATCAAAAATACATTTTGGTCCAAAAATAACAAAAACTACGACTTTATTCAGCATTGTATTGTCTTCCGGTTCTGTTGTCAATCCGCGTTCACAAGTCCGCAGTGACGCTGCTGACGTGTATCCGGTGTGTCCGTGTATTTGTGTTCAAATAAATATGGCTGGGCAAAAAAATGCAAGTCTTCCTCTGTGTTGAAATCCTTAGACATGTTTGCGAAGAATGTTTTGTTCATAGCGTGACTGTAAACGAAGCTCGGCGCACCAGATAACACGTCAGCAGCGTCACTGAACACGGATTGACAACAGAACCGGAAGACAATACAATGCTGCATAAAGTCAAAGTTTCATTTTTTGGGTGAACTAACCCTTAGCTAATGAAAAAAAAGCAAAACCAGATTTTCAAAGTCTTGTAGGTTTAAGTTTTTGTTGTTTTTTCCCAGGTCCATTACATTCTCCAGGAAGTTGTCATGGGCGGGATGGTTCTGGAAACTAACATGAATGAAATAGTCGCCCAAGTGGAGCTTCAGAATAGAATGGAGAAATCGGAGGTGAGTTCACATTTACATTACCCGAAGTCACTCCAGTTCAGCTGACATAAGTTCATGCATACATCTTTACCTCAAAGGGAACAGGAAAGAGTATTTTAAATAGTTTAATGTGACGCATACTATATGCTAATTAATTTAACCAAAACATAAAAGAAAAAAGTCACCTTTATAAGTTTCAAAGCAGCTTTACAGTGATATCAGACAAATGATGTTGTTCAGCTGAAGTGTTTTCAGTGTTGATTCATTCCCGTTTTAAAGATCATCAATTTTTAAGCTACTTGTTTAATTCATCTATAAAAAAAATCAGCAAAAAATGATGTCATCGTCCAGTTCAGTTCAGTTCTTCTAATACAACAGGGCTAGTACAGTCAGATTAATAATATGTGTTGCACACATTAATTTTGTTTTTCACTGCATGTTCTACACAGAATTTAATGTTTGTGAAACGCTATAAGTATGAATATCACAAAAGACATTTTGTCATGTTGCTTGTTTAGTATCACTTGAAACTATTTTGGACGTAACAGTACATCATGTGAACAAACTAAAATGATATCATGCAATAGTGAAAGATGTCTCAGCAGATACCAGTGTATCATGGTCACCTGATATCCTATCTGGGGTCGTGGCGATCACTAATGTTTGACAACACATGACACGCTCTTATGTATACATAGAAGAGGTTAAAATGAGGAAATGTTACACAAGACAATAAAGCGCACATGGCAGAGAACAAATGAACATCCATACATGATGTTTAGGTAAAGACACTAGAAACGTGATGAGGAACTTCATGACTTCTTCCACTATGTACTTTGACCTGAAAATGGTCTGTCAAGCTGGGTCAGGTTTTCTTGTATAACTTCTGGTTATAAAAATAATTACTATTTCTAAATACATTGTTACATATATTATAACCAAAGTATTTGTTTATTTTATTTGTATTATATATTGTATTGTGCTGGGTTTTGCCCTATAGGGATAGTTCACCTTAAAAATGAAAATTCTGTTATTAATTATTGCTCCCTCCCTCCATTAATTAATTGCATTACGGGTTTGGAAAGACATTTTCACTTTCGTTCATCTTCGGAACACAAATGAAGATCTTTTTGATTAAATCTGAGAGATTTCTGTCCCTCCATTGACAGCAATGTGACACGGATGCTTCAAAAACTTCATAGGGAGATTGTAAACTAAACTCTCGTGTGGCGTAACACGTGAATGAACTGCATGACAAGCGAACATACTTGGGCTTGAGCCAACTGATGCGGGAGTTGATGCACTTTTATATGTGAATAAAAGCCTACATTAAATCAGTTGGTTCATCATATAAAGCAATCGTGTCTCTTCAGAAAATTTGGACTAAAATTCATATGCTCAATTCATATAGTGTGATAGTTGATTTTTTAATTTTTTAATGTTTAGATTATTAGTTAAAGCTACACTGTGTGATTTTTACCCCCATCTAGCGGTGAAAAGGTATATGACCATCTAATGAATATTAGTTTGTGTTCCTCTCAGTTCCGATTTCGTTTTAACTCCTACGGTGGCCAATGTAGTCCAAGATTAACTTGGCTTCCAGTACGACCTCGTCCATGAGTGTTAACTCAAACGTAAACGCGAAAGGCGAAGCTTGAATTAACGGGTATGTCCCTCTTTGGCTAATGTACTTTCAAGATGGAGGGGCAACATGGCGACCGACATTAGAAACCTTTACCCGTATGTATTTTCAATGGCATATTATACACTCACGAGAATACTTTATTACTTGAACGAAGTAAATCTACATTAATGAGCACATATATTTTTGAAAGAACTAAGTGTTTTTAGCTAAGAATAAACTAAAAGAGTTACACAGTGCTTTAACATTCAGAATCTAACTAAAGTAAATTTACTTTATTTATAAACTAAAGAGTTGCCTATAGATCTTTCTTGATAATACATGTTTTTAGAAATAAAAGTATAAATATTGAACACAGATCTGTTAATCTGCTCTAAATAAAAGTGATAAAGTGATATTTTTTTTGTTGTTTTTTGGCAGGGTGGTCTGTCTGCAGCACCAGCACGAGCTGTTTCTGCTGTGAAAAATATGAACCTTCCTGAAATACCCCGTAACATCAATATCGGGGACATCAACATAAAAGTGCCCAGTCTCTCCCCGTTTTGAGTTTGCATGTCTGATTTTTGTGTTTTATCGTTGTCATTGTGTGTTGACATTCATAGTCATAGATGCTGTCTCCCTAATGCCATTTATAGACTCTGTGACTGACTGTCACATGAGGACTCTTAAAGTCCAAAGCACACTACAGGGTCCAATCATTTACAACATACCTTTCATTTCCGACATTGGTTTGTAGAGAAACCGTGTTTCGAATTTTGATTATAGTGTTGTTTTGTATTTTTCTGTAATTCCACAATACTACCGTGTGATTTTTGCCAACAGACTAACTACTAAAACTATATATGTTACACATGAATAATTTATATTGAATGTTATACTATACTATACTATATCATTAAAATTGTTTTTGTCCAGAATCAAGTCTCGTTTTTCTCAAAAATCGCTCTTTTTTACTGATATTGCGAGTTTCTATTTGATTTACAGAATATACATTACAGAACGTATCAGCAGTTTAATAAAATTTGGTCTTTTCTAAAACTATAACACTCATTGGGGCAAGGTGTGTTTCATGTATGACAAAAGGTCAGCATATTTTTGAAAAATCATGCTTGTGTTGATGGTTTCACCATGAGTTTGCAGTGTTATAAAATCAACTTTATTGCATTGGAAACTGAGGTCTTTAAAGGTGTGGTAAAACTGAAAATGAGTTCAAAGATAGCATTTGCATCATACAGTCAAAAACAAATGATAGCATATCTAGAAATCTCTGATTTCATTAACAGTTATCTTTGAAGGCAGTGGTCTATCAAAGGTTAAGAGCCATCAGATGATATCTGAAGTCCTCAACTCAGTCTTACCTGACTAATACCTCACAAGTCTTCTTTGTAAATGCAAATTTTACAAACAAAAGAATCAGAGAATAGGGAATTCACTGCTGAGGTACTGCCTTCAGATTAAAAGACACTAATATTTCACGCAGTAAATGAAATATTTATTGCACTTAGGAAATTACAAAATTAAGACTTGAAAATGTAAAGACGTTTTTGTATGTAATTTATGACATGGCAAATAAAATTATATAAATGCTTTGAGATCATTGTTAAGGTGAGTTTTATGGAGTCTGCTGACTTTGTTGAGTATCTCATTTATAGCTGGTGTATGATGGGGAGATATCATAAAGACTGATAATCCTTACACCATGCATTTGCAAATAAAAGTCAAACTAGTGTTATTGGCTATATTTTCTGAGATAATAATCTTAATAATAAACACCATGCCTGGAACAATGTTCCACCATAAAAAAAACATGTATTCCAAAGGCCAAATTCATATTTTGTTTTACAGTTTTGGGGAAGTGCAGTTTAAAGTCCAGGCTGATGAGACGACCACTGAGGGAGGTATTTTTACAAGTTTATTTGTTACTAATCCCGCCATTTGCTCCTGTAAACACAAGTTAATTTAACTAAACTAAAGTTAAACTGTATTTTTTTTCCCACTTAAACAGCATAGTTGTATTGCAGTGACATGTAGTTATCCTTTAACAGCTACACCAGCAGTTAAGTGTCTGTAGCAGCAGTTACATAAGATGTTTCTTTTTTTGTGAAGTGCAGGTTCATGTCAGCAAATTAAATTCAGCTTTAATGGATTTACAACAGTGCACGTAGATGCTTGGTTCACTATGACCTGCCATAACAGTATAATGTGTGATTCGGTGAGGGACATCTGATTTAAAAGAAACCAAGTCGTCTGCACTAATATTTTGTTTAAATCTATAATATATGTTTAATATGCAATTTATATATGTTTTTGATGTTTTTATATAATATATCAAGAAAATATATTTATATAAATGTATTTTGAATGTATTTTAGTGATTTGTTTTCCATATTTTTCTTCCATTTTTCCATATTATTAAAAAAACATTTTTTTTTTAGAAATATAGTTGCAATGTAGAAGCAATATATTGTAGATACATATATATACACAAATCCAAACCATTTTTTCCATAATATTAATATACTGTATATATATACACACAATCCAAACAATTTTTTCCATATTATATATACACAGACACACACACACACATATATATATATATATATATATATATATATATATACACAATGCAACTATATTTCTAAAAAATATCTTTTTTTAATAATATGGAAAAATTGTAGAAAAATATATTATATTATTATATATTATAAATATTATAAATAATATATTCTATTTTTATAAATATGTATGTATTATATTTTTATATAATGTATTATATTTTGAAATATATTCTATTTTTATAATATAATATATAATATATATAATAGTTCATTCCTTTTATTCCAGTGTTTTAATGTTTTGCTTGTCTCTTTTATATTTGGGGTCATTTTGAACGGCTTGGGTAATTTGCCAAATATAAAATATACAATTATTTTTAACCATTAGAATGTTATCACATCACTGAAAAAGCATAGAACAGTGAGAAATAGCAACATTTTGATAACACATCAGGCGTCAATGACTTTCTAAAACCCCCTGATATTTCAAACGCCCTCTTGTACATGGTGTTAATGGATGAACCATTCGTTCATGTGGGAGGAGACTTCCCATTTCTTTAAATAAAAAAAGTTGTGCAGATGTCAGTTTCACTCCTCTCCTCCCGTCATTCATCAAGCATGGGAAAGGGTTTCCACATCAGTAAAACTGTCGGGATAGTCCTGATTGTGGTAGGAGCTGCAGCAGTAGCCACAATCATAGCCCTCTCAGTGGTCTACTCCCAAGAGAAGTCCAAGAACAATGAAGTTAAACCCACATCTGGAGTAACAACATCCGTTCCAACAGCACCGACAACAGCAACATCCGTTCCACCGACAACAGCACCATCCAATGAACCATGGGACCAGTGGCGCCTTCCTCAAACTCTAAGTCCACTAACCTACAATGTGACTCTGTGGCCACGGCTCAAGGTGGATCCGACATCCGGACTCTTCATCTTCACGGGGATGTCCAGCGTGATCTTCAGATGTGTGGAAAAGACAGACCTCATCCTCATTCACTCCAACAAGCTGAACATGACAAAGCCAGTCACCTTGACAGCCCTTGGAAGCCAGCCAGCTCCTTCCATTGATTCAGTAAAGATGTACGAGAAAACTCAGTATATGGCGATTAAACTGAAAGAAAATTTAACTGCTGGGGAAAGATATGAGCTCTACACAGAATTTGTGGGTGAGCTTGCAGATGACTTGGGCGGCTTCTACCGAAGTGAATACGATGACGAGAATGGAGTGAGGAAGTAAGAAGTTGATCTGTCCTATCTATTCTTTCTGTTCTGAAAGACATGTTGTATATATAGTTAAATCTCTTTGTTGTTCTTCAGAGTGGTCGCAACAACCCAGATGCAGGCAACAGATGCCAGGAAAGCGTTCCCTTGCTTTGATGAACCTGCAATGAAAGCGGTGTTCCACATCACTATTCTCCATGATCCAGGAACCACAGCCCTCTCCAATGGCGTTGTGATAGGTAAATGAACACTTTATTCTGTATAGGAACAGTGATGGGGAGGCTGCTTTAAAAACACAGCTTGTTATTTAGAATTTGAAAAAGTTAAACTACAGTGAAGTCACTGCTTTAAAAAAAGTGAGAGGAAAGTTCAGGATAAATTGATTCACTAAAATTAATCAGACGTTCCTATTCTATGTATGGGTACTGTTGTAACTATAAAAAACTACACTGTAAAAAAATATTTTCATGATTTGTAAATTGTAATCACAACATTTCTTCTTTTGTCAAATCAACTTAAATCATTTATTTAGTTCAGATAACATATTATTTTGAGTTTCTAATGATTAAATCAATCTGCTTCATTGTTTTGACTCATTTTTTCCATTTCAATGAACTTAAAATTTTAAGGCAACCAGGTTACTTCATTTTTTTAAGTTAAACCAACAATATTTTTAACTGTACTATAGAGAAGTGTGATTAATTAGTTTCCTTTATTCATTTAAACTGATTTCAAGAAAATTTGATGAAGAGTTTGATCAGTCAATATCTCTTTTTGATTTTCAGACGAGACTGAGATCACAGTGGATGGCACTCTTTTAACCAAAACAACATTTGCAGCCACAGAAGTAATGTCAACATATTTGTTGGCATTTATTGTCAGTGAATTCACCTCCATTGAACAAACAGATGGAGGTCTGCAGGTAATTATCTTTTCACAAGGTCTACAGAGAAAACTATGTTATCTTGCCCACCAAGATAACTCTTTTTACTAAAAAAAACATACTGTCTTTTATACAAACAGATTCGAATTTTTGCCCGCCGAGAAGCCATAAATTCAGGTCAAGGAGCGTATGCACTCAAAATAACAGGACCGATTCTCAGATTCTTTGAGGGGTATTACAAAGTGCCCTATCCGCTGCCCAAATCAGGTAAGAGCCTATGAGCAAGTTTTATGACCTATATTTTATGAAGCAATTAAATCATTTTTTATTTTATTTTTATTGAAATGAAAGCTTAAGTAATATTACGTAACTAAAACTTTTTAGACAGTTTTTAGATGTTTAACTAATTTCTCAAAATGTTGCACAGATCAAATCGCCCTGCCGGACTTCAGTGCCGGTGCAATGGAAAACTGGGGCTTAATCACATACAGAGAGACAGCCCTGCTGTACGATGATAAAATATCCTCAAATGGAAACAAAGAGAGGATTGCTACTATTATTGCCCACGAACTTGCCCATCAGGTATGATCAGGAGTCCATTTTTCCAATTTGAATCTCTAAATGGAAAACGATTTACAGAATTTTAATTTTAATTTTACAACTGTAAAGTTGACTTTTCGCCATCTTCCTGTTTCTTTTTAGTGGTTTGGAAACCTCGTGACTATCAGGTGGTGGAATGACCTGTGGCTCAATGAAGGTTTTGCATCTTACGTAGAATATCTTGGGGCGGATGAAGCTGAGCCGAACTGGAACATTGTGAGTGTTTGAAGCTAAAGCCAGGGCAATAATGCTAGATGCTAAAAGCTATCACTAAGAGCATGAAATCAAAACTGACTCCTCTATTTCTATCCCACAGAAAGATCTGATCGTTCTTAATGACGTTCACCGAGTTTTCGCCATAGATGCACTGGCCTCGTCTCACCCTTTGTCATCTAAAGAAGAGGAGATCCAAAGACCGGAGCAAATTAGTGAAGTGTTTGATACCATCTCCTACAGTAAGGTAGTGTGGGAACTGTTTGCTTAGTTGACTGTAATGTTTCATAATCAAGAACATGCTGATTACATGTGGTTTGTCTGATAACATACAGTCTCTTCCTCTAGGGTGCATCAGTACTTAGGATGCTATCTGATTTTCTGACTGAGACATTGTTTACTGAAGGCCTGCAAGTAAGCTCCCTTTGTATGCTTTTCCTTAGTGTGCCATACAATAAAAATGTAAAATGTTTTTTAACTAGAGAGTGTTTTTGTACATTTACAACAAATTTGTTTTTTAACAGACCTATCTGGATCATTTCAAATTCAACAACACAGTGTACACAGACCTTTGGCACCATCTTCAAATGGTATGTTGTAATTAAACAAGAATGATCAGCAGTGTAATTATCGGATTTGTTGGGACAAAACACTATATAAGTGCTCATATTTGCCAAATGTTGTAGGCCGTGGACAAGAATGGTTACCAACTGCCCAAAACTGTGCAAGAAATTATGGACCGCTGGGTTCTTCAAATGGGCTTCCCTGTGGTCACTTTTAACACAGCAACGGGCCAAATCACGCAGGAGCATTTCCTCCTAGACCCTAACACTAAACCAGACAGGCCATCAGAGTTTAAGTATGTAAAAAATATGATAGTATATGATATAATAGGTGCTTTTTTTCTAAAAGCACCTATTACTGTTTTTAATTATGGCACCATTTACTAGACACTTTAAGAATACTAGATATGCTATACTTAAAATCACCACTAGGTTTTGTTGAAATTACTATATTAAAATATTTTTTTATTTAATTTTTTTAGCTATGAGTGGTTTGTACCATGTTCATGGATAAAGACAGGAAAAGCACAACCCACGAGATGGCTACTACAGAAAACTGGTGAGTTTTAAGATGACGCTGACATTCACAATTATATTTGTTGTAATAGAGTGCCGAAGTGATGACGTCACTTTGTAGGACAACTCGGAAGCTTGCGGCGCATGGGTTCCCTCGATCGAAAAGCTATGCATTTTCCCCATAGACTTTTGGAAAATCGCAAAAAATAAGATCTTTGTTCAACAAAGAGTTGTGACCCTTACACGTTTTGTCTATCAAGATAATCTTTACAAGTTAATCCAAAATGTATACATTTTGAAGCCTATATAAAGTTTTTAAAAAACACAAGCAGTCACAAAGTTTAAAAAAACACAAGCAGGTTATAACTGTGTGTTTTATGTCATAGATCAAAACGTGAAAATATTTAGAGGCTTTGTTCACGACAGACCTTATTTCAGGCGATTTAGCAAAAACCCATTAAAAAATCCCATAGACTTTAGAGGGAACCAGGAGTGCTAATATGCTAACTCCACTAACTTCGGCACTCTATAGTGATGACTATAGTACACTCTATAGTTCTAAACCTGTATGATTTTACGTGGGACTAGCAGAATGCCAAATCTGCTCTGTTTCATACAATGACAGTGGATAAAGACATAGGGCTTTCAAACTAGACAAGTATCTGTAACAAGGTTCAGACGTTATGGGAAGAAGGAGGTGGGAAACAGTGAACGATCAACACATTAAAGGGTTAGTTCACCCAAAAATGAAAATTAAGTCATTAATTACTCACCCCCATGCTGTACCAACCCCGTAAGACCTTCGTTCATCTTCAGAACACAAATAAAGATATTTTTGATTAAATTTGAGAGGTGGATCACTGCTACATAGGCTGCCTAAGGGATCGAAATTTGACGGCCCAGAAAGTCATTGAAGAAAATGTTTAAATATTCCATGTGACTACAGTGGCTCAAGTATAAGTTTATCAAGCGACGAGAATACGTTTTGTGCGGAAAAAACTAACAAAAATAACGACTTTATTCGACAGATTTTTTCACGTTTGTGTCAACTTTGGACTTAATTATATTTTAAAATTATCATTGGATGTTAATAAAGGACAATATTGTATCCTTTAACATAAATCTATGTATTTCTGCTTTCCTTTTCTAAATTAGATCAAACAGATGACCTGAAAATAAATGCAAATGAGTGGGTTCTGGCCAACATCAACGTGACAGGATACTACAGGGTTAACTATGATCAAGAAAACTGGAAACGCCTACTTAATGTTCTCCAGACAAACAAAGAGGTAAGAAGAAATAAATGCATTAAAAACGCAGGGAATATTATTAAAAGATACTTCTAGTGACAGCAATCTTTTTCCATTTAGGAGATTCCAGTTATTAACCGGGCGCAGTTAATTGATGATGCTTTTAACCTGGCCAAGTAAGATCCAAACTTCATTCTTCAAACGTAGGAGTGTAATTTCCAGTCAGTCCAAATGCTAAAACGTATCTCTGCCATTTACAGAGCAGGAATTATACAAACAACATTGGCTCTGAGAACCACACTGTTCCTCATCGGTGAAACCGAGTACATGCCTTGGGAGTCTGCTCTCGACAACCTGGACTACTTTTACCTCATGTTTGATCGCACAGAACTGTACGGCCCTATGCAGGTAAGCTTCGTCTCTGGATATTTCAGAACATCAATCGAACTGAGCTTGAATTCTAACATCACATTATTTCAAACCTGCAGGCATATGTTGGAAAACAGGTGGAACCTTTGTTTAAACACTATACAGATATTACAGATTGGAAGAATGTGCCAGATGGACATACTGACCAGTAAGTCCTGCACATATAGAGACGATAAAAGTTTAGATTTACTCTCAAGCCTTTATTCACTGTATTCATGTCTTTGTATCTGCAGATATAATCAAGTGAATGCGCTCAGAGTTGCCTGCAGTACTGGGTTGGAAAACTGTACGACTCTAGTAAAAGATTGGTTTCAACGGTGGATGGAAAATCCAGATAATAACCCGTGAGTTTCAATCAGGAGTAAATAGAAATCTTAGAGAGTGTCTGGTGATCTTTCCTGAGTGCATCATAGTTAAAATGTATACTGATGCAGATATGTACTCCTTTTAAAAAAATATTATTGTTATTATAAATGGTTTTAATGTGTATAATAATCACTGACATTATATGTTATATATATATATATATATATATATATATATATATATTAGGGCTGTCAAACAATTAATTGCGATTAATTGCACTGTGTACTGTGTATAATTATTATATATATATAATATAAAATATAGATTTATATATATATATATAGATTTATATATAATTTATATTATATATAAATATTTTAGATTTAATTCATTTTTTTTCTTAAATATACATGCATGTGTGTGTATTCATATATACAAAATAATTATACACAGTGCACCCACATATATTATGCAAATTATATATATATATATAGTATATATATATATATATATATATATATATATATATATACTTATGCATTTGAAGTTGCCCCAAAAAGTATTTGGATATCATGGTTACACCTAAAAATATAAAGTAATAAAGCATAAAGCGATAAATATTTTTAAAATGTTTTAAAAAGATATTCCAAAAAACATTTTGGTTGTCAAACTTTTTTTTTAAAAATGTCTATAAATGTAATACATTATTTCTAAAAAAAAAATATTAATGGCTCAGAAAAGTTAGTTTTTAGAAAAGGTTTATAATCATTTGACACCTGGTATATATACATAAATAATTTTATTTTATAAATACCCAAATACAAAAAAAAAATATGGGGGGGGGGGGGCACTATTTTGTTTCATGATTTATTGAAGTATGTCAGTAATTTTATAGATTGTAAAAATATCAGCTGATTAGCTTGAATTAATAGATTGTCATCCAACTGTCCTTTTTAATAACCAATAACTGTATTTTTTTCTCTGCATCAGTATTCAAGCCAACTTGAGGTCTACAGTATACTGCAGTGCCATTGCTGCAGGTGATGAAAAGGAGTGGGACTTTGCTTGGGATATATTTCAAAAAACTAATGTTGCTTCAGAGAAAGATCAACTGAGAGCTGCAATGGCATGTGCCAGCAAGCCCTGGTTACTGAACAGGTGAGCTCACGGGATAATGATGACAATTACATTGTCATGTTAATGCAACTCTCATTGAATTTAGCTAAATACATGCGCTTTGTTTGATTTTCTAGGTATCTCAGTTACACTTTGGATCCATCGAAAATTCGGAAGCAAGACGCCACCTCTACCATCATCCACATTGCAAACAATGTGGCCGGCCAATCGTTGGCTTGGGATTTTGTTAGGGCCAACTGGGAGTACATTTTCAATCAGTAAGAAAAAATACTGTGGGACTATGCTATTACTTGCTTAAAAATACAGATAGCAGTTTTCTATAGCTACAATATCCACTTTTCATTCTTCATTAGGTATGGAGGTGGATCTTTCTCTTTCTCCGATCTGATCAATGGTGTCACAAAGAGATTCTCAAGTCAGTTTGAACTGCAACAGGTATGCAATCTTCCCCTTTATTTATTGTCATCTTGTACAACAGATAAGTATATATGAATGTTTCTGAATCTGTTTTGTTTTAAAAACACAGCTGATACAGTTCAGGGATGAAAATGAACAAATAGGCTTCGGTTCAGGAACCCTTGCCATCCAGCAATCCATCGAGAGAACTACCGCCAACATCAAATGGGTCGAGCAGAACAAAAATGCGGTCTTAGATTGGTTCAAAAATCCATCGTAACTCTGAAAGACGAACATAGTGTAGTTTGCTTGCTTGGAGGAGGACAGTAACACTGGACATTGTTTTACCTGGCCTAGAGGGTTTTTGCATGAACGAAAATGATTATTTATTATTCAGGATGTTCTAAATTGCAATATGTTCCAGAGCTACTTTCTTCCTATGATGATGTACTGTATATAAATATCTTTCTTTAAAATGTGCCTCATGTTATAATTGTTATTTCTTTTTTATAAAATGAATCCAAATGAACTGAATATGTGGAAATCTTTGGTATTCATCATTTTCATATTTTGTCTAATGAAAATAAACGCTTAAATCCATGAACTCTCTTTTGCATTGCAGTTACTTGTTTATATGCTCATTTTTGTATTAGGACATAAACTTATTTTATATGAATATTTTACAACTTACACTGACTCAATCAAAAAGATTCAATGAAATGAAAACATTTTAGATTATATCGGATGATTTCAACATCTATGACGCTGCCATGCTTGTTTTTCTAAGCTTCTTCCCACGATCACTTTTTACTAAAGAGTAATGGCTGCATAAACATGTCAGGGAAGACACATGCCATAATATATTATCTTAGTGCGCCGCAACTCATCAGGTTACCAGATTATTTCACAGATCTCAGTGTTAATGGATGAGCCATTATTCCCGTTTGGGAGGAGAGAAGGTGGGAAGAATAAATAAAATGCCATCACAGTTAGGTCTGATCGTTGCTGACCTGTGGTGACTGAACATGGTGGGAATCCATTTTAGTCCAATGTGTGTTGGATGCACTTTACTGGGAATGGCATCGTTGGCCACCATTGTTGGGTTGTGGACAATTCAACTTCTTCCTTTTACACAACCTCTTGCTGAGCCCTGGAAAGAGTATCGTCTACCAGACACGCTGGTTCCAGACTGCTACAACATCACTCTATGGCCTCGACTTCGGCCGAACAGTTATGGCCTCTTTGTGTTCACTGGAAAGTCCACTGTGATCTTCAGATGTCTGAGAGAGACCGATCTCATCCTCATTCACTCCAATAAGCTGAACATGACCTCGACAGACGGATATATGGCCAAACTCTCTGCGCTTGGTACAGCAGGAGCGCCCTCAATACAGAAAACCTGGATGGAGGAGACGACGCAGTACCTTGTCATAGAGTTGAAGGGAAAACTGAAGGCTGGGGAGCTCTATGAGCTTTACACTGAGTTTGTGGGAGAACTTGCAGATGACCTGGCAGGGTTCTACCGGAGTGAATATGATGAGAATGGAGAGAAAAAGTAAGTCCAACTAGATGTTTACCACCAGTCAGGAACTGGAAAAAACATCTGAGATTCTATCAAGGCTATCGCAGTTGGCAGGTCACATGTTTGTTTGAATAGTCTCTTGGCTGCTTTGTTTCTGTTAAACCTTTGTACCTTCATATAAAGGGGGAGATTACTTACTGGATCCATAAAGCGGATTTTTTTTTATGTGGTTGAGCATTACATAACATCCAGAAGGATTTTTCATGTTTGGGCGATTCAATTATCATGTACACATTTGGACAAAATGGTATACTAATAACCCAGAGCTTATTTTATGGTCTGTACCTACGTACCTCTGGTGTTAAGAACACTTTATCTTAGAGATATATTGATAATTATTTCCTCCAGGATAGTTGCCACCAGCCAGATGCATCCCACACATGCTCGCAAGACCTTCCCGTGTTTCGATGAGCCTGCAATGAGAGCAGTTTTCTACATCACTCTCATCCATGACAGAGGAACTGTGGCCCTGTCCAATGGAATGGAAATTGGTCAGTTTTACACACTTTTTGACTGTTAACTTCCATATAACATAAACAAGAAGATTTATAAACTGGGCTCTAGGGTCCCGCAAGGGTCAGCAACAAGTGTGCAAGGGCATGGAACATTTCAGAAATGTTTAAAAAAGTTTTTTAAAAAGTTTTTTTTTTTTAACGGTAACATTTACATTACATTTTCAATCTGCGTTCTAAAGACTGGTTGAAAATCATGAGATTAATCATAATTATTTGATTCTATTGGCAGCCCTATTTTTTTAAGTGTAATAAAAATGAATGTAGTTGAGGATAATTTAATTTATTTATTTTGCTTTAGTAATTAGTAATAGCATCCAGAATTGATAGATAGAAAGACAGATAGATAGATAGATAGATAGATAGATAGATAGATAGATAGATAGATAGATAGATAGATAATTTAATGTACTGCTTGTTTTCCTCATTCAGAGAAAGTGGACACCGTTCTTGATGGACAACCTGTTACTGTGACAACATTTGAACCCACAAAGAACATGTCCTCGTATCTATTGGCACTTGTTGTCAGTGACTACACAAATATTACATCGGCGAATGACACCTTGGTATGGCCATCTGTCACCTTTTATGAGCAGTATAGCAGCTTTAAAAGATAAAAATCATACATTTATTGACCACAAAATGGCTTTACAGCATATCTGTTCGTGTTGCATATACGACTAAATTATGTTTGCTCTGAACAGATACGAATATGGGCTCGTAAGAAAGCCATTGAGGACGGCCATGGTGATTATGCTTTGAATATAACTGGGCCAATCCTCAAGTTTTTTGAAAACTATTACAGGGTACCATATCCACTCTCTAAATCAGGTATGTTTAAGCATCTAAAATCATCTCATGAAGATTATTGACTTGGGAAAATTTTTTTATAAGAATTTTTAATTCTCTACCTTGAAGACCAGATTGCCCTGCCTGATTTCTACTTTGGGGCGATGGAGAATTGGGGGCTGGTGACATACAGGGAGACAAACCTTCTATATGATCCAGTCATCTCCTCCAATGCAAACAAAGAGAGAACGGCCACCATTATAGCCCATGAATTGGCTCACATGGTACTTGTATTTATAAAAGGAAGAAATGAGCGGTTTTACATGCATACTATGTGTTCTATAATAATATTATGGCTTGTGTTTATGGTCAGTGGTTTGGCAACCTTGTGACTCTAAAGTGGTGGAATGAAGTTTGGTTGAATGAAGGTTTCGCCTCTTATGTGTCATATCTTGGTGCAGACTTTGCTGAACCATCCTGGCATGTGGTGAGTGTTCACAACTTTCACACACTAATTAGCTTAGACCTACTGTAGCCTATCTGTCAATGGTTGGTCAATAGAGAACATGCCGGTCATAAACAGTTATTTACATCTTTTAAAGTGTATTTTGTATTACTGTATTAAACTAATGTCATGTTCATCCTTCATATCACAAAACAGTAGTTTAGCAGATTTGCCTTGGAAAATTTGAAGCAAACAAACCTGTTGTTGAAATGCGGCCCATATGACACATCTTCATTTTGGTGACCCATGTGGAGAGACTGTAAAAAAATAATAGGTGGATACATTGAGAGTTTTAAGAATGGGGGAGAAAAAAATCACCTTTGTTGAGCAGGGGGACACGTACTCGGGCTTTTTGTAATTTTCCTCAGGCAACCATGAACTGAAGTCACACAGACTGTGATGACGCATTTCAACGGACATCAACATCGTAAATACTGCAAAAAAAAATTAAATTATATTCTTATTATTTTTTGTTTTATAGTTGTTTTATTTCTGAATATTTATAACATTATTTGTAGTATATTACCTTTGCATCAAGTAAAAAAAAAAAAAAAAAGTTAACGCTGCTGTGGGGTTGACGGTAAAATTGTCTTTCTTCTGACTAATTGGCTTTATGCCCAGCTGCACTACTTCCTGAACTTCAGCCAGCTCCTTGTTTCCTGTCTGCCATTATTGGTCAAATTGATTAATCCAGGTGTGCTTGACCTCAGCAGTCATGGCAACAATAATCAGGCACACCTGAATTAATCAATTTGGCCAATAATGGCAGACAGGAAACAAGGAGCTGGCTGAAGTTCAGGAAGTAGTGCAGCTGGGCATAAAGCACATTGCGTTATCAATCTCTCTATATTTTGTTCTTTTTGAAAGTTGTGAAAACAATTATAGATATATTCTTAATTAAGAGAACGTGTAACTATAAAAGTCTTATTTGTTGCTTACTGACATGTTATTTTTCCCATAACGCTCCCACAGAAAGATTTGATCATCCTTAAAGACGTACACCGTGTTTTTGCTGTGGATGCTCTGGCCTCCTCCCATCCCCTGTCTTCTGAAGAGAAGGATATTATAAAACCAGAGCAGATCAATGAACAGTTTGATACGGTCTCCTACAGTAAGGTGCTGAACGTATGATTGCATTCACTTTGAAAAATTTATTGATTATTACCATCAAACTCAGTGTTTTTTCCCTGTAAACCTGCAGGGGGCGTCGGTGTTGAGAATGCTGTCAGACTTCCTTACAGAGTCTGTGTTCGTACAAGGACTAAATGTGAGCAAATTACAATGCAGTTGTTACATCAGATAATTACATGTTTTTAAAAATATATATATAATTTCTGATATCTGTGATCCCCCCCCCCCCCCCCAAAAAAAAAAAAGACATATCTGACCATGTTCGCCTATCAAAATACAGTCGGCGAGGATCTGTGGAATCACCTTCAAACTGTGAGTTGCATCAAAAAAGTAACCTCATACCTCATACAACAAAATTTGTTAAGAATGCTTCAAAACGTTTGTCAGTACTGCCCTCTGTTGGTTGATGAATCACTTTCATTTAATATCTCTAGGCTGTTGATAAAACTGGAACAGTTCTTCCCTTAAAAGTCAAAGAAATTATGGACCGCTGGGTTCTTCAGATGGGCTTCCCGGTAGTCACAGTCAACACTACGACAGGCCAGATCTCTCAGATGCACTTCCTTCTGGATCCTGAGTCTATAGTGGAGAGGTCATCTCCATTCAAGTAGGCCTAAACTCATCTGCAATGCTACCTGAGCAGATAGTGTTGTGTTCTGGTTTCTTTAGTGTTATGTCTATTTTTATAGTTATGAATGGATTGTACCCATCAACTGGATGAAGGCAGAGGTGGAACAGCCACGCTTTTGGCTCTTGGAAAGAACTGGTGAACAAAAATAATTTGCCAATTATTTTGTTTTTATGGTGGCATTTTGCTCATTTTGCACAAACTCACTATTTTTAAACTCACTATAAATGAACTAAAATAATAATCTATTCATAGGATTTCACAATGACATGAAGACGACTGGAAATGAGTGGGTGCTGGTGAATCTGAACATCACAGGATATTACAGAGTGAACTATGACACCGAGAACTGGGAGCGTCTCCTCAATCAACTGACTGAGAAACATGAGGTTAAGACAGAGATGTGTCATTGAAATCACAGACACAGTTCTTATTAATACATTTGACCACATTTATCTCTTTATTTTATTTTTATTTATTTCTTAAAGGTCATTCCGGTTATAAACAGAGCTCAGATAGTGGATGATGCATTTAACCTTGCAAGGTAAAATTACATAGAGGAAAAAAATGTAGAGAATTAAGTGCAATTTCTGGAGATAAAAAATATCATTTTTAATTTGAATATTATTTATAACTCTTTTTCAAGGGCAAAGATAATTCCTGTCACTGTGGCGCTAAAAACTACAAAATACTTGATTAAAGAAAAGGAATACATGCCATGGCAGTCTGCTCTCAACAACCTGGATTATTTCTACCTCATGTTTACACAAACCGATGTCTATGCACTTTTACAGGTCTGTAAAACACTTCACATATATTGAAAAAAATTCTTCTTTAGAAAATTTGGCTCAGCTATAGGTATCTAGATTAGTGTGAATTTTGAATTTCTTGTTGTAGAACTACACCAAGAAGCAGGTGACCCCACTTTTTGAACATTTCAAGAATATTACTGAAGATTGGTCACAGGTCCCCTCTAGCCATACAGACCAGTAAGAATCCATAACTTTTTTTTAATGTAATCAATGATGACATTTTCATTTCATGTCAATATTTTTCTATTATATGTATATATGTTTATTAAGCGAAATGATCTTTATTAAGGGAAATCATAAACTACTGGCACATATTAATTATTATTTCCCTCTGTGTAGGTACAATCAAGTTAATGCCATTAGATTTGCCTGCAGCACTGGTGTAAAGGAATGTCAGAATCTCACTACAGGCTGGTACAGACAGTGGATGGACCAACCCAACCACAATCCGTAAGTATTTTAATCTTCCAGTCAAGCAATTCAATATTATACTGCAGGAGATATGCAAGACAAACACAATCTACAGACTAAAGGCCCTTGCACACCATTTGCGTCCAAATTTTCGCACGTTAAAAAATAAATGCGACCTCACGTTATGTCAATGACGCCTGCACACTGCCTCCGAAACTTTCGTCCATCATAAAAAAAAAAAGTTTTTTTTGCGTTTTTCGCATCCGTAGAAAGCAGTTTGAATGGTGTTTTGACAGTTCAGAGCCACCGAATTACAAAAAAATGCACACGAAAATTTCGTAGCGATAGCGATCCACATTTATTTAATATATCTAATTCAGTTCTCTTTTTTGAAAGGATTCACCCCAATTTGAGGTCTACAGTGTACTGCAGCGCTATTGCCTCAGGGGGCGCTGAAGAGTGGGACTTTGGCTGGCGGATGTTTAAGAACGCCACCATCGCGATAGAAGCTGACAAACTCATGTCATCCCTGGCTTGTGCAAAAGATCACGTACTTTTAGAAAGGTTTGCAAGACAACATTTTTGGGAACACAGAAAATGTTAAAATCAATAACTTATTTTATTGTCATAAATATAGGTACCTTGAGTACACGCTTGATGCATCAATGATCCGTAAACAGGACGCTACCTCTATCATTGTGGATATTGCTGGCAACCCAGATGGTCAGACATTGGCTTGGGACTTTGTGAGGAAGAACTGGGCTTATATGTTCACAGAGTGAGCTTTATGAACAACTAACACACATACTGATACAGAAATGCTCATGGTCATTTTTATTCATTTGAAATGCAGTTTTATTTAATGTGATGAACAAAATTAATTTGTGTCCCTAGGTATGGTGTTGGGTCCTTCAACTTTGCCAGCCTCATAAGTGGTACAACCAAAACATTTTCAACTGAATCAGAACTTGAGCAGGTGTGTATTTTGTATTGGTACACAAATCAGTAACATTGTGAGAATTGCATTCAAAAAAATGACTGAACTATTAAACTCTATTTCTGTTTTTTTTTTTTTCTACATATATCTACATGTGAAAAGCTTCTGCAGTTCAAGAGTGACAATTCAGCGATCGGCTTTGGATCAGGGACAGCAGCGCTGGAACAGGCCATTGAGAAGACTAAAGCAAATATAAAATGGGTTTCTGAAAACCAACGAGAAATCACAGACTGGCTGGTGGCTGAATCTGCGTAAAAATATTAGACACTTTACAAATGATGTCAGTCTGCTGTGTATCTGTGAGGAAATAGAAAATAACATAACTTTAAAAAATAAAATAAAATTGTCAACCAGAAAGTATTACCAGGTGGACATTGTTTATTGAGAGAGAGAGAAAAAAACATTTAAAGTACTTTGTTTATCCAGTTAATTTCAATTGTTTGTCAAATAAAAAAAATGCTCTGTGTTAAAATAAATACTGTGAGTGAAACTTTCTTTCAGAACAACAAAACGATTATCATAAGCTGCACATTCCTGTACCACGGAATAAAAAATAATTTTAAATAACTTTTATAATTTATACTAGGGCCTATAGGGCCCTAATCTTTCTTTTGTATACATATTGTATTTCATGCTTAAATTTTGTTAACCTCCAGACAATCCACACTGTGAAGTTTTTCAATACTGTAAAACAGTAGCATCGCCGTTCAACTTTGGTTGAGTTTGTAGCTTATGAGGAATGACTTCATATATGCTTGTGCGGACAGGTAACAACAGGCATGTGTGGTTAAACTCTCAAAATAGAATGGAATGAGGAAAAGGAAATATCCTTGCAGGCAGTTGGACAAAAAAATTAAGACTAATTTCTTTCGTATTCGACGGCAACACTTGATGAACAACGTACTTTGAGAGATACTCATTTCAAAATGTGCACATAATTTTCTAAAACACGAGAGACTGAAAGAATGCAGGGCCTATGGATAGAATCATCATGTTACTTGTACTTTTACCTCCAACGTCCGCTTCAAATGGTAAGTTTCCAAAGATTGACTTGTTAAAACGTAGGCCTACTGCTATAATTAATTAAATTCAAGATGTTATTAAAGACTCATGTTTTAAACTGTATATTCTAGATGGAGTAGCTGGAATAATAGATGGAAAATGACTGTTGTTAAAACAACAACAACAACAACTGTGTTGTGTTTCAGGTCCAGGCCATTCTCTGTGGTTGCTTTCAACTTACATTCAGGGAGAAACACAATTTCCTGGATTTAGTTACACAACAACTTTGGATGACATAACAGTTGGATACTATAAGTCAGGGACGTATTTTCCAAGAGGAAATACAACGAATGAGGATGATGTGGTTAATTCAGATTACATTAAGGCTATAAGTGACTACATGTATAAGTCCTTTTTGAGAAGAGCCGAACTGTTAAGTCAAGACAGCCAAAATGACAGTAAGTATTTTTACACAAATACACATAATGATGTGACGCAATCTTTTGTCTTCCTGAAATCAAATTATACATACAATCTATGATAAGCATATTTAGGATATCTTAAAATTAGGGCTGTGCAAAAATTAATTGCGATTAATCGCATCCAAAATAAAAGTCTGTGTTTACATAATATATTTGTGTGTGCTGTATATAATTATTTTGTATATATAAATACACACACATGCATGTATATATTTGTTATTCATATATAAAATATTTATATTTATATAATATAGATTATGTATTTATTTATATATACAGAATTTAAGTGCAAATAATTATTAAATATATACATGCATGCATAGGTATTTATATATACAAAATAATTATATACAGCACACACAAATATATTATGTAAACACAGACTTTTATTTTGGATGCGATTAATCGCAATTAATTTTTGCACAGCCCTACTTAAAATGTATTTTAATATCGTTGGAGGCATACAATTAATTTGTAAACATTTTCTTGAAAATAGTTTGCCTGTGTGATGAGGGAGGCCAGTCTATGACAATCTCCCTAATTTCCCTCACAGGTCTTGATGTTTATCAGACACTGGTTGTGTGTGAGCTGCTGGACCCCAACAAAACTGGAAAGATGCTCACAAAAGATGCGGCCAGAGGCTCCACCACAGATGAGATCTGTTACTTTAACAACAATTTTACTTACAAAGTGATTTTAAATATTTCACAAGATGTGCTCAAACCTCATTTAGAAGAATTCAAACTAAAATATATAAATTTCTTTCAGCCAGTTTGTATAAGTACTCTCGAGAATTACCTAAAAAAGAGACAAAATGAAGTAAATAGAAAGGGTAAGTACTCTTGTACACTCTTAAGGGCTGCTTATGACAAACATTTTAACTGATGTGAACTGTGTTAAAGTGCCAGTTTTTATCCCATACATATTTAAAATGTTTGTTTCTGTTTTATGACGACCACATTGTAAAAAATTGTTGTGATTTAAATGGTAAAAGACTGCAGTGAAAATGTAAAAATGTCAATGATTAAATTAAGGAGATTCATTTAATCATTAGAAACTCAAAATAATAAGTTATCTTAACTAAATAAATTATTATAAAGTTGATTTGAAAAAAGAAAATATGTTGTGATAACAAATCTTGAAAATATATTTTTTACAGTGCAGTTTTCTATTCGAATTTTCGAATCAAATTTCATGTGTGTTACCATGATGGAGTTTAATGTTTGTGTGAATGATACTGTGCAGCTTCTTTATTATAATTTTCTTGAGGAAAGCTACTTCTGATGACCTTAGATTGATCATATGACTCTCATCACTGCTGTAATGGATGGTTGTCAGTGTATTACAATGATACAAAACAGATACTAATACTTCCATTTGAGGATAAAATAACATCAGATAATGTAATCTGGTTTATTGCTGTAATTTTTCAATTAAGTCTAAAACCTAAAATGCTGCTACCGCATATTTTACGATAAATTTCTTTTATTATTATTATTATTATTATTTTTACAGTGCATGGAATTCTTTTTATATCTGCCATTATAAAGTCCATATGTTTAAACAAAATCTATCCGGCTCTGAAATAATATTCTTAGTGTCAACCTAAAATCTTCACATTAACAAGCTGTCAAAAGTTCTTTGATGAACTGTATGAATAAAATAACCACTCTTTTTTTGTTCCACAGCAGCACCGATAATCAGATTTATTAAGAAAGCAAACTCAGATTCTGGAGGTTTTCGTGTGAGTTGTTTGGCGACAGGATTTTACCCTCGTCACATCAACCTGACCCTGTTCAGAGATGGACAGCCTGTACCTGATCATGAGATCACTGGAGGAGATCTGCTGCCTAATGGTGACGGGACGTACCAGACGAGGAAGAGTCTGGAGATCAGTGCAGACAAACACAGATACAGCTGCTCTGCCACACACCTCAGTCTGAACAACACACTGATCATTGAATTAGGTATGAGCTTTTTCAGAAATCAGATAAAATCTTAATGTTTTTATTTGATTCTAAATGCTTCCTCTTTTAGAAAATGAACCTTCCAGACTTCACATAGGAGTTGTTGCTGCTGCTGCTGTCCTGATGCTGGTGATATGTGTGATTGTGGCAGCCAAGGATTGTAAGGCCAAGAGGTAGGCAAATTTAATGTTCTGTTCTGGTATGTTTTCCTTCAAGATAAAATGTGATCTATTTGAATATTTACAGGGTCAATGTATAATAGAATAATAGTGACAAATGCTTAACTACAACTGTTTTCTGTCACCAGGAACATACAACATCAAGACCTCACAAAGACTGAACTAGACACAGGCAAAATATACATGCCAAACAAGCTAAACAAGAAAACAAGGAGGCGTGGTTATTCAGAGACACCTGAGGAGACTAATAGACTTTAAAAAGGAACTGCTAAACATGGGACGAGACAGGGGAACACAGACTGGAATCATAATTTTGAAGATATCCATCCATTTGAATGAGGAGCAAACCATCACATCTTCTGTTTTATAAATTGGAGACCATCACAAATGGAGGAATAATAATCTGAGATTTCGTTACCATCTGAGCCAATGCAATATGTGCTTTTAAAGCTGTGAGATTTACAATTGAGATTTATATTCATAGATGGGGAATGACACTAAATTAACAGCCGATCGTTTCTCTGTAATATATTTTTGTTTACAAAGAATTTATTTATTTATAGACATCTCTGTTGTCAAGAAGGGCCTATAGTTTCTATATCAAGTATCTTTTTATGGTGCTGTAACATATAGTGTGCTGAGCAATTCAAAGGATACAGGTTTGTTAATGGATTTATATTTTGCTAAACACAAAACCAAAACAGAATGGCATAGCCTCATCCATACCAAAATAGAGGTTTCAAAGGAATACACACACTGACCAACACTGTAGGCCTATGTACAGTAGTTTATTGTTACTGTTGCTGGGTGTAATATTGTTTTTGTGAAATCATTCTAGACTGTGCTTGTTGTTTTGCATCGGAGTTTTCTTTTGAGACTCTGTCTGGATAAACAGTTTATGTGCCTGTTTCATATTTTTATTGATTGCTTTTATGAGAACAAGGCCATTGGATGACGGGGGGTGCTGAGAGATAAATTATACATTAAAGGTTTTGGTATTTGATTTGCCCTATATTGTGGGACATTTTTTGCACTTCAGACTTCTGTGACATATTTGCCAATAATTTTGTTTTTATGGTGGCATTTTGCTCTTTCACCAGGCTGTGAATGGGACAAACTCACTATTTTCATCCATATATATTTTGGTCTATATAACATAATAAACGAACTAAAATAATAGTCTAATCGTAGGTTATCACAATGATATGAAGACGACTGGAAATGAGTGGGTGCTGGTGAATCTGAACATCACAGGATATTACAGAGTGAACTATGACACGGAGAACTGGGAGCGTCTCCTGAATCAACTGACTGAGAAACATGAGGTAAAGACAGAGATGTGTCATTGAAATCACAGACACAGTTCTTATTAAAGGGATAGTTCACCCAAAAATGAAAAGTAAGTCATTAATTACTCACCCCCATGCTGTACCTAAGACCTTCATTCATCTTCGGAACACAAATGAAGATATTTTTGATTAAATTTGTGAGGTGGATCACTGCACTTCTTCTATATAGGCTGCCTGGAGAATGAAAATTGACGGCCCAGAAAGTCAATGAAGAAAATGTTTAAATATTCCATGTGACTACAGTGACTCAACTATAAGTTTATCAAGCGACAAGAATACTTTTTGTGCGAAAAAAACTAACAAAAATAACAACTTTATTTGACTATTCCTTTTCTTCCTTGTGGGCTTGAGACAAGAGTTCAAGAGATTTCCACGACGCATGCGCGAGAATTGCGATCTTCTTCAACTACTTCAGGTCAGTTCTCGCGCATGCGGCGTGGAAATCTCTTGAACTCTCGTCTCAGGCCTACAAGGAAGAAAAAAAATAGTCGAATAAAGTCGTTATTTTTGTTTGTTTTTTGGCACAAAAAGTGCGGCGGAAAGAGCCGGAAGTGATCTCTTGTGCGGTTGCGCAAAAAAAAAAAATCAAAGTTGCCTGTTGATATATCGAAATCGTCTTCCATTGCAATTTCCTGTATATCTAAACATGTTTAGATCTTCACAGTGTAAGGTAACGCTTCCAAAATCTCTGTGTAAACAACGAGTGACGTACACGCGCGAGAGATCACTTCCGGCCCTCAGAGTACTTGGACGTGACTGTGATTACAAGAGGTAAAAACGATATAAATAGTGTTTGTTTTCTCACACAAACCGCTCGTTTCGTGTCTTAGGCCATCAATGTGTACTTACATTTACGAGTCATTAAATCATGTTTAATTTGGACTTCTCTGTGCATGCTCTTTAAGGTGGACCCCATAAACCTCCATTATATGACTGACAGACAAGAACAGTTTGACCTAAAAATATCAATATAAAAATTTATTTCAAATTGAACTATCCCTTTAAGGCTTTTTATGTTTTATCTTTGTTTGGACACATTGACGAGCATAAACTGATCTCCAAGGCGGTTCTTCAGTTCTTGAATGACACAGGACTGTAAGAATTTAGTTCAAACTTTGACCTGTGGAGGGCAGTAATATGCCCAGCAGCGTCTACACCTACTGTACACCGACTACACTACACTGAAGAAGACGCAGCCATTTTCTACCTTTGCAGGCAGCCTAACGTTACGTTGTTGCAAAATATGTGAAGACTAAAAGCATGCAGTGGAAATGGACACAATTGTGTGTATTTTTTTTACTTGCACTTTCAGTTCCATCTGCTTCAGATGGTAAGTTTTTTTTTATACATTATTAGAATTATTATTAGAATTTTAAAACCTCATCTTTTAATAAATTCAAGATGAATGAAGGTTATCACGTAGGCCTACATGTCCTCCCTGGCCCTAATAGAGCACTGGGGTAGAGCAGGGCACAACCTAAATGGGGTTAGTTGTAACACATGTGGTGGTTCAAGGTTTCCATGCTAGCATGACAAAACTTTGTGTGTGACCCATTTACTTGTTGCCATTTCAACATGCATTATGCAAATATGCATACAAAATATATGGCAGAACAAATATTTAATAATATAAAGTACATTTCTTACTAAAGTTATTTTTTCATCTCAGTTTTCCTAAAACAAGAAAGATCACTAGCCAGATTAAAATCCCAGTTGAGGTGGTGGGGCACGCAATGGGAACTTCCATGACAACTGTGTGTTGATGGGGTGTGTTGTGTTCAGCTTTGTATTTTTCTGAATGTCTGAATGCGTTTCTTCATCTATTTTGCTTTTGGTCACATTGTTTTGAACTATGTTTTATAGCTGTATTTGCAGTGCGTTCATTGTCAAACTCCAAAAGTTGGTTATTTTAATGATAATTTTATTTATTTGCAAAATATTTATTTTTGTTTGTCTAGTGTATTTTATTTTTATTAGAGCAGACAACATTTTAAGCTGTCATAGTCGTTGGGCATATGGGCATGTTGTCACTGGTCACTCATTAGCTTGTTTCATTAATACTGTGTATACTTTTTTCTATATATATGAAGTGATAAGACTTTATAAGATTTATGAAAGTGTACATAAGATTGTAAGCCTAAATTAAATTGCATTAGCAAAAAGCGGCACTTTCAGATTACGTGAATTACACTTACGAATATTTTTTCTTGAGCCTGAAAACCTTCACAAATCTTACCTTGCACGTGTGACTCTTTCTGGCATTATTATACCTTCATTAATGATAATAGTTATATTAATGACACAAGACCACATTTTTGTACTATACATGTGTGAAATTAATGTGGAAAAAAAATAAATAATTCTGAACCCCAAGTGGATTTATATAAACTGAGAAAGTCAAAAAGTGTCAAGTTGTGCCCCGATCTCCCTTACTCATATCATTTTCGTTTTGCATCAAAGTATAAGTCATTGCCAAGATTCCAAGTCTGATATTTTAAATTAAAAATAAATAAGGTGAAGCTTAAAAGTTTTATTGTATACAGTCTCACTACTATGGTAGAAATCAATCAATCAATCAAGAATCAAATCATCAATAATAAACAATAATCAATGGTAATCACCAATAATCAATTTGTTTTTCAGGTTCTCATTCTTTGAGGTTGTTTTCAACTTACATTCGTGGAAAAACACAATTTCCGGAATTTAGTGGCACAACAACTTTGGATGACATCACAGTTGGATACTTTAATTCAAAGACATATATTCCAAGAGGGAATACAACAAACGAGAATGATGTGATTGATTCAGTTTATATAGATGCTATAAGTGCCTACATGTATAACTCCTTTTTGAGAAGAGCTGAACTGTTTGGGCAAGACAGCCAAAATGACAGTAAGTATCAATGACTCAATGACATCTATCAATCCATTTTTATTTTAAATTCACGAAATGCTATTCATACTGTACATAATACATTTTTTAATGATTGATTTTAAAATTACCAGTGATCAAAGAACTGCAAGGGGACTACAAAACTAGCACTGGAAACTTAGGGGAACGGGAACTAAAATTGGAAATACTACAAAATAAGAGTCAACACACTTAGGGGAAACCGCTTTACAGAAAACTGTTTTACAAGGCAACGTTAGTTTAGGTTGTAAAACAGCATGTGGTTATTTACAGACACATTTAAGAGTTTTTCAAATTGAATTTTTCTTTAAAGCTACACTGTGTGATTTTTACCCCAATCTAGCGGTGAAAAGGTATATGACCATCCAGTGAATATTAGTTTCTGTTCCTCTCAATTTCATTTTAACTCCTACAGTGGCCAATGTAGTCCAAGATTAACATGGCTTCCAGTTCGACCTCGTGCATGAGTGTTAACTCAAACGTAAACGCGAAAGGCGAAGCCTGAATTAACGGGTATGTCCCTCATTGGCTAATGTACTTTCAAGATGGAGGGGCAACATGGCGACCGACATTAGAACCCCTCACCCGATACACTCACGAGAATACTTTATTACTTGAACGAAGTAAATATACATTAATGAGCACATATATTTTTGAAAGGACTAAGGGTTTTTAGCTAAGAATAAACTAAGAGAGTTACACAGTGTAGCTTTAAAATGGTTTGCAAAACAAAGAGAGTAAGATGAAGGTGGCCAATCCATGACAATCTCCCCTAACCATTCATTTCCTTCACAGGTCTTGATGTTTATCAGACACTGGTTGTGTGTGAGCTGCTGGACTTCGACAAGCCTGGAAAGATGATTGTTACAGATGCGGCAAGAGGCTCCACCACAGATGAACTGTGTTACATTAACAACACTTTTACTTATGTGACTGTCAATATTAAACAAGATCTGATCAAACCTGACCTGGAAGAATTTAAGCAGGAATTTGCAAATACCTTTTACCCACTTTGTATAAGAACTCTAAAGAATTACCTCATAAAGAGAAGAGATCAAATTAACAGAAAAGGTACGTACTCAAGCGGGCACATCTAAATTCCCTAAATTTGTTTTATGAAAACAAATATAACTGTTTAGAGTAAGTCTTCAGGATTAAAAATAAACCCATGTATTTACATGTAAATGTATACTCTTGTTAATTTTTCCTCCTCCTCCTCCTACAGACACGCCCAATATCACACTCACCCAAAAAGCAAACTCAGATTCTGGAGGGTTTCGTGTGAGTTGTTTGGCAACAGGATTTTACCCTCGTCACATCAACCTGACCCTGTTCAGAGATGGACAGCCCGTACCTGATCATGAGATCACTGGAGGAGATCTGCTGCCCAATGGTGACGGGACGTACCAGACGAGGAAGAGTCTGGAGATTAGTGCAGACAAACACAGATACAGCTGCTCTGCCACACACCTCAGTCTGAACAACAAACTGGACATCGAATTAGGTATGAGCTTTTTCAAAAATCAAATAAAATCTTTACATTTTGATCTCATTCTAAATGCGTCCTCTTTTTAGAAAATGAACCATCCAGAAGTCACATAGGAGTTGTTGTCCCCTTCCTGCTATTGGTATGTGCGATATCTGTGATTTTTGGCAGTTGTTTGCATGAGAACACAGAGTGACGGGAAGACAGAGACAGAGGTTGTCTTAACTTAATAGTGTAGGAGGTTTTATGATCTAATTGAATTTTTACTAAATAACTTTAAATGTAATAAATTTGTGTTAGTCACATGCATATGTTGTCGGTTCGGGGTGTAACAATGCACACAAAAACTGCAATGCTTCAATGTTCTTGACATTTATTGTTGTTGAAAACCATAATGTCTTAATTTGTTGGGAGGATTTTCTTGTACTGGCTAAGACCTATCTTCTGTCTCTAAAATTGTCTTAATGTCTCATCATTTAATTGTATTTAATTTTAAAGTATACAAATTGAAGATGTCAAAAGACAGTATTAAACTATCAGCGGTATCAAACAATACAATACAATCATTTTGTTTTAGACCACCTATGTCTTATTTACATTACAGATTACAACTGTAAATGTAGTACAACTGTAAAAATTGTTTACTAGTGGGGGGAAATGAATTCAGGTACACTGAGCCACATTTTCACACAAGTAGCACAATTTACCTTGATTCACTTTATACTTTTTGTGCAGTCTATTTTATCAAAAGTATACTAAGTTTGGAGACAACACACTTGCACTATATACTGTAATTGCACTTGATCTATATAATTTTAGTGCTATTAACCAATCTCTTTTAATATGATTGACCAAACCACAGGAAATTGCTATTCACATGAGTTGTGTATATACATATGAAATCATATTTATGTATATTTGAGAATCTGTCTGCCTACATTTCATGTTTGACTGTCATAACATTTTCTTTTTTTGTAAAATATTTTGTTCCCTTATTTAAATTTTTGCTTTTGACTTTGGGATTTTTTTTTTAATGTACTTATATTTTCAATAATTACTGTCCTTAAACAAAATCTGTTATGCATAGTGACTTAAAGACACATTACGCAAAAACATAAATCATAAATCAATTTAGCCAACATCAATAGGCTACTGATCTAAATACTTTAAACCATGTATTCAATTCAGAAAATATTTTTTGGTTGTTTATTTATCTGATTTGGAAGTATTGTGACATTTTAAGCCTCGCTCAGACTGTCAGTGTCAAGTGTGAATGGCAAAAAAATCAAATGAAATCTGTTTCGAGTTACATTCTTGTGTGGTTTGAAATCCTATTCAGATTGCATTTCTGGAAATTTACCGTTCTGATTGGCATTTGCATGGTTTATGTGCCACATAAAACGTTGGGTACAATGGGGCTAAACTCGTACCAGGGTAAAAGGCGCATTTGACTTTATTCTCTTTTAAACCACTAGATAGAACAAAATTTCAGCTCAGCCCTTTTCTTGGTGGCTTAAAGGAGTTGTAGGGGCGGCAGTGGCTCAGTGGTTCATGTAAGTTGTCTACATACATACCGAAAGGAATTTCTAGAGAATGCATTTCAGCACCTTGTTGAATCAATGTCACGTAGAATAAAGGCAGTTCTGAAGGTGAAAGGGGGTCAAACACAGTATTAGTATGGTGTTCCTAATAATCCTTTAGGTGAGTGTGTATATCTATCCATCTATCCATCCATCTATCTGTATATATCTATATTATATGAATATAATACTGCACTTTAGAAGCTATAACACATTTAAATGTTTCCCTGAATACAAAATAAGTGCAAAGTATAAAAAAATTAAAATAAATAATGACTGGCTAAATATTAAAAGCCATGAAGCTGCAGTGAAGAATTAACATAACTACACAAGTGTGGAACAATGGTTTATTTCAAAGATGATCATCTGCCAGTGAGTTTTATTTTTGCCAAATCTTCACACCAAAAGTGAAATGAAAATGCCTCAAGCTGAAGGAAATACAAATCCACACATGTACAGCAGAGGGCACTCAATACTCTTAAAAAAAGAAAGAAAGGAAGGAAGAAAGAAAGAAATGAACACAAATGTTATGTTTATCTTAAGTCATTTTTGCTTGCTAGTATTGAATTAGATCATCGAAGGTCAGCTGCAAAGACATTGGTTAATAAAGTTAGATTATTGCAGGTTTTGGTAATATTCTGAGTTTCCATTTAACTGTTTTTATATTAAATACTGAATCTGTTTTTGTTCAAGTGAGATGTATGCTCACATTAACTCTAGAACTACAGTAACCATCATGTCTTCTGTTGTCTCTCAACATGGGGACAGGAGAGCTGTCAGTCAATAAAGCAAACTCTGAGTAATGCACGTTCCTTAAGATTTTTTGGTGCATAAGTACCCAGACAGCAAACTGACATTGAATCAACGTGGAAACGACGTCTCTCATGACATTGAAACAACGTTGATTTTGCTCATCGAATTAACGTTGAACCAACGTCAGACGCGGCATTCTTCAAAGCTAAATGAAAATCGAAAATTGGTTTGCTTTCATAACGTTGAAACAACGCGTTGATTTCAAGTTGATTTTCCGTTAGTTTTGAAAGAATGACGCGTCTGACATTGGTTCAACGTTAATTTGATGAGCAAAACAATGTCAGATCAACGTTGTTTCGATGTCATATTTCCACGTTGATTCAATGTCAGTCTGCTATCTGGGTAGGCCTAGTTACTTTACTAGTTACTTGAAAAAAGTAATCTGATTACATTACTTGTGTTACTTATAATGGATTACACCCCTCCCCTTAACACAAGTCATACTCTGAGCTGTTCATGTCCTCTGACTCGAAATTATGCGTTTCTATTGCAACACTATGAACGGCAATATGAAACTGCAGCGATCAGTTGATACAGTAAATCGGAACTCTCCGAAAATTCCCAGTCTACAAGTTCTAATTACGAGTTCTATAAGGACATGAACGCTTTTTTACGAGTTAAAATGTCATAATTACGTTTAAAGTCTGTGAACGAACCTTAAACTTCTTACTTACACCACTGACTGCAAACTGCCTCCAACGCCCAAGTTATATGATCTAATCAACTCCCAAATTCCTATAAAGTCTTATTGAGATATACAATAGGCTACTTAAGCAAATTCTGTTTCATGCCAACTTTTACATGGGCTACTACACTTTGTTAATTGTGTTGTTGTTTTCCATTTCATGTTCTCACTCTGTGTGTTTGCTCAAAATGTACAATTGTCACTTATGAAAGCAAAAGTGACTATTTTCTGATTGTAACATTTTGAAGAAAGTTTTTTTCATTTGTATAATTGTGTTTTAAATAAATGTTACTTCTCCACATGTTGTAACAGTTTCTTTTGTTGTTCAATCAAACTAATGTTTATTTAAAAAAAAGAAACAGAGTTAAGTTAATCCAGACACGTGTTTTTGAGTAACGTGATTTGCACCCGTGAGCGGTCAGGCTCATCTAAAACCATCGCTACTTTCATGTGTCTCGTGTATGCTCTGATTTCATAAATAAAACAGCCGTCATATTGCGCAATCAATTGCATTACTTGTGCCTTAACGGCCGTGTTCCGTGTTTTTTTTTTACCCAGCTCAACAAAGAAGAACTGTACTTTTCTTACTGTACATTCATTTAAGTAAAATCTGAAGAAAATATTTAAACACCATACAATTTGAATGTCTCGACACAAAGCAACATAATAGTAGATAAGTGGAGAAATATATACTGTTAAACTGTCTGTAAAATTTGTCAGAAAGGTTTCAGACAAATGTGAAAGGGGAAGTCAAGCCCTGTTTATGGTTTAAAGGTTGTCTATTCCAGAAGAGTTTATTATTTTTTTATGACTAGCAAAACATTAACAGCTGAAAAGTTCAGAGAACACATTCTACCCACAAGTGTTAAACAAAACTGTTGATTATTTCAGTGTTGATCATTTATAGGTGAGCGCTGTCTGACACCATACAGTATCAGCAATATGGACAACATTATTCTTCTTTTGCTTTCCCTTCCAATGGTCGCTCCAAAAGGTAAGATTTCAAAAAACGTATTTAATATTTGAGTTCAGTTAAAAATATGAAATATGGAAAAGTATGGTTGATCAAGACCTAAACATAACAACAATGTGCTTACAGTGGGCAATTGCAAGTCTGAAAAGTGTATTTATAAAGAAATTAGGATGAAAACAAAACCATAAGAATAGTCCACGTGAGCTTGCTTATAAACATTTGAGGTTTTAATATTTTAAGTTAGGCTACTTTTAAGCAAGTGATTGACTGAGTTAAGAGTCTTCGTTTTTTAGTGCTGCCTGCTTAAAGGAGTTGTTCACTTTAAAAAAACTTTTGCTGAACATTTATTCACCCCCATGTCATCCAAGATATCCATGTCATTCTTTCTTCTGTCGAAAAGAAATTAAGGTTTTTGACGAAAACATTCCAGGATTTTTCTCCATATAATGGACTTCAATGGCAACCAAACGGTTCAAGGTCCAAAAGACAGTTTCAGTGCAAACTGTTCAAAGGGCTTTAAACGATTTCAGATGATGAATAAGGGTCTTATCAAGCGAAACGATCGCTCATTTAAAAAAATAAAAAATAAATAAAAAAGTTTTATAAGCTCAAATGGTTGCCTTGCTCTGTTCTGTGATGCGTGTTCGTGACTCTCCTATTCGAACTCGTTCATCAAAATGAACAAACCTTTTCTCGAGTCAACTCGTTCATTTTGTTCGTTGAATGAACCAAATGACACAAAAAAGATTAGTTCATTTTGATAAACAAGTTCGAACAGGAGAAATTCGAACACGCATCACAGAACCGAGCTAGCAAGGCGACCATTTGAGCTAATAAAACGTAAACTTTGTTATTATTTTTTTTAAATGAGCGATCGTTTCGCTTGATAATACTTTTATTCATCATCTGGAATCGTTTAAAGCTCTTTGAACAGTTTGCATTTTGCACTGAAACTGTCTTTTGGACCTTGAACCGTTTGGTTCCCATTTAAGTCCATTATATGGAGAAAATCCCGGAATGTTTTCATCAAAAACCTTAAAGGACAACTCCGGCGCAAAATGAACCTTTGGTCTAATTACACATTGCTACCTAGTCAACCGTTATCTGAGATTTGTTTTCATGATTGCCGAATGTAAATAGTTTTATCTCTAAAAACAGTTTAGCCTATAACACTAGTATAATAATGCTAGTATATAGGGCATAGAGTAATGACAAATAAAAATCGCTTGTTATTACCACCAACAAGGCTCAAAATAGCCCCATACCAACACGACAGCATAACAAGGGTCCCTACATACAAACCGAAGCATTGAGAACTTTGTCAGTGTCCATACAGTTTAATAAGAAGATATTTTATACACACAGTCAACTTCGCGAATACAGGAAGAAGTCATCTTTGAAAAATAGTCTCTACCAGTCGATCTACGAGCGCCGATCCAAGTGCGCTGAACTGTGCAGAATCTCATATGGTCCGTTGTTTCCAGAAGAAACACAAACCGTTTATTTGTCTTCAATGTACACGTAGCCTACTGTTCGCGCTCACTTTATCACCTTATTCACATCTCACCAGCGCACTTCTTGGATCGGCGTTCGTAGATCTACTGGTAGAGACTATTTTTCCAAGATGGCTTCTTCCTGTATTCGCGAAATTTACTGTGTGTATAAAATATCTGCTTATTAAACTGTATGGACACTGACAAAGTTCTCAATGCTTCGGTTTGAATGTAGGGACCCTTGTTATGCTGTCGTGTTGGTATGGGGCTATTTTGAGTGTAACCCGGGTTAAAAATGCATAAAGTTATAAGTGATGTTAGTTGTAGGTCTATCATTTAGTAATTAGAGCATAAAAGTTGTGTGATTTAAAAAGGTTGAAAAACATGCAAAAAGAAAAGTTATTATAAAAATGTTAAAAGCAGTTTTAAAATTATGTTTATTGTTTTAGTCAAGAGATAATGCATTTCTGAAAACTGTCTAAACCAGCATTTATGGGGTTAAGAGCAGGTGGGTGGAGTGAGCGCGACGTTGGAAAAGAAAAAAAAAAGTTCGAGAGAGTGAAGCACACGAGTGAGCGTGACTCAGAGATGTTCTGAGTTAATTTTGTGAATCAGTAGTGTACAAGCCAGTGTATAACTCGTATTTGATGATTGTTTGCACAACAACCAGTGAGTAGAGTGACAAGTTGTACATTGTGAAGCGGGATGAATTTCTACACGAAGTTCAGAGACTGTTTACTTTTGTGCTACTGCTAGTGCTAATGTAAGTCTGTTCATTACAAGTGAAGGACATTTTCTAGTTAAAGTTTGAGTCCCTCCGTTGAACATTTCGAGGGGTTTATCTGCTGTGTTCGACCTGAAGACAAGGAAGATACTCAGACGGAGTTTGGAGCAGCTGGGATTTCTCTCGTGAGTTTGCTGGAGACGTGAACGAGAAAAGAGAAACCAACGGAGTTCGTGTGAAATGCTAATCGGATGCTGAGCCTGTTCGAGTGATTACTGGGGTGAAGACGGGACAGAAACATTAACTCGAGGTATCTTTCTTTTATTTTGTTTGCTCACTGACGAGTGAAGCGGCCATTGAGTTTTGGGCCACAACGAACACAAGCACCACATCAGGCCTGCTACGGTATTTTATTTAATAATCATTTAGTTGCCGGCTTTAGATTTCATTAAGGTGTTGTGGGCCCACAAAATATATTGATTTAAGTGACTTTGTTGTATTTGAGTTTGTCTGAATTAATGCATTTGCAGGTTATTGGGGTTTAACTTGTTACTGTGCATTTATAAATTATAGTACTAACTATATTTCCCTTTACGAAAGAGGGATATTTTGTGTTGAAGGTTTAACAAAAGGACAATCCTATTTTATTTAATTTCTTATTTTGTTTTGGATATAATTGTTTTTTGAGTAAATAATTGAGATATATTTTTCTAAAACCGTGTGGTGTGTTATTTTAATTCCTATCTGCAAAGAGGTTATATTTTTATTTTGAGAGAGACATATAGACACTTTTGGTTAAAAAGCTTTATTAAAAACTCAACTTAAAAAAGGTAAATTCATAGATAGGTTTAAAATAGTTCAAGTGAGTATTTTAACAGAGAGATCCAAGATAATATTTAAAACTGAGTTAATCAGGGTTAACATACATTTGAAACATTAAAAGAACCCAAAAGCCCTACCCTTATCCGTATATATACTGAGGGGAGCGCTACATGAGCCTTGTTGGTGGTAATAACAAGCGATTTTTATTTGTCATTACTCTATGCCCTATATACTAGCATTATACTAGCGTTATAGGCTAAACTGTTTTTAGAGATAAAACTATTTACATTCGGCAATCATGAAAACAAATCTCAGATAACGGTTGACTAGGTAACAATGTGTAATTAGACTAAAGGTTCATTTTGCGCCGGAGTTGTCCTTTAATCTCTTTTCGACTGAAGAAAGAATGACATGGACATCTTGGATGACATGGGGGTGAGTAAATTATCAGCAAAAGTTTTTTTTTAAAGTGAACTACTCCTTTAATATAGGCTACATATTTGTTTGTACAGATTTGTCAGACAAAGACTGAGTAAACAAAACTTGAAAGTAAATGTACATTTTGGCTCCAAAATTTCCTGGTTGCATAGAAACTAATTCCATAAAGAACTTTGAGAGGAAGCAAAACCTTTATCTTTTCAGTTTAGATCAAGGCATATGTAGTTTTACAGTCTTGTGAATATAGAAAATAAATAAAAAATATAGTTATAAAACCTACTTAATTAAACATATTAAATATATGGGAAACAATTTAATTCCAAACATCAAATAAAAATAGGACACAAATATAGAACTAAATAACAGGCGAACCAGATTGATTTAAAAAAACATCATTTTTATATGAATTGGATGGAATGTTTGCAACAATTCAATCCATTTTATGTTATTTTTTCACAGGTTCTCACTCTTTGTGGATACATGCAACATATGGCGCTTTTCCACTGCATAGTACGGTACGGTTCGGCTCAGTACGCTTCGACTCGGCGCGGAACAGTTCGGATCGCTTTTCGTTTCCACCGCAGTAGTACCCCTTCAAAGTATGTGGGACTGATCGTTATTTGCGCGCGCCTCTACTGCCATGACATCATCTTAAAAGCGCCACATTTTCAAACCCACAACACAGGAACAATGGAGACTATCGAGGGGATGGTGTTCCTGATTCTCGGTATGTGGTTGTTTTTAACTGCTAGACGGAAAAATGCGTTTAAAATGAGGCTGATGGCAGCAAAACAAAAATACTGCTAAAAAAGTGTCTCGTGTCTCGTGTCGCAAATCCAATGACGCTAGTAGTGACGCTGGTAGTGACGATTCTGTCTGACCAATCAGTGATCTGCAGTGTTTCACGTCACATTTTAGTACCGGTACGGTACGCTTGGAACCTCAACAGACCAGGTACCATTTAAAGCGACCTGAAGCGAACCGTACTGTACCGTACCATGCAGTGGAAAAGCACCACAAGTGAGACGTACCGAACCGAACCGTACCGTACTATGCAGTGGAAAAGCGCCTATACATTAAAGGACAAACACCATTTCCTGGATTTAGCTATGTAACGATGTTGGATGATGTCCCAGTTCTGTACTATAACGGTGTGACTAAGACTCTCATTCCAAAAGGAAATACAACAACTGAAGACGATGTGTTTGATTCAAATGTTCTCCTCGGAATAAGTGACAATATACAATCATCTTTTGCGGAAAAATGGGCAATAATTGGGAAATAATTTAAATAAAACTTATAGTAAGTACAATCAAAAACTCTTTGAATATTAATGTAAACCTACAATAAATAATACAAAAGCAATAATTTAGGCAATTATAATAATAATGTATAATCATTTTAATAATTATGAGTGTTGTTGTTGTTGTTTTATGATTTAAAATAAACACTACCTTAAATATTTATCTCTTCATTAAAGGTGTTGTTGCCCTTCAGAGGCTGGTTGTGTGTGAACTGAGAGATGATGGCGAACCGGGACAAATGATCACACGAGATGCTGTCAGTGGCTCCACCACAGATGAGTTGCTTTATGTTGACCAGAACTTCACATACCATGGTAATTTAAACATCTCATCTTTTTTGCTGAACATCCATCTGAAAATCAGCATGTGGAATCATGAACATTTATACCAACCGGTCTGCATCAAAGCACTCAAGGGGTATCTTGAAAAAAGGAGAAATCAAGTCTATAGAAAAGGTACGATGACCAGCTAAATTACTGAATAACAACTAACAAGTGTTTTCTTTTACATTTAGAATTTGTCAGGCCAATATAAATAATAATAAAAACATCTTTCTGTTACCTTTTTAGTGAAACCCAAAGTCAGGCTCCTCCAGAAAGAACTGTCTTCTGGGTTTCGTGTGAGTTGTTTGGCGACAGGATTTTACCCTCGTCACATCAACCTGACCCTGTTCAGAGATGGACAGCCTGTACCTGATCATGAGATTACTGGAGGAGATCTGCTGCCCAATGGTGACGGGACGTACCAGATGAGGAAGAGTCTGGAGATCAGTGCAGACAAACACAGATACAGCTGCTCTGCCACACACCTCAGTCTGGACAACAAACTGGACATCACTTTAGGTAATAGGAATTTCCAGAAAACATAATTTAACAATCAAAATAAAAATAATGACAGTTAATATTCGAGTCCGTGGTTCATGTTTCAGAGTATGATCACGGGGAGCCATTTAAATCAGTGATTCCTTCAGTTCTGATGGTTTTGGCTCTGATGATGGGGTTTGGAGCAGCAGCTGCTTTTGCATGGAAAAGACAATATGCAGGTATGACAAGAACTGATACTGCATATAAGTATATATATATATATATATATATATATATATATATATATATATATATATATATATGATTTATAAACTGTTTTCCTCATTGGGACCAAAAAATGTGTTTGTGTGTGTGTGCGCATGTGTGTGTGTGTGTGTCCCTGTAAACCCAATGTTATGGGGACAAAATGCCAATATCCGAAATCCTTTTCCTTGTGGGGACATTTTGTCCATATATATATATATATATATATATATATATATATATTTACTTTTGTCCATATATACAGTATATATATATATATATATATATATATATATATATATATATATATATATATATGTACTTATTTGTGATACACATATGTGTGTTCAGTCCTAAGCCTATATGCAATACACACACACACAGATATAGGCTTAGGACTGAACAGTCAATCAACCAATTATGCTTTTGTATTTTAGATTCCATTGAAAGTGGCTATTCTACTGCTTCTGGTACATAGTTTAATACGTTATATAAACAGCACTGAAAAATATTTTTATGAATTAAGATTGCTTTATTTTTTCATTTATTGTAGACTCATTAAACATTCGATTTCATTTTCAGCATCTGAAGAAAGTGACATCAATCTTGCCAATCTCATGAGACAAAACAACACTTAGTGGAGAAACGTCCTTTAAACAGGCGACGAATTATATTCTGGCAAAGTGTCATAAGGGTTTCTTATTTTTCAAGAAATCATATTCTCTTTTTCCCACAAATTCTGCTCCTGCACAGTCTTCACTATAAATCACTGATCGCACGAAACAAGACTATGTCTGCAAGGGTCATTGTGAATCCTTTTAATTTGTTGTCCTAAAATGCAAAGTTGGGGAAAAGTTTCATACAAATTTGTATAAATAACCATTACTGCACTCACCAATAGTTTTAGTAATTTAATTGTTGGTGTTTTTATGGTGTAATATCTGTGCATTTTATCCTTTAATGTCATACATTTTATCATTGGAATATAAAAAGTTTTTTATAAGTAAGTCATGGGTGTATTGTAAATTCTGAAAAATACAACCACAGAGATTGTATTCGTAAAGTGAATTTATACATGAGTTTTTTTGTCAATTTTTTTTGTCTATGTTAATGATCATAAAACAAGCGTAAACTTTTTTCTTTTTATGCATAAAAAACCATAAAGGTAACAATTTAGGTCTGGGGTACTGTTAGGGTTAGACCACTACGAGGCGCCCGTATATATCTGCGTCTCATATAAAGGGTGCCATGTGCGTCGGATGTATACGCAATGTCAAAAGCGTCAGTAATATGAGAACGGACTGAATTGACATACAGACTGACAGCTCTGATTCTGTCACAGTCTTGTTGAGCTTGCTTTCAGGTTCTTGGACTTTCTGTTTTGTTTACATTCATCACGTGTTTCCCGCCACTCATCGGTCACCAGGGACACTAACACCAATCATCACAGCTGTTCATCTTTTAGTTAATCATCTCTGTGTATTTAAGTTCCAGCCTGTGTTCTGTTCAGTGTCCCGTCTTGTTCGTGTTATGTGTTGCTGTTTCGCATGTTATTTGACATTTTTGTCTTGAGTGTTACAGTTTCTAGTATTGAAAAGAAAAGGTTTTGTTTTAATTAATTTACGACTAGCTGATATCACATGCTGAAAACATGGCACATATTTCTCTTAAGATTATTCACAACGTTTTACACGTAGTTATTAAAAATTACTGTATTTTCTGTTACCTTAATGCTTCCTCCACAATGATAGGCTATCTGTGCTGAGATCTGAGATTTAAATACAATTGTGATTGCCACCAAACTGTGCAAACTTTTTAAACTTGTTATAAACCTCGTTGCTTGACACATACTGATTTGCTTTAAAAGCAGGAGCATTCATGTGTTTTGTAATGTAATTTGTACATACTTATTTTATACATTTCCAAAATGTTATCTTTGCTACAGTTTTGTGTACCTGTGCACGTGCCTGGCACCTACTATACACTTTTCCTTTTAATTTAATGGTCCGTTAAGATGATTGGATTATTGTAAAAAGTAAAAATAGTAACAGCAATAACGTAGTACATATACAATCTTGTGATGACAACATTTTTTTTGAACATTTTGTACAACTCATTGCTTTTGAAAAGAAAATAATTTTAAACATAATTATGCCATTCATTAGAATTCACAGTAAAAAGATTATTGTTATGTATTTTACAAGAAAATACTATTTCAATTTTTCTACTAATGTTTATTTCAATGTGTCACTTGCTGTTTCTTTGTATTATTAGTGAAATTTACTAGCAAATTCGGAATAGATTCGGTTTCAATGTAAATCCTATACATCATTTTTTCCCACTGTAGTAGCCAATGAATTCATTGTTTCTTTTTGCAGTGAATATGATCCTTCTGTTCTCAAGGTTATTTAATCTAAAATATATTTTTTATATATAGTGTTTTATGTGTAGTGTTTTCAAAAACATATGAAGAAAAAAAAAAGAAAATGCAAAAACGTGTAATATTTTAAAGCATTTCATTAAAAAATACAATAAATAAGCAATATATACAAATGTATTCAATACAAAAATATGTTATCTGATAAATAAGTACAAATAATCAATGCAACAAACAAATAAAGTCTTTAGATAAAGTTTTCACTTGTCGTGTTTTTGACATCTCCTCTCCGTGTTCTTCATTGAAAAAACAGATGGCTGTATGTAGCATCGTGTGTTGTTGCACAGGGAAACTGTTAAAAGAAGAAAAAGGGAATTAAATCACTGTGCAACCAACAAATACAACTCTTAATCATTATTAAATAAACATTCAGTATCAGTGTTCAGTATCAAGAAAAGCCTCCTTACCATATATGAAGTAGAAGGAAAGTTGTTTTCCATCTGTTGTGTTGAATCACTGAAGGCTGTGAATGTTGGACAGTTCTGGACATTGTCTTGCATGAGTTCCTCTGGCCCATCCAGACACCAGGTCTCAGTCTGAAGCCTGTCTGAAGAGAAGCATCTTGATGATGTTTCATGACTGGAGGTCTCAGACTGTTCCAGCTGAGCAGAAAGATACGAGATGTAGCTAATAGTGAGGCGAAGGGTCTCAATCTTGGTCAAGGTTTGTCCAGGAGGAGCCACAGAAGGAGGTAGGTAGTTTCGGAGATGATGGAGAGCTTTGGTCAGATCCCTCATCCTGAGCTTCTCTCTTTCGCTGGCCGTCTGACGCTTCGTTCCGGGGTTTTTGGACCTGGAACGTCTCTTTCCCTCAGCAGGAAGAATGGTTCTGGGTTTCAAAGCTGGTATGCAGTCGATGTTGGGTTCCCCTGCAGCCTCCGGATGTCTTCCAGCTCCCCAACGGCTCGCGGGAGGAGAAAAACACCCAGAATCAATGGAGGAGCTCGGAGAAAGACTTCCACAGGCACTGAAGTACCCAGCATCAACGCTGGTAGGTGATCGCTTGTATTCAAACTGGCATGCGGCTCCCTGGAGCATATACGGAGAGAAGTTAAACTCCATGGTTGTGATCTTTCAGCTGAGGAGATGTTTCCTTCTCGTTCTCTGGTACCTGAGTGAATGCTAAAGAGCTGGAGGCAGAAGCCCAATATATCCAGGATGAAGAGGTGTGATGTTGCACCTCCACAAGGCGCTTGAGAATTTCAAAGCGGCAGAGAGACGTCACACCAGGGGCAGGGGGTCTCTGGGAAAACTCACATCACTGCAAGCACAGGTGGGAGGTGCTGAATGCGGTGGTAAAATAACATTCATCGGTGCAGGACAAGTTCAAGATACATTTCGATTTAAAGTCTGGAGGTATTTTATTTATTTATTTAAATTAATATGTCACTCACATCACTAAAAATCAATCATATTAAATAAATTCATTTTTAGTTATTGTGTTTTAATGCCTTTCAAATTCATGTTACATGTCGGATCAAATTATAGCCATTCTTATTGTATTTTATTGTTTTATTTCCATTAAATTTTCACCCAGTCCCTATTTAATGGGGATATTCTATTGACATAATGATTTTTATATTATTCAACCTGTTTATTTTCTATCCCCTAAACCTATATCACTGAAAACTTATCAATAAATTTAATAAACTGTTTTCTTAACGGGGACCAAAACACGTCCCCGCAAGGACAAGGGTTTCGAATATTGCTATAGACATTTTGTCCCTATAATGTAGGGAACACCTAAACCAAACACACACACAAACTTTCAGCATTTTTAACATTTTTCTAAAAACAAAAAATAAATAAATACAATACTGGTATTACTATGGGGATATTTGGTTCCTCACTGTAAAAATAAAAATAAAATATTTGTATGATTTGTAATCACAACGGTTTTTCTTTTGTCAAATCAACTTAAATAATTGATGTAGCTCAGAAAACATAATATTTTGAGTTTCTGGTGATTAAATCAATCTCCTTCATTGTATTAACTCAATTTTTCCATTTCAACGAACTTAAAATTTTAAGGCAACCAGGTTACTTCATTTTTTAAGTTAAACCAACTATATTGTTTTTTACAGTGTAACTTACATAATAGAAAATTGTTTCAACCAATAGCAGGAGCACATTTATTTATGCATCCATTCTTTTGCATTAATTTTATAAAGTTAACAAATTGAAAAGTCTTATGTTGTTCTTTTATAAAATACTTGCTCTCTCAGAGTATCACATTTTTCGTGAAGTGTGTAGCCTGTCATGTGTCAGTTGTTCACAGGTTTTTGTTTAGACAACTGACTTTTAGCTTTAATGACCTCACAACTCAGGAAGGACATTATTTTTATTATAGGGGGCATATTTTAAATGGTTGATTTTTAAAACAGTTTTACTGAACTCATGTAAAATACATTATAAAGAAAATAATAAATGTTACTCTGAATTATACAATAGCCTACATAAGTTTTATTTTTTTATTTTATTAAAAAACAACTTAAAAACTCAAATGACGATATAATTAAAAAGCAACTAGTGCAAAATCGCAGTTTATGAGAATTGAAGCAAGATGAAATATTGCTGGTTGTACAGTATATGCAGTTGTCGTTCTCTTCTGTGAGGTGTAAGATGAGCTCGTCCTCAGGCCTGGGCTTGTGGATTACAGCTTCAGTGTGAGTAGCTCTGAGGAAATGGTTCCCAGACCACAACGTGTCACTTTTTGCTCCTTCTTGCCCTGTGCTGACCTCAAATAATTTGATTTGGACTGTTCCCAGACTGAGACAACGTCAGAAGAAATGGCATGTTACACTGCTGATGATATTCAATTCTGAACATTCAATGTTCAACTGATATAAAGGTCATTTTTGCATTTAACAGCCTATAGATTAAAAATAAAAATAGCAAACTCACACAACGCCGAACTAATAGCAAACGCAAACATCCAAAAACTCAAATTGTGCGCTCAACTCATTAAACATGTCACCGTTCACCGTTAATTCACCGAAATGTTGATTTAAAGTCTCAGACCTCCCTGCAAATGAGTTGACTTCTCCCTTTTCAAAGCGTCTTAGTTTTTCCAAAAGCATCAAAGGTCGATTAGCACATCAATGTGAAGTGTTTTTCTTATCCTGCTCAGTTAAATGTTGATTTGAGGTAAACAACTAAATTGTCTAAATCCTTTCCTCCCAGTGCTCTGTAAACTGTGTATTGAGCTCAACATTTGCATATCAGTCACAGGGTCAAGGGTATGTAAAGCAGAGTCCTAGTTCTAATTACCTCAGTATCTCACACCTCGGGACGGTCCTGCAACCAAAGCAGCGGCCCGACCCCTCTCGCATTAGAGGATCATGAAGATAAGGATGCATGAAGTTCAGGCTTTTGAAGCCGGGATCATCCACTCCAGACTTAGAGGTGTGAGATGCTCTTTTTTGTTGACCTGTAGTTCATTAAGAAAGAGATTCTGTTTGCACAGGACTGATTAGTACTTAGCTGACGGCTGGAAAGGCTTTGGGAAAATCATGTTATTTCTTTTGTTTTATTTGAATAGTAGAGTTTAACTAGAATTAAATAGAATTCATTTAGTTTAAAACCAGATTAGAGTATTCAAATATTTAAAAGAATATTGGCTAATTATTTGATCTGGCTATTAGCAGAGAGATATTTCAATTAAAGGGATAGATCATCCAAAAAATAAAAAATTCTGAAAACCCTCAAGTTGTTCTAAACTTGTGCGAGTTTCTTTGTTTTGATGAACAGAAAAGAAGATATTTTGAAGAATGTTGGTAACCAGGCAGCTGCTGTTCCCAATTGGCTTATAGCATAACCCCCCCCCCCCCCCCCCAAAAAAAAAATAAATAAAAAAAAACACATTTGGAAGTCAATGGGGAACAGCAACTGTGGTTACCAACATTCTTCATCTTCTTTTAAGCTAATCAGAACAATGAAACTCTAGAATCACAGATTTAGAACAAACAGACTATCCTTAACTCTCCTCCCTTTAAAGGGATTCTCCAACGTTTTTTCATGTTAAACTATGTTATTCCCTTATCTAAGACGAGTTGATAAGCTACATATCTCTCTGGCGCGCGATAGATATTGATAGCACTTAACTAGCCCAGTTCATTCAATAGAAGCGACCCAAAACACCTCCACGTTTTCCCTATTTAAATACAGATACTCAAGCAGTGTAACTAGGACGGTGACAAAAAATAAAACGTTGCGCTTTTCTAAGCGTGTAAATTGGATAACTATATCGTATGGCGGAATACCACAGCAAGTGCTTGGGAGTAACAGCCACCGCTGTTATCGATCAGTTTATAATCCTACCCACTTTAAAGCGGTACTAACTGCAGTGGAAAAGCAACCGAGCTAAAAGCGAACAGAGCCGTGCCGTCACCGTGTCTAGCCGAGTCGTACCACACAGTGGAAAAGCGAAGCGAGCCGAACCGTACTGAGCCGTATCAGCAGTGGAAAAGCGCCATTAGATGACAGAGGTGTGTATCAACTCGTCTTAGTTAAAGGAATAACATAGTTTAATATGAAAAAACGGTGGAGTATCCCTTTAAGCAACTTCTGTCTTATTTATTCCGACCACCAGAGGGCCTCGGAGGGGATTTTTTTTTAAGCCTAAGTAAAATAATCATGTAAAAGAAATTTGTAAATGTAATTTTAAAAATGCATAAAATATGTAAATTACAATTTTAAATGTCTTTCTTGATATAAAAATGTTTAAGTATCTTTTTAGGGAGTTTTTCTGGCCATTGTTGTCTTTAGCTTATCAATATGGCACTATTTCCTGTGAAGCTGCTTTGAAATAAAATGTGTTTTGGCTTTTTAATAACAAATAAAAGTAAATTATATAATTATCACTCTTAATATATTGATATTAATATAATTTTTCTCACAATCTTTCTACATGAACACGTATAGCTGCCTTGATGGGATTTAACCATCAAAAAAGGATCATAATATTTAAACTTTGACTTTTATTTAATTATTTATTTAGATGGGTTTTAACTGCATATTAAATTTGCTTTATCTGCTGCCCCTACATGTGAATACTGGCTGCAAAAGCCCATTAGCTTATCATGATTTGGGGTGTAATTTAAATGTTAATGACTATTAAGGTGAGACTCAAAGCTGGTGCCTGTCAGTAGGGCCTTTTTTTTTTTTTTTGGATTTCTTCAAATCTCTCACGTGGCCTCATGGGATAGTGTCAATCGTATCCACACTTCAGAATCTCGGCGAAAGTAGTATCATCCGAATACTTTAGCTTGGCCTACTTTCCTTTTTTCTTTTTCTTTTTTGGAGTAGGCTACTGTGAATTCAGAATTCATTTGTTATGTGTGTGTATGTGATTTCGAATGAAATGAGGAGGAATCGTGAAAAAAAAAAAAAAAAAAAAAAAAAAAAAAAACATTGCTGGCTTGTGGCTGTAAAATTGCGCCATCTTATGGAGACATTAGACATTTCATCACAACAAAACAACCAACTGCAGAATACATCACAGCAGTTTCAGGACAGCAGCGCCATCCAGCAGTCTCAGACCAGAAATTGGGGTGAATATTATGTTATATTATATTATTTATTTTAGTTTTAGTGGTGGGTTAGGTTGGGCATGCACTATATAATAACTTCACTTATAAATAGTGAAGTTAGGGTTTGTGTTTGGGCCCGGTTAGTCAAACGTCAGACATCCTAACTTCCGGTCCGAGGTGAGGCGGTGAGACTTGTTTTCAATGGCATTCGCTATAAATCTCCTATATTACTTATATTTTCCCACAATATGTTGTCAGGAGTTGTTTTTTGTCAGCTAAAATGTATTGGAAAGAGATTGTATTGCAGTGTCTCATCAGCATAACAATGTAAATCACAGTAGGCTACAACGTGAACAGTACAACGCACTGAAGTGATGTGTGTATCAAAGATGGCGCTGCTGTGAATAAGGTGCTGAACAGGGAGCCCGGAATAGGTTTGAAAACATATATTCAAATCGATAATTATTACAGTGAATGGGAAAACTGTTATTTTAAACACAATAATAGGCTACATTTTAAGTGTTTAAATAGGCCAACATATGTGAACTGCAAAAATGCTAAAAGTTGATTTTAAAAAGTCAAAACCTTTATCATTATTATTTATTAATAATTCAACAAAATCTTGAAGTAAAAAGTTAATTTCATTTTTCATTTCAAATTAATACACAAAATCAAAACGTTGACATTTAGATACTTTTTATTATTATAAATAGCAATAAATTAGTACTTCTGTACAAAAAAACGATAACATACAAAATATATAATATTAAAATAGACATCTTAAAATAAGATAAAACAATATATTAAAAATACATTAAATACTATACAGCACAGTCCATAAAAGTTTGAAATATGTGAAAAAAGTCCAATGAGTTTCATCCCCAGAATTGCGGAGCAACCGGATAGTGCACGGCTTTGTTGTAGCCCTAAAAGGAGAGGACAAAAGATGGTAAGTATTTTATACAGCATTTATAAAGCAAAATAGTCAATTAATAATAAATCAGACAATAAACAAAGTACACACCTGGTATGCTGTGGCTGTATCTGCATACAAAGGGCTGGCCAGAAGAGATTCTGAGCTGGAGTTGAAGGAATCATCATAAGCAGGTGTTTCCATGACCATCTCTGCCTGCCTCAAGGCATGCTCTGAAGGTTTGAAGGTGCTTTGACACAGTTCTTGATGTGATGTGCTGATTCCCCAATACTCTGGGGTTGAATTGCCCTGACATTGAGACAGTTCTTGGTATCTAGAAGCTCCAAGGTCCCTCATCTGGCAGAGAGACTCTTCGCTGAAGCCTAGTTGAGCAGACAGATAGGAGATGTAGCGGATGGTGAGGCGAAGGGTCTCGATCTTGGTCAAGGTTTGACCGACAGGAGCCACTGAAGGAGGTAAGTAAGTCCTGAGGTGATTGAGAGCTTTGGTCAAGTCCCTCATTCTGAGCTTCTCTTTCTCGCTGGCACTCTGCCTTTGCTTGCTCGGGTTCTTGGAGCGGGTTCTTCTTGGTCCGACACGGGAACATGCGCCGTCCTGATGTAATGAACCCGAAACGGGTGCCTTGGCACCTCGTGAAGTTGGAGAAGAACTGTTTTGAAGCTGGGCTGAAGGAGAGAAGTCCATGTAGGAGGTAGGAGACACTGCTTCAGGAGATGAGATGTTGTAGACCTCAGAGTCTGAGCTCGGGCAGCTCCAGGAGTTCTGTGTGAAGTAGTGGAGGAGTGGAGAAGACACGTCCATGCTGTGTGGTTAGAGAGGGTCAGTGATGCTGGAGGGTTTGCTGGAGGGAGGATTTATACTAGCCTCAGGCCTGAGAGGTGTGAATTGACACCTCCACAGGCCTCTCCAGGCCACCACTGTCTGTCTCAGACCAGACTACAGTGAGCGAAGGAGAGAAGTCCAGTCCCGATGTGGGAACCTACAGATATGAGTCATCAGGTAATGTGTGATTTTTCACCCCTACCCAGCATGAACATTTTTTTCTTCTGTTTTTAACATCAAGATCTCCAGTAGTATTTAGATTATTTTCAATCCACAAATAGAAACACAATGAAGTGGTATATATGGAAATATATGTGAAAAAGTTGTTCATTAAAAATATTCAAACTAGCAGTAGTCAATAAACATGATGGCATATATATATATATATATATATATACATGGACAATGATTAATCGTGATTAATCGCATCCAAAATAAAAGTTTGTGTTTACATAATATATGTGTGTGTAGTGTGTATACTTATTTTGAATATATAAATACACACACATGCATGTATATATTTAAGAAATATTTGCATGTATACTGTGTATATATATTTATACATAATTTATATTAAATATAAATATTTTATATATTAATAACACATTTTTCTTAAATATAGTCTACACATGCACGTGTGTGAATTCTTATATACAAAATAATTTTACACAGTACACATACATATTATGTAAACACAAACTTTTATTTTGGATGCGATTAATTGTTGCCCAGCCCTACCATTTTTATATATTTACATAAAAATGTTTATCAGTCTATATCATACTGTATACCACTGTCCTATGTTCAACTTTGAATAATTAGTCAGAAATATTTTTGAAAATATGACCACATGATATTTTTTTTATCAAATAAATATTATTTGTAACATATTTATCATTATTTCAAATTCCCCATGGAGTATAAATAAATATGAAATATTATATATAAAATATATATGCGTATACAATATAAATATATATACATACATAAAATAAAATCAAATATTTTTTATATTTTTTATATTTTATGCCAAATAAACATAACAAGAAAGTTCCCTAATGCAAAGTTTTATAGTCATTGATGAACAAATAAAGGATAAATCTATAGCCTGCTTTCTCTGATTATTAAGAAACCAATACACAGACGATGATGTGTGGTCAATAGGTCACAGTTATAAGGGGACAGAGGCTTGGGTCATTCTCTCACAGCCAAGGTGTTAAACGACACCTCTAATGGGTCACATTAAAGGGAAGTCCACTGGTCAGTTGTCTGTGTGAACCTTTAATGGAATTTCACACCACACATGTAACCGAGCTAATGAGGCTGGCTAAACAATATTTAGAGCCATCACACTAATATACTGCCATCGAAAAGACTTTTGAGAAATAAAGCCCATTGATTTGTAGACTGTTAAAAGCTTTTAGGTTCCATTTTGTAAACGTTGATTAGCATTAGCATCGATTAGCATGTGTGCTGCAACGTGCAATTTCAACATTTTAAACACTCAAAATCAATAATATGTGATTTGAAAACATCTTAGAAAGCTATTGACTACATATTTAGACTCTTTTGAAGGTGTGTGGGTGAGGTTGTGGGGGTTTTGAGATGCCACTGTTTAGACTGGCACCTCGAAGTGGCACCTTGAGAACTAGGCTACTATAGGTGCGAATCCTGTGAGACACAGTTCACATGAGTCTCCGTGACCTCGCCGAGATCAAGTCAAGAGTTCATCTTTTCAGAATCATTAAAGAGCACTTAAAGCCACTGTATTCAACAATAACTAATACAATCAATTGATTTTCAGAAGTATCTATTTGCTGCTCTGCAGTAGGGAGGAAAAATCATCAATATAACTTAATCCAATACGGATATCAGGTTCCCAAAGTAATGGACAGTGACAAGAATATATACATATAATTTTTGTTTAAGTATAACTATTCTGTGTGAATAAATTAAGTTAAAATCATTCTTTGTTATTTAGTTTTCTTTTAACCCCTTGACGCCTGAATTTATTTACAATTAAAGCAGGCATTGGGGGAATACACATGCTATCTCGCCTGCAGTCTGAATGGAAGGGGTTTGATGCAAATTCGCTCCAGTCGGCATTAAAGGGTTAAAAAAAACTTTTTAAAGAGTATTTTGGACATGAATGGCAAGCAATAACATGTATTAATATGGATTGAAAACAAGAAATGTACATTTAATGGATTCCTGTGCGATATTTATGTGCGATACCTGTGTATACATGAAAAAAACTGACCTGTAATAATTATTTATTTTTTTCTCTTGTTTTTTTTTGTATAATAAGAAAAACATTTTAAGTTGCAGACTTCTTTTAAAGGATCACATCACAGGAATAAATTACATTTTAAAAGATAACAAAATAGACAACAGCTATGTTAAATTACAATAATATTTCACAATATTACAGTTTTTTCTGTATTTTAAAATGCAGTCTTAGTACTTCAAAAGCATAACAAATCTTACTGACTCTTTACTTTTGAATGGTGTATTTTTACTAACCCGGCAAATAGTAGTTTGTGTTGCAGCAGGTTGTTGAGGCATCTCAGCTAACATCTGCGTTTTTGCTTGATGACTTGTCCTTTCAAGGCCTTAGTATGACCTTTGCGATTGTGAACTTTCCGTACCCTGGTCTCGAGAGAGCCGAAAGGTGCCAGGACTGTGGTGATCTTTGGCACCTCAGAGGCATGGAGGGCGAGACAGTTCGAATCTATTCGTTTAAAGTCTTATAAGCCCACAGTGTTTATCTTTTCACAATCTCAAAAGGAAAGAAAGGCCTATTTTATTAAGGCCCATGTTTCTATTCAATCCTACCATTTAAAGCAACAACTTTTATCCAAATCAACCTCTCGACCTTCCCATGGGAACTACAATGTTTTCTCTTTTTTTCCCTCCTCTCATGGCCTGCAGCATTTTGCACCCTGAGTGTGAATCAAAACAAAATATCTTGAGACAGAGGTGCTGCAAATCAGGAGAAACATGACATTGCATTGTGAGAACGACACAAGTATGTGGTGCCCAATGTGCAAAAAGTATCAACAATCTAGTATTTGTTATGCACTCATTTTTTACCAGAATCTGCATGTAAAATGATCTTTGCACTATTTTTTTGTTGCATATTTTCCCACCCACCTCCACAGTTCCAGTGACCGTAAGAGCTGAATAACTTGTCTACAAACTAAAACCTCTCAACCAAGCGAAAAAAAGGGACTCTGCTCCAACTCCGTTTCCCATGTCTTGTTGTTACATCTTTCACAGAGTTGCTCAAACCCCAGGACAAAATGAGCTGGCAGGCAGAGAAAAGTTTTCAGCCAAAAAAAAAAAAAAAAAACGTGCAAGTTTTTTAATTCATAATGTACAGTCACAAAACAAAAGCACCATAATGGAAAACATAAAATGAATGATTTCTGTGTCAGCCAGAAAATCTTTCCAAATAAATGCTATATAAAAATGAATAAGCAAGTAATAATAATAATAATGATAATAATTTGTTACATTTATATAACGCTTTCTGGGTACTCAAAGCGCATTTGGAAGGTGTGAATCTCCTCAACCACCACCAATGTGCAGCATCCACCTTGATGATAAGACGGCAGCCACACCGCACCGAACGCCCACACACACCAGCTTTCTGGTGGAGAGGAGACAGAGTGCTAAATATGCATTATGCAGAGTTTATTGTTAATTATGCATGACGAGAAAGAGGTTTTCATTGAATTATTCAGCCTTTAATCAACTAAGTTGATCTTCAACCTATCAAACGGTCAGATCTTTTAGGTGTATAAATTTAATTCTGGTGCATGTATTGATTTTTAAAGCAATACAGTAATAATATGCACAGCTTTGTTCAGTGACAGCTTAAAGGGATAGTTTACCCAAAAATGAAAATTCTGTAATTTATTCACCCATATGTTGTTCCAAACCTGTATGACTTTTTATTTCTACACAAAATAACCGTTTTTTGTCCACACAATGAAATTCAATGGGGTCCAAAAACAATATTGGACCCATACTGTAAATGTATTCCATGTTCCACAAACATGACATCATGACTTTTGCGTAAACATTGATTTTTAAGTTAAGTGGTATGCTATCTAACGGGAATAACCGACCTAATTGTCCACGTCTGTCGCCATGGTTACTGCGTACGAGGTCAAACCTGGCGGAAACCGGGGGTAACGCGGATATGACCCCATTGACTGGCGACTCCTCACCCCTGCTCACATGCCCCGTTTCTTTGGTTAAAATCGCAAATTTCTCACGTTTTACAAATAGTTGGAAACATTTGGGATATTGTAAGTAGTCAACTAAACAAAATATATAGCATTGGCCCAGTGATTTTAGGATATTTTACTGCAAAAATCCTGCATATTGTTGTCACAGTGTCTGGGTTGTGTTTCCCCGGGTATCCACGAGAGGTCCTCTTCCCCACGGTGTCATCCTTTCATGAACTGCAATCCCTGTTCTCTGTTCATTGCACTCAGCTGTTCCTCATTATTATTGTATCCAGCTGTTCCTTGTCATTCATTCTTCCGAGTTCCTTGTTAAATACCCTGTCTGTGTAAATGTTTCCTTTGTTTTCCTTCTTATGGGTAGGGGAATGAGCTTGCTAAATCCTTTGGGAGACATCTTTTTAGTGTACAGCCTAAAGTTAAAAAGGTTGCAGGTACAGCCAGAACTATAGACGAATCCGGCGAAACTACCGGAAGTAAGGGGGGCGCCATTACTGAGCTGTTGCTGGGTAGCGTTGCGCCATTGCCTCCTATTGTTTTAGTTGCAACTTGCGTCCACTGGAATAAACAGCCCGCGATTTACGACTGTCACTATCGTTACAACGTTATCCCTTGTATAATGTCGAGTGGGTAAACAGTTTCCGTTATAAATTGTTTCAATGGTGGCAGTAAAATTTCAATTTTGAAGAGAAAACACTGTGAATACCCCGGGTCGACTGCCCCTGTCTGGTGCCGTACGGTTTACAGATTTCCTGGGCGAGTACAAGACGTGGACATTCGCGTATAATAACAATTATTTAATGACATAAGTAAAAAAAAATATAATAAATATGTGATATAGTGATCAGCAAAATCTCCTCTTGCTATTTTTTCTATTCAATTAACATGCTATGGTCATTAAATGGCTTTCCTGAGCTAAATGTAACGTTATGTGACATAATTGTTTTCCTGCTGTTATATTGACCTCTTTCCATGGCTTAAAAACACTAATTGGTCGAAATTATGTATACTTTCTAGCTGTAACGTTACCTTACCCTTGCCTGTTGCATTGTGAAAATGAGATAAATAATGGACACAAATGAAAAACATGAATTTGTTTATTTGATTTCATTTATTTATTTATTGTTGCCAAATGGACAGATCTTTTCATAGTTTCCTCATTAGCAAACGTTAGCCTAGCTAGCTTGCCAAGCTATTTTCATAAATAACGTTAATCTGTAAGATCGTTTGTACCTTCATCTGTGACTGGAGGCCACTGCAGTCACAGATCAAACCAACAAGTCATTCTGCCTGGCTGTAGCTGTCATCGAGGGTGAGTTCGCGTTATCACCGAGGTTTGTTTACATACCGGTGCATATGTCTATATGCCTGTGTAACAGCTCAGTAATGGCGTCGCCACAAGATGGCAGCCTACACAGAACGCTCGTCGGATTCGTCTATAGATGAGGAAGTGGTGCTGTCCAGGTTGAGAATTGGGCATACCAGACTTAATAGTAGCCTACCTTATTTCAAATGAAAAAGCATGTTGATGGTAACTGTAGGTAGTATAAGGCCTATCCCTGAGCATGTATCGATACATTGTCTAAAATATTGTCAAGAGAGGAGGCTTTTTGCTGAAATAGAAGCCAGTGAAATTATATTTGAATACAGTAATATTTTACAAAGAAATGCTGGGAAGAGTTTTCATTTTTTGTTTTTGTTTTTAAAAAATACAGGAAAAAAAAAAATACTTTTCTTGAAAAGAATTTAATTTTATAGAAATCTGTATCTCCTGTTATACACTCCAGTCCAGCGGTGGCAGTAATGCAACAAATTGTTGTCAACCGCCATTTAAAAAAATTGAAGAAGAAGAAGTGTTTCTCGTCACTACATCTCTACCTTGTGTTTTGTTTCTTGTTTTGGACTGCTTGCCTGGATTTTTGACCTCTGCTCTGCCTGAACTAGTTTGTGTGAGTACGGATTACCTGTTAAAATGATTGCATTTGGATCTCTCTCTCCAGCGTGTGATTCGTGACAATTGTACCTTTAAGTCAACAGCGTTCATAAACATTTGATTATGCGTGTTGATAGCACGCCAAAAAATTAGATACGAATTGGTGTGTCATAACTTATATGTGCCATTTCATGAGATCAGTCTGGTTCCACAAAACAAAAAGTCATATAGAGGATGGATTCTTTATTTTTGGGTGTACTGTCCTTCCTATAACCGGCTTATTGATGTTGAACTGAAATGATACAGGTTACCAATGACTAGTATGATCTAACCGGTTTTATTTGCACTGAGACATACATTAGATCATCCAGACAGCACATTGACACAAACATTACTTTGTAAGTTACACACATGCAACTCAGTCAACAACAAGTACAGATATGTGGCTCTGTGAAGTTTAAGTCCAAAGTGACCAAACCGTTCCACTTCTTCAGGATTCACAGGATGCAAAATAATCAAATAAAAGGGCGTTAGAGAAAGAGAGTGAGAGAGCACTAAGAAACAACACATTTAGTGAGAGGCACGGTAAAAGCGAGGCTAGCTTTGTAAGGTACTCTGCCAGCGATTTACAATAAATAAAGCAAAAATAGAAAACGGAGGAAGCACGTAATGGTTTCCGCAGTGACCTAACAAACACTTGCGCACATTCTGCACCGAGCATCCGAACGTACAGCGACACATTGAGATCAGTCTCTTGACACAGAGTGGGACACTTGCAAACTCACACGACAAAATTACACCTCTTTTCAGGTGGAGATTATATCATAAGCAAAGGCAGAGGATGAGACGCTAGCAAATTACAAGCTATGGAATAAGATAAAAAGAAAATTCTTCAACAGTACCTGAATTTTTTGACCAAGAAATGGCACAGGATTGAGACTTCCACAACTCAGATTACTCCATTCAAGCAAATCTGGGACAATTTTATTTTTCATTAGAGAGTTTTTTCTCTATAATACTCCCTGTAGACTTTTCTGAAACTATATAGCTAGTGCAGATTGGTTTTGTAATATCAGGCATATCAATCAATAGCTGACAAGGGGTAAACCCATCATTTGGTCCTTGTAGTTTTTTGAATATTGGAGTTCGTTGACACTATATCACATATTATTAGTATTTTGCTTGTTTGTTTTTGAATAAACCCAATTTTTCACATGCCAGCAGTTGTTATCTCCACACTAATAGTCATATAGAATGGCTTGGACCAAACAATTTTCACAGCAAGATCTTCTCCCTGGTCTCAGGCAGTTTAAGGGCCAACACTCCACCACCGACCAGAGCACCGAAGGACAGCAGAATGGGGATGACTTTGGTAATGCCAACGAATGAGGCGAAGATTGAGCTTCCCAATATAGCCGCCAACTTACAAATGGCATTTAAGGCTCCAAACGCTGTGGCTCTGTAAGAAACGTTGAGAACAGAAATTAAAAAGACGTTTACTACTTTAAGGGCCAGATTTACTGAACGGCAAATTCCCAATTCACCCCTTGCCCCTACCCCTTGTTTTCAAGTGTACCCCTTGGCCCTTAAAACAGAGTTACAAGGGCCAAGGGGTTGAAATATATCCCCTACGAAATGGAACAACCCTTAATGAACCCGATAATTCATCAGTCGTCGGCGATGGCTCTGCCGTTATGGTGTTTTTATTATTATAAGAGTAAATAAAGTGCATGGTGGTGTCATCTGGCACTAAATGTAAATGTTTAACCATTTGCGAAGTCATCTCGCCGGTGATTTGTGATGCATTCCGTGAACTTTCTCGCAGCACCTCCGTTTGGAGTGTGCCTCCTAAAAATCTCCGTTTCGAGGGCTTTGTAACCCTACCCCTTGATCTCAACAAGAATCCGGACACCCTTCCCCTAAACCAGTAGGGCCAAGGGGTAGGGGCAAGGGGTGAATTGGGATTGAGCCTTAGTGTACGGCCACAATCTAAAAAAAGCGCAGATGGGAGTGGGAAGTTCTTATGGTGTCATGTGAGGCTCAAAATTGGTATTTGTACCATTATTCACCACCTTTTTTGGACACTAAAAAAACCCTCACATGACACGATTCATTTACATACTCTCCACCCCAAAATCTTAGTGGTCTGGCAAGGAAACTGCATTTGCACTAAGGTCAAGCACAAAATTAACGTTTTCATGTCTTTTGATTGGTAATTCCTCAATGCCTGTCTTTAGGAAATCCTGACAGTACTTTTTTTTAATTGCCCTAAAAGTAAATTGTACTAAAGAAATTTCAACAAACAATTATACTATTATTTGATTAAGCCCAACTATCTGTACCACTGTTTGCAAAGTTGAAATAAACCTAGATAATATGACATGTAGTGTGTAATATGCGGCATGTATTTTATATACCTTTTTGAAGCTGGGTAGAGTTCCACGGTGATGACTTGAATGCCGTTCCATGCTGCTACGCTAACACCACAAAACAGACACTGCCAGGCTATAATGGCTGCCTGGCTAAAGCTCAAGAAAAGGAAAAAGGTACATCCAGCAGAAATAAGCATCGAACCACCTGTAGAAAGAAGAGAAAGTGGTTTTCACAGGCTTGTCTTTTTGACAGATTGCAAGCTACAGTATTAGATCTAAAAACATAGATGGCACAGCAAAAACATATATAAGAAAGTTTTGATAACATTCCCATTAAAGGTTGAGTTCACCCAAAAATGAAAATTATTATCCCATAATTTACTCACCTTCAAGCCATCCAAAGTGTATATGATTTCTTCTTTCAGCCAAAAACAATCGAAGTTATATTAAAAATACCCTGGCTCTTCCAAGCTTCATAATGGGAGTGAATGGTACCTTAGATTTTGAAGGCCAAAAAAGTGCATCTATCCATCATTAAAGTAATCCATACTGTTAATAAAGGCCTTCTGAAAGTATAGGTCATAGGTCACTCTTCCACCAGAACTAGACTCGCATAGCCAGTGATAATTTTTTATGTTATAAATATAGATATTTTGCTACAGAAGGCCGTTTTTAACCCCATGGAGTCGAATGGATAACTTTTATGATGGATGTAAGCACTTTTTTGGGCTTCAAAATCTAAGGTGCCATTCACTCCCATTATATATATATTTTTTTATAATTCCGATTGTGTTTGGCTGAAAGACAAAATTCAAATACACCTAGAATGGCTTGAGGGAAAGTAAATTATGGGATAATGTTCATTTTTGGGTGAACTAAACCTAAAGTTTTCTGATAATTATTCCCCATAATGCTCATAACGTCCAAAATGTCGCCCCAACATTCCCAGTAAGTTTTGCAAATAAAGGAATGTATACTTTTAAATGTTTTTGAATGTTCGGAAACAAGTGGTAACATTTAAAAAAAAGTAAAAAAAAAAAAACTAAAACATTTATGAACATTTTTTTACGGCTGATGTTTTAAGAACATTATGAAAGACCAGATAAATTTGAACAAATGTTCTATTGACGCAACTGGAAGAACATTTGTTCATAAGTTAAGAAGAACCTTGCCAGAACGTCTTCTAACAGAACTTTGTAAGCAGGGTGAACTCACCTATAATCTTGATTCGTCCAATTTTGTCCATGAAGAGTGCTGAGATGATATTTCCAGGCAACACGGCTAAGCTGCCTAAGAAGCTGACCAAGTAGATGAGGACGTCGTTTTCATCTTCATAGTCTAAATGGCATCCCTTCTTGTTGTGTTCGAAAGTGACGTTCTCGAATGTACAGTCAATGAACTTTTCTTCATATAAGTCTGTGGAAATTAAGAAACCATGAGACCAAGTGTGCTAAAACAACTCTGGATTGTGGATAAGATATCTTACCTGTGTCGCTAAATATGGTACTGCGGATGGTGCAGTTCTCGAAGAGCGTTTCTGTGGATCGGATGTTCTCGAAGAGGCAGTCCACGAACAAGGAGTCTTCAAACTTCACAGACTTCATCTCAATGTTGATGAATCTGCATGAAAGCCCACAACACACATTGAGAAACTGTTGCCTGATCATTGATGGATAACAGACGTTGCAGATGGTGTTTCTGTCAACGTACTTGTCGTTGATGTATTCTCCTTCTCTATGGACTTGGTTTTCCAAAGAAAAGTTGAAATGAAATTGCTCCACCTTCTCCCGATGAAATACTTTCAGCTTGGATTCATACTCCTCGTGCTGGAGGTGTTTGATCATGTCAGGAAACCACACCGAAAGCCCGTAATAGCTAAAAAATATACCACAAGAAAGTCAAGAAATGAAATGTATAGTGTAAGTGTGAATACTCCACCAATTGTCTGATTTTGGGGGAGGAACTATCTGTTTTTCTGACCAATGGCTGAGAGAGTGAGATGGTTCTCACTCCAGAACATGAAATACACGGGGAGGAGTCGGATCCAGATCCAACTCCTCCCACCTTACATATACCTAAACCTACCCAGCTCCACCCCCTGATCCCTAAACCCACCCCTAAACCTACCCAGCTCCACCCCTTGATCCCTAAACCCACCCCTAAACCTACCCAGCTCCACCCCTGATCCCTAAACCCACCCAGCTCCACTCCTTGATCCCTAGCTAAACCTACCCCTCCACCCCTGATCCCTAAACTCACCCCTAAACCTATCAGCTCCACCCCCTGATCCCTAAACCCACCCCTAAACCTACCCAGCTCCACCCCCTGATCCCTAAACCCACCCCTAAACCCCCTGATCCCTAAACCCACCCCTAATCCTACTTAGCTCAACCCCTCAGATCTTGATCCGACTCCGCCCCCTGGATCTTGTGTACTGCAATGAGGTGCTACTGAAGAGAGTGGGTGTGACACTATAGGCGACACTATGGGCGCTAACATTTCCCACCAGTGTTTCAGAAATCAAGACTAATAAGGAATTAGTAAAAATGCTTTACCTAAATGCCATAGTGAACCATATGATGGCCATTAGCAGAGTAGCGAGTCTTAGATCACGACCCAAGAGGGACAAAATATTTTTGATGACCTGCACACAAAAATAGCTTATTTTAAAATTACACACTGAATAACTTAAAGTCAAGTGAACTGTTAGCTTTTTAGTTTACCAGCTTGGTCAGTGTCAAAGTTCGAACACCCCATCTCTGGAAAGCAGTTCCCGTTGCAGACTGAATCTCAATAAACTCATCCTCCTGTGTCTTTGGAGTCTTGATATGAGTTACCTGGATAAAAGGATTCATTATTTTTGAGGCATTATGGTAAAAGTCAGATTTCACCATCTAATCATAGTAGATATAATTGCATAACATTTTTATTACAAACATCAAATCAGCTCTTAAAAATCATTAAACGTACAGTAAACACTCTCTCAGGTTCTCCTTTGGCTCTCCAGTTGGTGTCATGAACCTGTTTCAAGATCATCCAGGCCTCATCATGTTTAGCATTCTAGAAGAGACAGATATTGTTTTCTCACAGCGGTGTCAATATTACCCATATTGGCTTGAGTTGTGAGATACATACACTACCATTAAAAAGTTTGCCGTCAGTATGATTTATATATACACACAGTATAAGTCAGCAAGAATGCCTTAAATTCATCAGAACTGACAGTAGAATCATTTATAATGTTACAAAAGATTTCTGTTTTAAATAAATAAATGCTGAATGCAGAATTCTGGAAAAAGGATCCAGAAAAGGATCTTTGATTGTGGTTTCCAAAAAAAAAAAGGAGTTGAACCCCCCTGTTTTAAACATTGATGATCATTTCACTTGATAATTGATCATGTTTCGTGAGCACCAAATTCAGCTTTGTCATCATATGAATACATTTTGCAAAATGTTTAAATAAAAAGCAGTATTATTTCACAATATTACTGCTTTTACTCTATTCTTGAGACTTCTTTCAAATACTTAAAAGATATTGTACTGACCCCAAACTTTTGAATGGTATAGTTTGACAAGTTCAGGCAACAATTATGTGCTTACATACATTTATATTTATACATTTAAAGAGAATAATCACAAGTCTGTTTAAAAACCTAGCATAATTAAAACCCTGCACAGGCTATTAGACTTGTGAAAAATAAGATTATTTTACCCACATTAATATTTGTGTGTGCTGTGGGTTTGTTTATTAGAGTATCACTTGGTTAGCTTAGCATCATGCTAATGACAAACTTAGCTCAATATTTGTGTTGTGAGTTGCAGCCTATGATGTTCCAAATCGGTCACTTATGACAGGTTATGATGCCATATGTGTAGGTAGTAGCTAAGCAGCGAGACAGCTCACTAGGTCTTAGAACAAAGCTATTGTTTAGCTGTACCTCCAGCAGGAAGCGTGGGCTCTCAGGCATGAACATTAGCCCAACAAAAGCTGCTATTGCTGGGAGAGCACAGACCAACACAAACACCCTCCAGCTGTGGAACTGGAACTCGGAGCCCATACTGAAACCCCAGCCTGAAATACAGCAAAATAGTGAAGAAAAAAAAAAACTGTGTAAAAACAAGGGGGGGAAAGGAACTTTATCTTTACACCGCTCTAAAAAAACAAGGTATTTGTTTGTACCATATCGAGGGATGATGCCCCAGGCTGTGAAGGAGGCGTAGATGCCCCCCATCATCCAAAACATGCAAAGCCAGCTGAGATGTTCTCCTCTCTTATCCATCTGCAGGAACTCAGAGAAGTATGAGTACACAATTGGGACGGATCCCCCGATCCTGCAAGAAAACACAGGGCAGCAGTTATCTTACAACCATATTTGGATTACTAAAAACCAGGACTACAAAAATGAACTAACAAAAAATATTTATATAATTACTTGTCTTCCTCTTTATCCTTTACCATCCTATATTTTCGTTTATATTATATCTCTCCCAGCAGTTTTTTTGAAAACTAGGACATTTTCACCACTTCATAAAAAACGGCCAGGACACATACTGGGAAAACAGGACTGTTGGTCACCCTACCGGAAAACCTCTTTCTTGTTCACAAAACCTCCATAAATGGCCACAGGAGCATATTGAGGAGACCTCTAAAGTCAGGATGTAGCCCTTAGGCTTTTATTGCTTGAAAATACTAGCAGAGGCAGCTAGATTGAGAGTTCCCTGTGGATCAGTATAGCCTACTGTAATTACTGCCCAGCCTTGCTTGCTTTAAATTAGATGTTGAGCCAAGGGAGAAAGGCATGAGCCTGGACAAGCCTGATTTACAAGGGCTCAAGCTCCAATGGAAAACAACGACTTATTATCAAGCAATTCTATGGCTTCCAAGGTGGAGGGCAGACCCAAGTGTTTTTTCTTGATATATTTCTTTGCTTTGTTTGTTCCTCCAGCTTACCCAAATCCAGAGAACAGCCTGAAGAACAGAAGAAGCCGTATCCCTGAGCGAATGAGGAGAAGAAGGCAGAGATGCAGTTCATGGCCAGGACGATGACCAGACATTTCCGTCGGCCCACTTTATCAGCCAGGCCACCCCAGAAAAATGCTCCAAACATCATTCCCAGAAATACTATCAAACCTGCAGGAGAAACAACAAACCATGTGAGATCAACTAACAGTTGATTTATATAACTTTTCTATATTATTAATTAATGACATTTCATTTAACTAAATTATGTTATTTATCCATGTGTTTATTTATTGATTTTTCAAACATTTTTAGTAGACATTTTGTTTGAGTACCTCTAGGGGGCGCCATCTCCCACATTACCCTTCTTGTTAGTGTGCATTCGGATTCAGATCACCCCCAAAATAAATGTTCTGTGCAGTGTTTACTTTCAATAACTCTTATCTAATGAGATTCAATATAGAGCCTACATGTGTTTTTTAAAATGACATAGACATATATATGATCAGAACTCAAGTAACCACAATCAACTTAAGCTACTGCAGTGTCAGAAATAGAGGGAAAAGAACATCAAATGAGCAGTCACAATGTTAAGTGATTGCAATAAAAGGTTTTGCGGTTCTGGGCTGCGTTTCCTAAAAGCATTGTGAGCCTAAGTTGATCGTAAAGACCATTGGTGGTGGCAATTCTTCAATCAATTTAGGCTTAAGATGTTTTTGGGAAACCAGCCCAGGTCAATCTTAATGAGTGCGAGTGGGTGTTCAGAAGCTATTGCAGGACTCACAGGTGCGCTAGGCTGACACGGCATGTTCAGTGATTGTGTCTGTCAGTGGGGTGCTCACTTAAGAGAACACTGAAAGAGCTGCCATTCAATTTGAACCTTTGTGCAAATGTCATATGATGATGGTGGCACATTATCATTATGCCAGTAGATTAACTCCTTTTTTGAAAGGCAAGATTATTACAATTATACCTCAGGAATTCAACAGGAATTTAGTTTTTAGCTAAAACTAGCGAATGGCGCTAACAAGCATGGGTTCAGGTACCATGCATCACAAAAGTTGCTTTAAATAAAAGCATCCGCAAAATGTACAAACGTTAAAGTTAGCTCAAGAATTCAGACTTCAGAAATCACAGAATTTCTGTCATTGTTACATGATTTAAACAAAAAAACAGACTCATGTTAGCATCATATAAACAAAAAGAGTCAGCTCAGACTTCAAGAGTCTCTTTTTTAAATTAGACAAAAAACATTTTCTCATAGGTATAGTTTTCAGAAAAAGCAAATTTTCTCATATGGTATAGTTCAGGGCAATGATAATTATATTAATTGTTACAGTTTGAAACAGAAGAAAATTTCAAATGGCATTTAAGATATTGTTTGAAATATACATTTTAAATATACATTTTAAATACTTATTCAATTAAATCCTTTAATAAACATATTTTTTTTCTGATTTTATTATGGTTTCAGACACCAATACTCCTTTTAACTCATTTGACGAAATCTATTCTGCATAATGCACAGCCCCCGAACTATAGCGCTGAACGGGCATGAAGCACGAGGGCCTGGCGTTGAGTACAGATGGTCATGTGGTGAAGGACTTGGTGTCGGACTGGTGGGAGAGTGACAGCACAGTCCTCTCTGAGCAGATCAACATATGGAGCTGAGCTACCATTACCCCCACCACTCAGCGTGAGGATCCTCCCAGCATCCCATTGGTCAGCCTTAATCCGCAGAGTCACGCAGTCGTGACAATGTTTCAGAGCCAAAATGAGGGCTATGGTTATTGTCATTCATATTTAAATGAGAACTTGAGTTTATTTTGCCAGGGTTAAATGTGATGAGTGTCATTTTTTTTGAATACTTTCACATATTCCAAATTAATGCAGAGACTATAAATAAGATATTCGTAGGCTGATTCCACCGAGAACTAAAAACACTTGGCGCTTTCGAAATATTGCTGTTTGTTTGAGAATTACGACCAGGCTGACATAGCAACACTGAGTCGACCAATGGCATGAGTATTTTTTGGCGACCAATGAAAGATAAAAGAGGGTCCAAGAAACTATTTCAATTTAAAGATAGAACTTTGTGTTGCAGTGTTTCATTGCAAATCAGGTACAGATGAGATACTTTGAAAGATTGGCTGAGTATTTGACAATATATATATATATATATATATATATATAATTTTTTTTCGATTAGTCGAAAAAAGTCGAACTCGATTAGTTACTAGTCGAGATATTTTTAGTTACTAGTAAAGTAAGATTTTTGAGTAAAGATATTTTTAGCTTGTGTTTAATTTGCTCCCAGACCCAAACCAGCCTAATTATTCAGGCATAAAACAAGCGTTTACATTTTCTGTGAAACTTTTTGATTATTGTGAATCAAGATAATATTGTCAATAAAAGGTGTAGTGATACATAAAACAGAGCACACACAGAAGACACTTTCAGCTTTCTGTTGGTCAGCGTGGCGAATCTGCACGACTAACTGAACCTGATGCGAAATCCGTGAGGGAAATCTTTCGCCCTAACGTGAAATTCCAGATTTCGTTGATTCCTATCATAATGACTGGATTTCACCTGTGAAAATTCACCAAACAATAATAAATATGACTGCACTTTAAAAGCGATTAGTTGACTAGCATTACCTGGATATTTCTGCACACCACTAAAATCAATGTAAACTCAGTAGTGTCATGAAATCTAGCACGGTGCTAGGCCAAAAAAATGAAAACAACTTTGAAAACCTGTTAAGTAAAGTGGCAGATCCATCTACAAGACTTCATGTTCAGTTCTAGACCTGTCTCTGTAAAGATAGCAGATCAGAACCAACACTTTTAAGAATATGAAAAAGCGAGTGATGAATATAACTCGATGGAGATTGCAGGGGGAGGTGAGCACAGGATTCTGTATCAGAGCAAGGTCAGAAAAGAAGCTATCGATCTGTCGGGCTACTGCTGACTCAGTTGTTCTCCACCGGCGACGGGCATGCAGGATGAAAAGTGCTAACTCATTCTGGTTCCCTGAAGCTCACAGACAGTCTTTACTCTCTCACACACGCTGCTTCTGCACACACATCAATATCACTTAAACAAACAGGGGGGAGGTTTTGCACTCTCACCTCTGGTGCCTTGAACAATTCAATCCGATACACAGATTTGTAGATTGCCTTCATTATTACAAGGTAAGCCAAAGTAGTAACTATTGAATTAAGGAAAGTAGATCAATAAAATAATCTCTGGATAATCAGGCATATCTCTGAATTGAGATCAAAATGCTGTTCAGAAACTATACATAGATATATCGATCTTGCTTCTAAAACTCTCCCTATTTTATTCCGGGCCTATATTACAGATGAATTTTAAGTTTAGCTCAAAATAAAATAAAATAAAATAAAACCACATGACACACTAAAATCATATGTCTGATTTTATCTTTTGAAAATACAATAGCAACTAAATAAAAATAATAAAAAATAAAATAAATAGGGCTGTCAAACGATTAATCGCGATTAGTCACATGCAAAATAAAAAGTTTGTGTTTACATAATATATATGGGTGCACTGTGTATAATTATTTTGCATATACAGTATATAAATACACACACATGCATGTATATTTAAGAAAAAAATATTATTTATACAGTATATACATGAAAACATTTCTTAAATATATACAAGCATGTGTGTGTATTTATATATATAAAATAATTATACACAGTGCACCCACATATATTATGTAAACACAAACTTTTATTTTGGATGCGATTAATCGCGATTAATCGTTTGACAGCCCTAACAATAAAATAATTATGAAGCTTTTTTTCCACCATGAAGCTTTAATTTCAGCTATAGGGACAATATCTTTGGGGTACAAAAAAAACAACTTTCTAACACTTTCTACGCTTGCTTGGTCTTGCTAATTGTTTCTCTGAGGCTTTAGTTTGGCCGAAAACGAACCCGTCATAGTCTTATAGGAGTCACGAGTCAGTTCCCCCAACTGCTTTACTGAGCAAGAATGGATTGATGTAAGGCCGAGTGCGAAACCCAGTTGCATGAATCTTAACCGTCGAGTGCTCCATTAGCTAATTTGAGAACATTCTTAATTGATGGTCTCCTTAAGTAGCAGTTGGCTACAATAACTGTATATCAATTGACTCAGGTCTGCTTAAATTCACAAAACCACTAGGATTAATTAAACCAAAAAATTTCATCAGCATGTGCATATGGAAAAGCATCCAGAACTCCATAACCAGCTAAAATTAATTAAAAAAAAAAGATGCATGAAAAAGGATATCTGCACACCCACCCATAAACGTATGATCATTTTAATTGTAAGTTGACATACATTGTAACTGAGATGGGCCAACAATGGGATGCTAGCTATATAGCCACCACCTGCTATGTTAAATTAGTTAGTTAGTTAGTTAGTTAGATATCCAATATAGCATACTTTACCATATAGTCTGTGAAAAACAGTATATAAACGGAGTCTGAATTCACAGTATAACAAAATAAAGTAGGCGAGATTTTGAAGTAAGCATACAATGGACACTTTACCATCTCAAAACGCCACAGGAGAGGATTTGTGACTCTGGTATGGTCACATGATAACGACATGACGAATGTAGCATGTCCAGATTACTAGAACACACACACACACACACACACACATATATATATGAAGAGTTCAGATGCAAAAGCCTCTAAATGCCATTTGAAATTTTCTTCTTTAATGATGATTTTTATCAAACTTGTATATTTAAGTTCAGTAATTTCACTTAAATGGCAATGATAATTACCTATTAAATGTTATTTAAGTGAAATTACTGAACTTAAATATACAAGTTTGATAAAAATCATCATTAAAGAAGAAAATTTCAAATGGCATTCAGAGGCTTTTGCATCGGAACTCTTTATATATATATATATGCAGAGTATTTTCTATATAGAATACTATATAAAACAAAAGTTAGCAGCCTGATAGGCTGTTAGCAGAGGAAATGTGTGCAATGCATTATGGGAAACCAGTAGGTAGCGCAGTATACAGCCAATTTTGGCTAAATTAGTGGATCATTCATGTGTGTACTGCATTAATACTGAAAGTAGTCTAATAGCATGCTATTACGAACTCTAAAATGGTGACTTACCCAGCATTCCCTTCTCAGAGTGGGACAAACACATGTCTTTCTCCGCACTGGGTAACACTAAGGCCACTACAAAGCACTCCACGCTGTCTGCCATTAGCGCCAGACCCAACACCACGAAGAGGGTCCACTGGAATCTCCCGTGTCCACAGTCCTCCATGATGTCCTCATATTGTTCAGCCAGCTCCTCCTGATCTGAAACGGTGTCCGCCGAGGTCCTCGCTTTCGCTCTCGCCGCCCTCCTGGCAGTCTTGGCCTCATCTGGATGTGGGATGCCTTGGTACTCCCCTTCATACATTTGATCATCTTCGTCGTGTCCTTCGGTGGCGTCACTGGCGGCGTCCTCCTCTTGGGGAGGGTAGTCAGTCTGATAACCGTAGCCGTCCGGTCCTCCCTGTCCATATGTCCCATAGCTGTCTCCATCTCCCTGGTGGTAAACGTTGTTGTGGTAGGGGTCCGCCATTGTTTTAGATGTGTTCTTACTTAAACTGCACGTCTTGAGCCTATATGGGCATAATCCGTAGTTGATATGGTTTGTGTCTGTTTGTTTGAACTGGTTGCGTGTTTACAGTTAAAGAAATCTTGAGAGGTCCTTGAGGCTCCAATCAAATGGTTCTCTTGAGTTTGACTGTAAGGACAGCAGTTTGTTACTTCTAATCACCTTTGATTTTCTGAGCTCTCATTGGGCCACATGCTGTCTGCAAATGGAAAAAAACACTGAATCAACAAGCATAAATAAAGGACAGATTTGAACTTTATACACACTCATGATATAAATTACAGGCTTCTTAACCAGGGCTGCGTTTCCCAAAAGCATCGTAAGTTGTTTTTTGAGACCATTGGTGGCAATTGTTCTACAATCGATTTAGGCTTATGATGCTTTTGTGAAACGCAGCCTAGGCTAATACATTTGACATTAGTGGTTTGGCTTTTTTATTTTTAAACATGAGTGGGAACCAAGGAACCACAATGGATTGAAAATTGAGATCTGGGGTACTCTAGTGATGGTGAAATGATGTCTTGAGAAAAACAAAGGCTTTCTTATCAACTGTCTTACTCAAAGCTTTTCAACATGATGCATGTTGCTGCCAACTAGTGGTCAAAAAGATTAAAAAGATGATTGTTTCACATCTGATTCTAAATTAGAAGATCTGCAAATTTGTATTGGCACTAAAATAAGTAGAATATTTATTAAAAATATTTATATAAAACATTATTCATGTATTCATTCCCTTGCAATATAAGCATCAAAGGCTATATTGAAGGCAATAAAAAATAAATAATAATAATAAAAACTTATGACAAAATTACAATAAAAACATGGAAAAAGGGCTGAAACTTTAGGAGTAATGCATTTATTTTACTAATAGATACAATTGACTATTAAGCATATTTTACTGAAATGTCCTTCATTTATTGTTACTAAATATCTAAACACAAAACATCACTATTTCCATCTGATATCAAATTGAAAGTTAGTCATAGTTTTATTGTAATGTTGTAAGTTGTTTAATGATATTTAGTCTAGTAATAATAACTAGTAGGAGTAGGAGACAAGTAGGAGAGTTCAGTAAAAATGGTAATGGTATCTGGTGCAATAAAGTAAACATGCATTCCCAACGCATTCTCATCCCAAGGCGTCATATACTGACGCTTTTCCCAATGCATGCGTAGACATCCAATGCACATGGCACCCTTTAGCGTCAATATAACACGCTTTGGTTATGGGTAGGTTTAGGTATGCGGTAGGGTTAGGGTTAGACCACTAGGAGGCGCCTTCTGCCCCATATATATCTGCGTCTCATATTGACGCTAAAGGGTGCCATGCGCTATGGATGTATACGCATTGGCAAAAGCGTAAAAAAATGCCAAAAATATGTGGCAAAAATAAAAATATGACGCCTTGGATGAGAACGAACTGGCATTCCTGAACAAAATTTTCCTTTTTCATTTTACTGTAAAGCATATGCCTTCTTAAATATTCCTTCCTTTGTTTCAAACTAACCAAATGTGCTTACTAATGAAACCCAGGTCTGTCAGAAGACACAGATGCCTCTTCTCATTTATTGACAGCTGTTTGGGTCTCCGCTAATGCAGCAAATGAGATTGGTCTCACTCGACACGATTCTAGCTGTCTTTCTGGCTCAAGCGAGTATTTACGCAAGAATCCCATGCATATCTTATTCCCACTGGTGGTCCATATACGTATTCACATCACCAGCAGGCAGACATGCTGTGAATTACAATGTAGAGGAGGATGTACTCCACCATATTATGTTAATGCCATCCGTCCAGTATGTTACTACATAATGCCTGTGGACTCATTACAGGATATGTTGCTGGCTGAGACACTGATGATGAATAAGGTGTGTGGGTTATTAGTTCAGTTAAACAAGGACCCTAATTTAAATATCTTTGGTCAGAGCAAGATGGTACAAGTGGGATCATCCTTTGAATTGCTCATTTGAATAATTGTTTAATGAATGACGAGGTCATACACATGAGCCTGTTCCAGATTAATTAGCGCTGATGAAAAAGACATGAAAATGATCACTTCGGATTCGTTCAAATTAATTATATTTATGAGATTTTTCATGGCTTTAATTATACTGGATATACACAGTGAGTGAGAGAGAGAGAGAGAGAGAGAGAGAGAGAGAGAGAGAGAGAGAGAGAGAGAGAGAGAGAGAGCAAGCAAAAAATAATATGAAACATTGTCAGGAGCATGTGTGCAAACTGCAAAGGGATCTGCTAACTGAGCTAGCCATTAGCATCCCCTTTTTAGCATTCCTAAAACATTCACTAGCCATCCTGGGCTGTGAAGTCAAAGGTTAAAAAGTGTAGCTATTGTATGTTTTTAAGTGTAGCACTGGCAAATAGTCTATTGTAATTTGGTGGAAAAAATATTGTCCACAAACGAAAAATGGAGACGCCAACTGCTTTCATGTCCGATGGCATTAGGCTAAACCTTGGCAAAAAAGGTAACATATCCTATGTTTAGCTTTTTACTTTCGCCAATTATACACAAATGTTAATTTGTGAAGATTATCATGATGATCAAAACTTTTTTTTTTGAGGTAAGGTAATGCTAACTTTCTAGCCAACAAAAATATGTTATCACTGCAACAATATTAGGCTGGAAGTTTAGCATATTGCTAGCTGATTAGCCTGCTAGATTACTGACCAGAGCTACAATTGAATAACTGGAAACACTATTTTAATTATCTATGAGGAGACATTGAGAAATGTGGTTTATTTTTAACAGACATAACAAATGGCTAGGCTACATCTTGGGGGAAGAATCTTACGCAACATTGGCATCTAGCAACAGCTGCTATGCTAACCAGCCAAATCTTGGTGTCAATCACAGCACAATGGCTCTAACATTCAGGTAGGCATTTCATTATTGCTGAATTCATGCATTTTTGACAGGTATGACAAATCACAACACATTAGCACTGATAAATTAATACAAGGAGACAATGTCAAATTCATTATGATTGGAGACAAAGCAATGGGTTAAAAGTAAAACACATTTAGTGTGTCCGAATGTCCCTTAGTGTCATCAGCAATGCAGAGAATGTGATTTCCTTCAGGAACAGATCCAAACAAGGCCTATTAGAAAACTTTTGTCGGGGCAAAATCAATTTGCAATCATTTGAGGCAGCGCACTTCCCTCCAAATTCCCATGTCTTGTTAAACATTACTCCCCATCTGTGCATTATATGAGAGGGACGATTCTGGCACAGCGCTGTGCAAAACTGCTAGAGCTCATTAAATGGCTTTTTATTCAAAATTGATTCACTTTGTTTTTTTGGCTCCTGTGTGGATAACAAAGGATTTGTTTATTCAGAAAAGGATTGCGTGGAGGTAAATGTGCATTTTGGCATTTTCTGAGCCTGTCGGCATCTGCGACAAAGTGGCTCATTCTCTTTTGACAAAGACAAGTGAAGGTCAGAATTTCCAGATGGGCTTTTCTCAAATAGAATCAGTTGCAGGTTCATCTGATACCTTTTCTATCGAGCCTGCAGGAGACATTTGGCCGTTTTCAAACCGACACCAGATGCACATTTCAGATGCACTGTACTTGTGAGCAATAGTTACTATGACAATGCCAATAGTTTCTATGACAATCAGGCGGACTTGAGAGTTAAGGCAATGCCTTTTGTTATTCAGGCTAATTATAAATGTTAAAAGAAAGCATACTTGAGGAAATGTATAATCAATGCCTGTTTGCATGAACTCTTCCAGTAAGTTTGCTTTGGCGAGTTGTTTTGAACTCCCGAAAAGAACTCCAAATGAAGTTTGTTTTGGCCTGATTTTTGATTGAAATTACAATTTCAGTGTCACTTGGAGTATATCAGGGCCTTAAAGGGATAGTTCACTTTGAAATAAATGTTTGATATGTTTTAGCTTACCTCAAGGGCATCCAAGATGTAGGTGTCTTTGTTTCCACAGTTTCAATTTTGGTATTTTTAGGTCAAACCGTTCTTGTCTGTCAGTCATATAATGGAGGTATATGGGGTCCACCTCAATAAGCATGCACAGAGAAGTCCAAATTAAACATGATTTAATGACTCGTAAATGTAACACTGATGGCCTAAGACACAAAACGAGCGGTTTGTTTGAGAAAACAAACAGTATTTATTTCGTTTTTACCTCTTGTAACCACAGCCACGTCCAAGTGATCTGAGGCCGCGGGCGCTTCGGTCTGCGCAAGCGTTGGAAAGCGCCGGAAGGGATCTCTTGCACGATTGCCAAAAAATCAACATTGTCTGTTGATATATCGAAATTGTCTTCCAATGTGTTTTTCTCTATGTACACACGTGAGAGATCACTGCCGGTGCTTTCCAGCGCTTGCGCAGACCAAAGCGCCCTCCCCCTCAGAGTACTTGGACGTAGCTTTGGTTACATGAGGTTAGAACAACACAAATACTGTTCGTTTTCTCACACAAATCGCTCGTTTCGTGTCTTAGGCCTTCAATGTGTACTTACATTTGCGAGTCATTAAATCATGTTTAATTTGGACTTCTCTGTGTATGCTCTTTGAGGTGGACCCCATATACCTCCATTATATGACTGACAGGCAAGAACGGTTTGACCTAAAAATATCAAAATTCAAACTGGAAACAAAGACACCTACATCTTGGATGCCCTTGAGGTAAGATAAAAAATAATTTCAAAGTGAACTATCCCTTTAAGGGTGAAGTGTGTTATTTCTGCGCCACAAGAGGCCCTAAACATAACTGCAAATACTGACTATTTTCAAATATGTAACAAAAAAAAGAAAAAAAAATGAATGAGCTGGTAACTCAAAAATAGCATTGCAACTGTGCCATCTTAGGTGAGCGATGTGTGTAGCAAAAGAGCTGATTTATGCATGGCAGGGCCTTCAGAACTTTCCCTGAGAGAAAACACACTGCAGAAAGAAGACAGCAGTGGTAAAATACACTTCCAGTGCACTGCACCACACCCGCGTCAAGCCAAATATACAACACATGCATCAAACCATATAGCTTGGCCATGACAGGTTCAGAAGGATAACACTCAAGTCATGTGGAGCCTGTCATTCATTATCCATGTGGATAACAAGATTCTGGTTAGTCTTTGGATTCAGCTGGGGATATTCACAGCTTGAGCATGGAGACAGCAAACCCAAGCATGGAAATTGAATTAGGTCTATTCTCAAATATTTTGAAGATGACAGGTCATCTGTTACTGAATGATAGGATGAATGTTTCTCAACTGGAAAAGGATCAGTTTGTTGTTTGGGATTATGATGAATTATGGGAAATAATATGGATGACAAGGGTAACTTTTCAACTTTAGGTTCAATTCAAACCTATATTACAAACAAGTGTTGATATACGGGTAGTTGACATGAAAAACTTATGGGAAGTTAATATGTGTGACATGCTATACTCCATCTAAACATTTTAAACAGCATTTCAATTCTCATTGTTTTATAATTATTATACATGCCGTTTTTATGCTCTCATATTAACTGAGGAATATTTATACTAAAATTCATTTAAAATGAACAAGGGAACACATAATATAAAAAATAATTTTGAACCTAAAATTGTATATAAATATATGCACAAAAAACCCATACAAAACCAGTTCAATTATTCACAAATTTCAAATGATCTTCTCCTGTCTACCTCGTCTTCATGCATAAAATGCCCTTTATACTTTGTAGAATAATACAAGATGGCAAAGCAAAAGATGCAAAAAAGAAGATTAGATCAAGTAAACAAAAGAGTCGGGAGGCTGCTGTGAAAGAACTGATGTGATTTCATCATATTTTGTACCTCATTATCGCAGACATGGCACAGCGTGAGAAATGACAGGCTCTTCAAACGGCCCTCATATAACACTCGTCTCCAAAATGGAGGAAAATGTCACCAAAACTGCAGGATTGCAGCCGGTATGTGTGTGTGTAGCTTTCGGGGACAGGAGAGCCTATATTACATTACATCTCAGTATTCATCATACAGTCCATCTGATCATCACGTACCTGACTATTCACTATTCTACTATCAATAATAATGAGAATCTACTGAGGCAGGCTATATTATAACATCCATGCAGTGTGTCCAACAATGTCCTATGAATAGCATTATGTCCTTTTGTAAAAGTAACATTTGTTCTCTAAATTATTTTTACATAACAAGAATAAAAAATAACACCCAAAACTAGCCTCTGTAAACAGCAAACAGTATCAGTAGCCGGCCCACACTTTTTTTTTTTTAAATCAACCAGAAAACTATCCAATGACAAACTCTCTCTATATACATATTGAGCATTCCTGATATTGGATTGGCTGAGAAGTCTGAAGGGCGGGGCTTTGTAAAGTGTGCGTAGTTAAACAAAGTGGTTGGTCTAGTAGTGGAAGTTTGTATGCATGTATTTGTTTGTTGTGCAAGAATTATACAATCATATCCATTGTGATGCAATGCAAATCTCTGCATTCCACACAAACAAAATAATTTTTTTGATTAATACAAAGCCTAGTGGAACAGCTGCTTTAAACGTCTCATGTAAATATAACAACATGTTGACAGTTGATTAAACGACAGTCAATTTTGACAGCTTGTAGAAAAAAATATTCACATTGCTACACAATGTTGACATGATCAGAGGTAAATACATTTTTTTAAAGATATCGACAGTATTAAAACAATATTGTTAATATAGCTAATAATATATAGACAATATAGCTTTACAATATTGTCAGCTTTTTTGTTGCATCAACAAAAAGCATTTTTGAATTAATGATTCAATTACTCAAAGAAAGAACCAAACTGTTTAGATCCGCTTCTAAAGAGTTTTGTTCGTAAATGAATAAACAACAAATATTGGTCGAATGGATCAATGAATGACTCAATAAGACACACTTGTCGCAACCTACTTGCGTAACCAATAAATAGGTAAAAAAGCCTTGGAACTGCCAGCTCATTTCTCTTCCTTTAGAGGCACATTCAGGTTTTGTTGACAATTCAGCACAGCCAAATTAAACACAATCTAATTGCTCATAATCAAATACACAGATTGGCCTTCCAGGGTCTAAATGAGGTTAATCCTATTGGTTTAAAAACTGTCCAGATAATATTCGTGCTTGTCTCTAATTTAGACCAGTTAGTAAGTGTCTTGTTCTGATGCAATCCCTGAAACATACCAGCACTGGCTGGGGTTCTTTGTCTTGCGTTACACTGCTTTTCTCTTTTTTTGAACCACAAAGCTGACATCCCTAAACATTATAGATGTATCTAGGCTATGTGCAGTCCATCCCTTCGGAATTGGATCTTTCTAACTCTGCAGGTTTGGACTTAAAACTGGGGCAAGACCAAGTACTTGGGGTTTATTTTTTCTCAATGTACACCCTAAAATGAGCAGTGAGGGGTAATATTTTGTAATGGAGATGAGAAGTTGTTGTAATCTGTAGTTTGTTTAAATGGGTCATACCATCTTAACCGTCATGTTCTGCTGAGATTGATTTTTGACATTTTTTTAAGCTTGTCAAGTCCCAGATACAGCATAAATCACATATTTGAGGTCTAAACAACGTCACCTAAAGAAAAAAAAAAACGATATTCCAAGACACAATAACTACAATTACTGTATAGTGGGTTTGCTCCTCTGCCACTGACGCTTGATGTGAGAAATCTTCAATGTCTGTTAAAGATCTGGCAGAAACAAGCGGAACGATAGAAATTATATTTCCGTGCGATATTAGTAGAATATCACATTGTTGGAAAAGGCTCTCAACCAATCAGATTCAAGAATAAGAACTACCTTTTGTATTTGTATACGTATAAACCAGTTCAAGCAGGTCCCCAGCAGTTTTCAGAAGATTTTAGTTCGATGATTTAACAACATACTGCATGCGTTGGTGACAGTGATAAACGTGACAAGAAAACTTGACAAAGTTCAAAGAAAACACCCGCTGACAACAAAACCACAGCTAAAATCCCATGTGGTTAACACAAATGTCACATCTTTCAAAGCTACTGCGACCACAGCTCTGATGATGACGGTGACATCGTCATTAACAGAGATGCTATTTCTAACCCAGTGTAAAGATGATCTAATTTAACTCTCGCTGAAAGTGTTGATTGACTCAAAACTTGTGAATTCAGCTGAGAGGTAAAAACTAAAGCCTCTCCAAACACCGGCAGCCTGCTGTTAATTCATCATGATCTGACCATGAAGCCCCCTGTGTACTGTAGCTCCTGAAATCTGCCTCAAAAGCTTTTTATAAAATATGAATCACAGATCTTCAGGAACACAGATTCATACATCATTTTCATTCATTTGCATGGCTCCAAAAACCTCGTAGGTAGCAAGATGATGTCTGCACCAAATTATGTTTTCAGAACAACAACAACACCTCAGGTAAGACTAATGCAAAACATGCTACAATGCATTTAGGGGCGTGTCCTGGTCAAGACAATCTCCTGAACTCCAAACTGAAGGTCAGAATGGGAAAGAAAGGTGATTTAAACAATTTTGAGCGTGGCATGGTTGTTGATGCCAGATGGGCCGATGAGTATTTCACAATCTGCTCAGTTACTGGGATTTTCACGCACAACCATTTCTAGGGTTTACAAAAAATGGTGTGAAAAGGGAAAAACATCCAGTATGCGGCAGTCCTGTGGGCGAAAACCCTTTAAATAGTATCCCTTTAAATAACTTTAGCTGTTTGAATGTCTTTTGAGCTAATGAAATGGATTTGTGCACGAATCATTTGTGTTTGGTGAACCAGAACAACTGGTTCTGATGAAAATTTAATCTATAGTGTCAATGAAAGTATGGTGGATCTTCATTAAATAACTTAAATATAAGTCTATTTAGAAAATATAGTGCATGAATCAACTGCTTTAATGGTGCTTTTAAGTCCTTATTAATTGCAAGGAAAAAAAATGAATACAGAATAAATAACCTTAAACTGGTTTGGCTAAATTGTACTGGTTAATTTAGATTGGTTCAGGTTCATTTTGATTGTACTATCCGTTCAAAACGATAAGAATCTGTCAGTAATGGTTAAGGCCCTTGAAAAAAAGACTAGAGCATTCACCCCGAATGTCCACAAGTCAGTAAATGATCTGTATTGTCACTGAACTTTATCTCCGAGTTGTGTTTGAGGGGAAAATAACAGAGAGAATCAGTTTGTGAGATCAGTTGTCGTCATGACAGATGAGAGCTGCAATTTAATCCTGCTTAATACTGCGGAAATGTTATTCTGTCCACTGGCCACGGATGGCTTTAGATTACTCTCTGTCTCTCGGAGCGAGAGTGCATAGATGGCATGAGAAAAGGATTTATCTGTTTCGTGTCTCTGTTGTCTCATTGTATTTTATTATTGCTGTAGACATCTGATTGCAGCTAGCGTCTCTCATCATTGATAAAGTAAGGCATGGAGACTTTCTTTGCTCACTTAGAGGAGGAAATGACAGTCTGCCTCTGTGATACAAAGCTATTCCTGTTTATTTTGTTTAACTGACGGGTTTCATGAGCCACTAAATTCATCAATGCACAACAAAAAACTCACGTGACTTTGCCTCAAAAGTGGATGTAATTAGATGACTGGACAAACCAGCGGATCAGTTTCATTGCACAGCAGCTCAAATGTTGATTTGACCATCCTCAAATCCCTGAGCCAAACTCAGAATAACATATTGCGTTTCGTAAGCGCATTCTGAGACGCAAGTCATTTATGATGTACGAAAAAAGACCCAAAGTGGCTTCTCTGAACGCAAAAAAAACATTTTATAACAGATATTTTTTGCAGGAAGTGACGGTTTTGTTCCCTTTAACACATGGGATGGACATGCTGCTTTATTCACCAATGTTTTATGCAATATTACAATTTTGCGCACAAGTTAAAGGCGCAGTAAGCTGCTGATATTTGAAATCACCAAAAGAAACACGCCCCTACACGAGGATGATCACACCCCTATCTTGTTAGCTCCGCCCCCCCAACTTCCCAAACACATGCAGGTACCTCCCCACCATGAGTGTTAGTAGTGGGAAGTTCCTACCCTATCTCACGACCAATTCGTACGAATTCGTACGAGTGATTAAAAAGCGGCTAATTCGTACGACCTCACTCGTACGAATTCATACGATTTGTCTAAACCCACGTGATGGTTAGGTTTAAGGGCGGGGTCAGGGGTAGGCCATTCGTACGAGTTCATACGAATTGGCCAATTCGTAAAATATGTACGATTTAGCAAAATCGTACTAATTTGTACGAGTGAGGTCGTATGAATTGTTACGAATTAGCCACCTCGTAAAATTCGTACGAATTCCTGTGAGATCGGGTTGGAAGTTCAGATCATTTTACTGACACGGATCTTCGAATCTCATTCGGCAAATAGAACGAATCTTTTTTACGTGTCATGTCGTTCATTTTAGCAGGATATAATTAAAATGTCATGTTAAATAGCCCAGCACATCTAGTAGCCTACTTACGAAAATGTTGATTACATAAAAAAAAAAAAAAAACTTGCAGCCAAAGCCAATGTTTAATTGATTGATTAGTTGGGTCTTAAGTTTAGGCTAATGCAGTCTGTTAGTTCACCTCACCTCCTGATCCAAGACATTCTTTCCTTTGGAACTTCAAATTTCTCACGTCTGTTCCCCGCCTCTCGTGTCGGTCTTCGGGATCGTTCCGTTTCGAGGCTTTACGTTAGTTCAGTCGACTCGTCAGTGTCTGATCTGGGCCGCGTGACACAGCCCCATATATGCATGAATGCACTAGCGGTTCGCAAAACGAGTCTCGAGTCAGTCTTCGGGTTCGGCCAGGTCCGAGTCTTTCGTTTTTCCTGTCAGTCCCATTGAGACTATGCTGTCAGTACCGGAAAGACAAATGATTAGTTCATCTATCGAGTCTTCTCTCTCTTCTGGTTCGTTCTTAAAGTCACAAACCCATAGGCTGAATGCAAAAACAGAAATGATTAGTTCATCTTTCGAGTCTTTTGGGTTTGAGTCCTTCGTTCTTTTTGTCACGTGACCGCTGGTATCTCGCTACAAATACTATATATAAAATTTCTGATCTAATACAGATCTAATGTTGTATTTGTAGCGAGATACCAGCGGAAACGTGACAAAAGAACAAAGAACTCGGATCCAAAAGATGAACTAATCAATTGTCTTTCCGGGAAATTGACAGCATAGTCTATGGGACTGACAGGAAGAACGAAAGACTCGGAGCTGGCTGAACCCGAAGACTCGAGAGATGAACTAATTATTTCTGTAAAAAACGTATGGGATGTTGCTCGCATGTGCGAGTCAACACAAAATGAACGAATCACTCTCTGAGACAACTTGGTAGTCCCGAGTAATAATAAAGATTCTTTCAAAATGAACGTCACATCACTAATGAGTGTATACTGTATAAGTGTTCAATCCACGTTCAACAGCGTTTCTCAGAATTTGCTTACTGCACCTTTAAATTTGCAGCTTTGGATGAAATATTTGCTAATTAAAATTTAACGCAAATTTCTTTGTTTCTTACTATTACTGTAATGATTCATCAGTCTTTACTGCAACGTAAAATATTGTTTAGCTTGTTAATCCTTCATCAAAATGTAATTGCTTTTTCATCCTCTTTAGCGACTTTCCAACACCCACTTTCATAATGTAACCAATTCCCAATGGACAACATCAGTTTTTCTTATTGAATACCCAGTTTTACTCAGAAACGCATCACATCATGGAGGTCAAGTGGGTTGAAAACTGGAAAAACTAATATTATATTGTATGTATTAAAACCTGTCTAAATGTATAAAATCGTAAAAAAAATATTCTTATAATATAAACATAAAAATGAGAGAAAATAATTTAAAATGATTTGTGCGTGTTGAGCACAGTGCGTGTTGATGTATGTTTCCACACAACCCCACCCAGCACTCCCTCTCCACCTTTCCCTAGATAACACAGCCAGCTGGGTGTTACATAACCGTTGAGTTCACGTATGCACCTATTTTCCTCCTCCGTGTGCAGTTTCTCTCCCTTTAATCATGCGCTGTAATGCACAAAAAACAATGAGCTGCATACAGATATTTACACAATTCAGTATTATTATATGGTGCTGTATGCAATATTCATAAAAGAGTCAATCTAATGTTTTTTACTGGATATATGAGGGTTCATTTACATATTCGTCAGTTAATTACAGTAAAGGCCCAGGTCATTTCAGACATCTCCCAATTTAAATTATTTTTCTATATTAAGATGCATTTTTAAATCATAATTTTATTAGGTCATGAGAATAAATGACATTAATAATTTGGTAACACTTTATTTTAAGGTGACGTAGTAGTTACACGTTACTACATTAGTACTTAATATGGTAATAACACTAAAATTTGCATAATTACAAGTAACTAACCCGAAAACAAACCATAACCCTGACCTTAACTCTACATTAATAATATAGTAGTTAATTAATATTATTCAGTACTTATGTGAGTAAGTACAATGTAACTATATCACCTTAAAATAAAGTGTAACCATGCTCATATATATATATATATATATATATATATATATATATATATATATATATATTCAGGATGTGATGTTTCATCCAAACCAGATAATAAAACCTATAATTTTACAAGACTGTCTTTATTTAAAGTAGTACAATAAAAAACATAAATACATAATATTTGTTTTCTTCTTATTTATTTATATTTATTTATTTATTATTTGTTTTTTATATCATATATTATTTTTATCAATTTGTGGAAAATTATATATTTACTATATTATATATAAAAATAAAAATATTTTTTCTTTGATTTAGTAATTCATGCTATTACTATATTATATATAAAAATATTTTTTCTTTGATTTAGTAATTCACGCTATATATATATATATATATATATATATATATATATATATATGAGCATGAATTACTATATCAAAGAAAAATATTTTTACTTATAATATAGTAAATATATAATTTTCCAAAAATTGATTAAAAATAATATATGATATAAAAAAACAAATAAGAAATAAATAAGAAATAAGAAGAAAACTAATATTATGTATTTATATGTTTTATATTATACACTACTTTAAATAAAGAGGACAGTCTTGTAAAATTATAGGTTATATTATCTGGTTTGGATGAAACATCACATCCTGAAAGATCTCTAATAAGTGTCAAGCATCAAAGGGTTAAATCTAATGCTTTACAATGAAAGTATGGAAATGAATTCCATGCACATGCATTTTAAGATCTACAATATTCTCCATCTTTAATCTTGTGGTAGCCACACATTCGATAACACGCTTTTAATACTATCACACACACGCCCACAGACAGATTGGGAGGGATAAAAACAATCCGAGAGGTCCATTAAGCTGAAGAGGAGATGCGCGTCTCACCCACCTCTATTTGAGCTTGGAGATGCACATTACTATTACAAATTTAAAGTTATTGATCGAATCCCGTGCCTTACAGCTCAGCAGCGCACACATAAAACATGCTGCGTGAAGGGTTATCAGGATCTCCAATAGTAATAACAAGACTCCATTTGTACTGTAGCACAGCACGTGTTAACTGCAACAACTAGTGTTAAGTCTAGATTCATTTTCAAAGAGTTTTAGTGCAGGTGTGGCTCCAACACTGTATCACGTCTAGCATCATAACTCTATGGAAGTATCATTAGGAACAAATTGATTTCCATGGCATGACGGGGGTCACAAAATGTCCTTGCATCCATTAACCAAATGATACCCTTTACCAGGCCTAAATTATATTTAAAAGGTATGTGAATGAGAGCGAGTCTATAGTTATCATGAGATAATTTATCAACTCTAATATAATATTTTAACTTAGAGAACAATCAGAGAATCAGCTCCACTTGGACCGAAAATTTAGCCTGACTTCGTCATACTCATATTCTAGTGAGAATGAGTCTGAAACTGCTCCGTAGGGCTTTGATTATGAGACGTGTCATAACCGAACCAGGAAAAAAAACCTCTACACTCAATTGGATAGTCGGTAGACCTACAACCAATCAGAGCAACGCAGTAACTCAACAACTTTGCGCAGTTTTCAACTACAGAACTTAGAAGTAAAATAACGAGTGTTGTTTCTTTTACTTACTCCTCCATGTGTGCAACCAAAGGAGAAACCACAACGACCACAGGCTTTTCATTATGTCCCATCTTCTTAGCGACCGTCAGAGCCAGCTGATAAGTTACACTTTTGCCGAATCAAGTAGGAAGTCGACAAATGCGTTGATTGCAGTTCTCTGTTTATGTATTAAAATTAATGCGCTGTCGATTTATTTTACAACAATCTATACATCTCAATTCCCCAGCTTCAGTCATCTTTGAGGGAAACCAGTTAAGCGATCTTTGATAACGTGATGATTACGTCCTTGCAGATCATCTGTCCATCATCGTATAAAGCCCGCCCTGGAAATTTGATTGGCCTGAACGTTTCTTGTCTGATCATAATTACTCCTCAATGGATCCAGACCGAATTTCCCGACCAAAAAATGTTGTGGGAGGAGTTCGGGCTGGCATCCAGGCTACCGAAAATTAGCATTGCCTTAGAAATTACATGGGTGTCTAACATACGACTGAACAGATTGAGGAGTGTAGTGAATATAATTTCATAATTTTTACATTTCAATTGATATTACACCGTAACTACACGCGACGCGATAAAATTCCAGCGACGGCAAGTGTGTCTGTCCACACTAGACGCGACTGTGAGATGTCAGGACGTCAATCAAAAATCACATCCATTCAGAACAGCGTGTGGGCGGAGTCTCTCTGTGAAAGCGCACTGCTGGCCCGCACTCGCATTGGAAATGGGTAAGGATTAAACATTATTAAAAATCAAAACATTAACAAAATATACTCATTGACTAATTTTGTTATGAAGTACAATTGTATGTTTGCATAGAATTCATTTTGAACACTATATTATATGCTTTCAAAATCTGAGGTAAATTATTCGTTAGCTCAACGCTATCTCACGACCAATTCGTACGAATTCGACGAACGATTAAAAAGTGTCTAACTCGTACTGATTCGTACGACCTTACTCGTACGAATTTGTACGATTTGTCTAAACCCACGTGATGGTTAGGTTTAGGGGCGGGGTAAGGGGTAGGTCATTCGTATGAATTCATACGAGTTGGCCAATTAGTAAAATATGTACGATTTAGCAAAATCGTACTAATTCGTACGAGTGAGGTCGTATGAATTGTTACGATTTAGCCACTTTTTAATCATTCGTCGAATTCGCACGGCTTGGTCGTGAGATCGGGTTGGTTAGCTTGTGGCACAGTGACCTATTTTTAACTAAAAATAAATAATGTGTACTCATAACCAGTGTAATATCTCTGTGTGGGCGGATCTGACAGCCGCGACATCGCAGAAATAGGAACCGTTTCTAAATTAGAAACTTCGCGTGTCGCCGTCGCGTCTGTTTAGGACAAAATCTCTGATTAACATGGAAAAGATACCTTTTATCGCGTGTCGTGGCGTCGAGTCGTGTATAGTTAGGACATGGTGTTAGACACAAGATAAAACAAATTATTCATCAAATGCAGTACAGGGCTGACATCAAAACCCGGTCAACTAATTCACCATTGGTTCCCCTGAGATTTTACGGTGGGGTTTTTCAATTTCTAAATAAAATAAGGTGTGGTAAACATGTTTTGTTCTACAACTTAAATTACACACACCCATATAGAAAAAACACGAATTTTGAAGCTGTTACATTATAACAAATAAAGATAAATAAAAAAATAAAGCAATGTTTTAAAAACACCACAGGGTTTTTTTATTTACTTTTTGGAGACTTCAAAATGGCTTACTTATAGTCCGACCTGATCTTACGAGAAAACATAACTATTTTATACTTTGGCGAATTGATGGTGAAAATTCGTAGAAGAATTCATATTTGAGTAGTACAAAAACAGACGATATTTAGAAGTAACTCTCAACCAAATTGTAAACGGAAAATACTTTTGAATTACCAAGAGGGTGTGTTGTATAGTCTTACTATTTTAAACAAGATTAAGAGAGCTTTCAAAATGCTTAATCTTAAAGAGTTAAATGTGATATTTAATAAAAAAATGTCTTTAATTGTCAAATTATTAGTATTTTATGTAAGAGACAGTCAGACTGACAGCAAGTTTGCTAAAACAAACAGTGCAGCCTCAGTGATGTCAACAGAAAAGGAAAGTTGTTTCAGAAAAATCACATTTTGATTCAAAAATTACAACGACAAGCTATCAGCAATGAATTATTCACAGTAAGACAAGGAATGCACAATAAAACTAGATTCATATTGACTTAAACACACATTACCTTTAAAATCATTAACTATTCAATCACATGCACACACCCTAAAATAAAAGGCTCAACCCCTAAATGGATTTTCATAGTTAAAACCAAAGAGTTTATCAATGGGCATAAAATGTCCGTTCAAATGCATAGATATTCAATTAAAAAGCAGAACAAAGGGAATAAATCACAGAGGCTCAGTGAAAAGCCGCCATGTTGATCTATTAGGGAGAACCCTGCTGTGAGCAGAGCTCTAAAATATTAAACAGTCTGCAGACATCCATGCACTTCCTCACTTCAGCAACATTTTCTTCTACAGCTGACTATTATTGCACATATATGTTTTATTTATTTTAAATTGCATTTGTTGGCCATAGAAAGCTGCTCACTGACAAGGAAACTGAGCTTTTGTGATGCTTAACGAGACGTATTTGTGCTTTGGATTTGTGTTGATGTCGACTCTGACACCTCATGGAGATAAACAGATATAAAACAAAAGTCAGAGATTAATCCTCGTGCTTTCAGGACGCTGGTTCAAACAAGTGAGGAAGAGGGGGAGAAAAAAAAGCTTTTTTTGCAGTAAAGCATGGTTTTCAGTGAAAAACAGCCCCCAGCTTTTTTTTTGCTTCCTCTTGAGATTTACCGTCCAGAAAAAGCTTCTCTCGCAAACATAAAACACAAGCCAACTGTAGGACTGCAAAATTGGCATTACATTAACTGCCAACGCTAGATTGAAAAAAACAGAAGTCTTTTAAGAGTTCCACTCTTAGTTTGCACATGCTCATATTCAATTCCGTCCATTTAGATTAGTTACAAATTATTAAAAACATGAGCATTAGATAAAAGTTATGGTGAAAATAAGTGAGAAGTCCCAGTTTAGGTAGACAGTAACGGTGCCAATTGTTCGTACGGTTACTTATTTTTATAAATATATATATATGAAGAGTTCAGATGCAAAAGCCTCTAAATGCCATTTGAAATTTTCTTCTTTAATGATAATTTTTATCAAACTTGTATATTTAAGTTCAGTAATTTCACTTAAATAACAATTAATAGGTAACTATCATTGCCATTTAAGTGAAATCACTGAACTTAAATATACAAGCTTGATAAAAATGATCATTCTAGAAGAAAATTTCAAATGGCACTTAGAGGCTTTTGCATCTGAACTCTTCATATATATATATATATATATATATAAGGTAAGCATGGTAAAAGCTACATTTCACAACTTTGCTTTATATTTGGATCACTGAAAGAGAGAATTTAGATTAAATACTACTGAAGGGGTACATTGATCTGAGAAGTGTTTATATTAAACATATATATGGATTTAAACATAGTCCAATGTTGAAACTAAGTTTAGACTACAAAATATAATTAAAAAGCAAGGTGTTTTCTTTCTTTTTAGAAATGAAAGACATTCCATTTGGGAATTTTGTGCTATTTTGAAAAGTCTGAGTATTCGCCATCTCTTCTGCTTTAAAGGGATAGCTCACTTTGAAATTAATTTTTGATATGTTTTAGCTTACCTCAAAGGCATCCAAGATGTAGGTGTCTTTGTTTCCGCAGTATTTTCAACTATGATATTTTTAGGTCAGTCATATAATGGAGGTCTATGGTCACCACCTCAAAGAACATACAGAGAAGTCCAAATTATAATTTGTGTGAGAAAACGAACAGTATTTATATCATTTTTACCTCATGTAAGCACAGCCACGTCCAAGTGATCTGAGGGCGCGAGTGCTTTGGTCTGTGCAAGGGCCGGAAGTGATCTCTCGCACATGTACGTCACTTATTGTTTACACAGAGATTTCGTAAGCTTTATCTTTCGTGAAGATCTAAACATATTTAGACATACAGGAAATCGCAATGGAAGACGATTTCAATATTTCAACAGACAACGTTGAATTTTTTTCGCAACCACGCGAGAGATTACTTCCGACGCTTTCCGCGCTTGCACAGACCGAAGCGCCCGCACCCTCAGATCACTTGGACGTGACTGTGGTTACAAGAGGTAAAAACGAAATAAATACTGTTCGTTTTCTCACACAAACCGCTCGTTTCGTGTCTTAGGCCATCAATGTGTACTTACATTTACGAGTCATTAAATCATGTTTAATTTGGACTTCCCTGTGCATGCTCTTTGAGGTGGTGACCATAGACCTGCATTGACAGACAAGAACGGTTTGACCTAAAAATATCAAAATTGAAACATTGTGGATGCCCTTAAGGTAAGTTAAAACATAGAAAAAATGAATTTCAAAGTGAACTATCCCTTTAAACTCATTTCTGGCAGTGGAACATCTTACACTAAGATTCAAAAATGGGTCCAGATTTGATGTAGCGCTTCTGCTAACTCAAAGCAGTTTCCAAGATTTTGTTTTCAGCCTGCACTCCCTCGCCGAGAGGTGCCTCTAATAAGTCATATTTTTATAACATGTTTTCTGCCTTTGATCACCAGAATTGGAAATCCATGGAGGAGTAGTTTGAAAGCCACAGAAGACAGCTAAAAATCCAAAGAAATCTAGGAGGGGGAGTTTTTTTTTTAGATATGCCAGCATGAATACGTTCACCAGCAGTTATATGTAGCAGTATTATTTACAACATAACTAGCTTCATCATGAGCTTTTTGTATCAGAGAAAAGCTATAATGGTGATTCTGGTGCCCGTGAGACATTCAGAGGATATAAATAATGCATATCTTTTTATCCATTACAAGGAGATCCCCCTCCCTATTCAGTACACAACTACCGCACACACAATTTATAAATACACACTAACTTGCATTCGCCCATACATTTCTGAGCACACACACACACACACACAAGGTGGAGTGCGCTGAAAGTGATGCATCAAAACATCAATTTTATATAGTTTAATCAGTTCACACGCTTGCATCACTGCACATCTCATTTTCATGAACTTAATGATGCTTTTCATGTCAAAAAGAGAAGAGCAGCATATCTCTCTTTTCTGCGAGGATCAGTAATCTGAAAAAGCAAGTTTTGTAATGCTTCCAGCACAACTTCTCTCCACGATTGATGACCGCTCTACTTTCCGAAAGTGGCGACGAATGCGCACTTTATCATATTAAATGATTGCATCACTTAGTCTCTGCGGGAGAAATATTTTCACTGTGTATTGATTACGTAACTGCTTCCAAAATGTACTAGGCAGCAACCAGACTCTTATTGATTCATTCTATAAATGGAAGCATCCCGTAAACGCTTCAATCTCTTCGGCTACAGTTGAATTTCTGTAAAAAAAAAATATTGTTGGTTTAACTTAAAAAAATAAGTAACCTGGTTGCCTTAAAATGTTAAGTTCATTGAAATGGAAAAATTTAGTTAATGCAATGAAGGAGATTAATTTAATCACCAGAAACTCAAAATATTTTGTTATCTGAACTACATAAATTAAGTTGATTTGACAAAAGAAAAAATGTTTTGATTACAAATTATGCATTTTTTTTTACAGAGCTTCAAACATGGTTCTTCCCTTTTAATATTTCATAAACTTTTACTCTGCAGAGTCCACCACTGCAATCTCTAGTATAGACTTTCATGGCAAAACAAAACAGAAAAAGACATTTGATACACTATATCACTATATTACACAACACACAAAGAAACAAATCAACTTTCTTACCGTTGAATTATGCTGACTACGTCAAAATAGTCCCTCTATTAAAACAATTTCAAATCCCCCAAAAAGCTGTGTATCCGGTAATGATGGCCTGTGTTCAAACATAAGAGAGAGGGATCATCCAGACAGCCAGCAGAGATGCTGAACAGGAAGATTAGGATGCGAGCGCTCTCACACACACACTCTCCTTCCCTCCTCCCGATCCGTTCATTATAGGAGGAGCTCCCAGAACACGCCCAAGCAACTCACAATGGTAGAGTGAGTCCATCCCTACCTCTGCTCCTCGCTCACTCCCACATGTGCCAGAGCTAGCGTGAGGGAGCAGCGACTGTTTGTGATAGAGAGAGAGAGCGAGAGATGGAGAGATATTGCAGAGAAAACATGAATGCACATCAGGGAGGATCTATCTATCTATCTATCTATCTATCTATCTATCTATCTATCTATCTATCTATCTATCTATCTATCTATCTATCTATCTATCTATCTATCTATCTATCTATCTATCTATCTATCTATCTATCTATCTATCTATCTATCTATCTATCTATCTATCTATCTATCTATCTATCTATCTATCTATCTATCTATCAAGGAAATGCCTCAATATTCTTCACACATTGTTTACCATCTGCAGTGCTCTCACCTGGCAAGGTGTGTGTGTGTGTGTGCCAAAGTGCTTCAGGGTTTGCCATATGGAAGTGCTACATAGATTGTACTTAATAACAAAGAACTGCCTAAAGCCTGATGAAAAAACCTCCCACAACTCACATGTGAATAAAGCCGACGTCGGAAACACTGTTGTTGTTTCACCAACTCGAGGCTTTCTGCTTGACCTGACTTGATCTGGATTTATTTAGTTACGCATTTAAAAATTATTTATTATGGTTCATTGGTGTTGACAGACACATGTGACTTAATTTAAAAAAATATGTTACATTCTGATTTTTCTTGTGTTCCCTGCATGAATTGTGTTGGCAATGGAGGATGTTTTATTATTTTGAAAGAAGTCTCATATGCTCACCAAGGCCGCATTCATTTGATCAAAATTACAGTGGAAAATAGTGTAAAATATTTTATACATTTAAATGTACTGTTTTCTATTTTAATATACACTGTAAAAATATGCTTTAATCCAAAAAAATTGTGGCAAAAGATTACAAGCAATATTATTAATTAAATTTAACAAATTAGAATTGAGTAATAATTAATCAAATTAATTCCTTAAAATTAAACCATTTAAAAAAAAACATGAATTGAAGTCACCATTATGGTGATCGGCGTTTGTTTTCTCCTTCAGTGATTCGGCTTGTTAACATCAGGTGTCTTTAATGTTGGCAATATCAAATAAAGATTTCTTAATTAATCTTTGACGTCTTTCTGTTAGTGAGATTTCTTTTTGGTGTAAACTTTACTCATTTCAAATGGTTAGCTTTTAAGGAATAATTTGATTGATTATTACTCAATTCTAATTTTTTTTCATTTAATTAATAATATTGCCTGTAATCTGTTTCCACAATTCTATTGATTAGATAAAGCATATTCATTTTTACAGTGTAGGTGAACTAAAACTTATATTTGCATCACATGGCTAAAGGAATAAATTACATTAAAATAGATATATTCTGTAATTCAATATATTTTATATAATTAAAATATAGTAGGTATTTAACTAACATAAATACCAACATTTAACTTAATATTATTTTGTAAAAAAAAAAAAAAAAAAAAAAAAAAAAAGAAGACTAATAAGGAAACATTTTTTGGAAATGGTTCATTTAAATGAATAGTTCAAAATAAACCTGCATAGTGCAAAGCAATATGACAATTAAATGCAACATATTTACATTTATTGGAAATATGAGCTGAAATATGACAAAAACAGTATATCTTGCAGCTTATTGGAAAAAATTGCTTGTTGTTACTAAAAAAAGCTACACTATTTAAAACAGCGACTGTAAGAAAACAGAAAAACGCAGAAAAACATGAGAAGTGTTGCTAATGTTAGTTAGTTACTCTCAAACACTGCCTCAACATCAGAATAACTTGTTAGCACGAAATGAGAAAAGAATAGAGCAATAGATATTTTTGAATAAGGCTCATATGGATAAACAACCATGTTCTACTCCTGTATTTCTGCTCAGGCCTACTACATAATAGATGCTGATGATTCATGCAGGATTTATATGGTGCAGGATGGGAGACTTTCTTCCTGATCTAATATGGAGCTCCAGCAAGTGCAGTGTGATTTCCCCCTGCCCAGCCCTCTGGTCCCGCCCCAGTCGGCAGACCCAGTTGGTTTGACCTGCTGGGTCGTCATTATAAAGAGTGGATGTCCCACACAGGAAAGGGAAAATCTCACTAATCCCACACAACATAATTCTGCTTGCAAGAGGATTAGGGTCAAGCGTTGGGCAGAGACCAAGACCAGATTTAAATCATACACCCTTGCCCACTCCTGATCTGCCATCATCATCATCATCATCATCATCATCATCATCATTGTCCTTTACCCTGAAATTAATCAAAACAAGGACCTTTTGCGAGTGGCAAAACAAGCCTAGGCTGTCAGGTCAATCGTGTGATTGTTAAAACATATTTCTAAGCTAAAGCCTGTTTCTGCTTGGGTGGAAATGAACTGTTTCTCCATCCATGTGAGGAAGACAGGAACCTCGCAGGATGAGATACCTCTTGAGACATCTTTGGCAAGATGAGACATTTCTACAGTCTTCACTTTAAATGAAAGACAAACGCATTTCTAAAGTCAAACTTCTAGGGCTGTCAAATGATTAATCACGATTAATCAAAATGAAAGTTTGTGTTTACATAATATATGTGAGTGCACTGTGTATAATTATTTTGTATATACTGTATAGAAATACACACACATGCTTGTATATATTTAAAAAAATATTTATAGATTTATGTATAATTTATATTATATGTAAATATATTTTTTCTTATATACATGCATGTTTGTGTATTTTTATATATACAAAATAATTATACACAGTGCACCCACATATATTATGCAAACACAAACTTTAATTTTTGATGCGATTAATCACAATTAATCGTTTGACAGCCCAAATATCAGAAATTGCAGAAATAAGGTTCCAATTGTTAACCTTATACCTTAGTTCAAATGACCTAACAATGAAAAGTACATCAATCACTTATTAATCTTGACATTTTCAAATACATCATTAAAATAAAAAGTATTTGTCAATGCTATTTATAAGACCTTATCTACCATGAACTAACAATAAACAGTTGTACTTTAACGTTAACAAAGATGAATAAATACTGTAACTTGCACAATGTTAGTTAATGCATTATGTTAACTAAAGGGACCATATAAAACATGGCCTATAACAATTTAAAATGGTATTGAATTGAGACATCACAACATTAATAAAATAGATATTCATTTTGAGATTAGCTGTTGCGATAGCAGGGTAACACTTTAGAACACATATTCAATGTTAAACAGGAGTTTTCCCTCAATAAACTCCTAATTACTGCTTACTAATAGTCAGTAAGATATTGCTGTAGTGGTTATGTTTAGGTATGGGGAAGGATTAAGGGATATAGAATATGGCCATGCAGAATAAGGCATTAATATGTACTTTATAAGTACTAATAAAAAGCCAATATGCTAGTAATATTCATGCTAACAAGCAACGCTCTCAGAAAAAAAAGGTACAAAAGCTGTCACGGACTGTACCTTTTCAAAATGTACACTTTTGTATCCAAAGGCTGCATATTGGTACCTTGGTATATTAGTACCTGAAATGTACATATTAACACCTAAAATGTACATATCAACACTTAAAATGTACATATTACCACCTAAAATGTACATATCAACACTTAAAATGTACATATTAGCAACTAAAATGTACACATTAGCATCCAAAATGTACAAATTAGCACCTGAAATGTACATATTAGCACCCAAAATGTACAAATTAGCAGCTAAAATGTACAAATTAGCACCTGAAATATTAGTACCTAAAATGGACAAAAGTTTACCTTTTGAAAAGGTACAGCCCCAGTGACAGCTTTGTACCTTTTTTTCTGAGGGTGTAATCATAACATTTTTTCTTTTGTCAAATCAACTTAAATAATTTATTTAGTTCAGATAACATATAATTTTGAGTTTCTGATGGTTAAATCAATCGCCTTCATTGTATTAACTCACTTTTTCCAGTTCAATGAACTTAAAATTTTAAGGCAACCAGGTTACTTACTTTTTAAAGTTTTTTTTACAATGTATAGACAATAATGGAGGTTACAGCTAGTTTTTTAGTAGTTAATAGTAAATAGTGTTCCCCAATCTAACTGTTTATTGTTAATCTAAAATGTCACCAATAGCAGCTATATTATTAAATTATTCAAGTTTTTAAAGATTAACTTATAAGTAAATGTTAGCTGATGGAAAAAGTAATATAATTTAAATGTAAAATGAGGAAAAATGAGCAATATTAAATAATAAATTAATATTACCAGATAAGCAATGTGGTACCAATATATTGTGCATCCCTAAATGTGCTAACTGGTGCTTAACGTACAAGAAAAATGTTCACATATAAGCATAATGACTCAGTAAAAACCCAATATTCATTCAAAGACCTAAAGTAAAGCCAGATTTTCACTGCAGCAATACAGAATTGTTATACTTGATGCAAACATTTAATCTTTGAGACAGCTAGAGAAAACACTGTATAATGCAGACTCATTGTGATTATATTTCTGCTTAAGTACTCTTCTGGCTTCTGGCTCAAAAACAACGTTCCTTGTCCATCACTTAGGAATGATGGGCCGGGGATTGACCGAATGCAATATATATTGCAAAGCACTAGCTTGCATTTAACTTGAATGCAAATACAAATCAGTCTACGGCACTCTATTGTATCAATAAAAGTGAAACCTGAGATGCTGAATGCTGATCACAACTTCCATATGCCTTGGAAAACCAGTGATTGGCTGTTGTTGGTATCAACCTCTCCGAGTAAAAACTGGGCTGCTGGGATTTGTAGTTGGTATTTGGTAGCTCAAGTGTGGATGGACGTTTGGTAACTCTTGTCAACAGATAAGTAGATTGTAGACAAGCCTTTACATTAATCAAACTGCGCCAGTCGTCAGTAAGTTCTGGAACAGATCATCATTAAAGTCTAAAAAAGACTAGAGAAAGACTCCCAGTGCACCATGAGGTATAAATTAGAATGGGACTAGCAGTAAATGCTTTGTCGAAGCTCTCATCTGCTCTGGAGGATCCGCCAATAAAACCAGCAATAAAAACTAGTGATCTACTGCACGAGTGAGAACATGGTGCTGAGATTCACTGCAGTGTGGGACCTTGGAGCATTTAGTCATTCCACTTTCTTAATAGATTATTTCAATATGATTTCAAACACATAAGTGGAGTAGATTACTTGCTTGTAGTTGGGTTTTCATCTATTTCATTTATTTTTTATATGAATTTTGTGATGCGACAAAAAAAAAATGCAGGATGGAAACAAAATGTTAAAATTCAAAAATGAAAATAAATTATTTATAATTGCTTGAAGTTGATTTTTTGGTAACACTTTACAATACGGGTGCACCAATAAGCAACTAATGCACAGATAATACTGAATTAATGTGTAACTAATGATTATCTAAGCTATTCATTAATGATTACCACATTAGGAACTAATTAAGAGTCTGTAAGGTTAATGTATTAGTTCAAACATTAATTGTTTTTAATTAAATATGTAATTGTGGATTAATTCCACAATAACTCATTTTTTTAACTAATAGTCTTAATTAATATAATAATTCCCAGAAGGAGCCAAAGCCTTGTATTTCAACTTCCAGATATGACAGGTACACTAATATGCATTAATACATGATTAATTACTTCATTGTTAGTGCAAATTCATGTGCAAATTACTAAATGACTAGTTAATAATGATGTGCCCCAACAAGTAAAGTCATAACATAGTGATACCTTTGCAAATCATTAGCTAATGAATAATTAAAGCAGACAACTGGAAGTTGAAGTGCATAGCTTTGACTAGTTGTGGTAATTAACACATTAATTTATAATATTAGTTAATAAAATATGTTATTAAGGAATTAATACACAATGACACATTGAATTAATATCAATTCATGTATTACTTAATCTATTAATCATATAGACTCTTTATTAGTTGCTGATGCAGTAATCATTAATTAATGGTTTATTTCTTCATTTGTTATACATTAACTCACGATTATCTGTGCTTTAGTTAAAGCATGAATTAATGCATATTAGTGCACCCGTGTTGTAAAGTGTTACCAAAATCTCATGTCAACAAGTTATGTGACTGAATAATAACAATAAAGAAAATGATGGTGGTCTTTTCATTCCATGTCTTTCCTCAAAATTCTGCAGACAATTACTTCCTAGAACTGACACATTTTACTGATGTCTCCAAGAAATCAAAATTGGTGTTTTGCAGCTTTAATCCAGGACTGTCAGCTTTGAGGTAATTTATATGCTACTGTACACCAAACAGTTGACCAAACTAGCTCATATGCAAATATGTGACATTTACAGTATTTCCCTGTACAGGGAAAATAAAATCAAATCAAAATAAAACATGACTTACACAATGTTTCAAAATTCAACGTTTCTCTAACCATTTCATAAGGCGTGACATGAAATCTTATTTTTGAAAAATACTTTCACTTACCACTATTAGTATCAGCAAGCCTCTTACCCTTTAAATGAAGAATTTGTCAAACACAAATAGTACCTGGCAACCCACAGAGAGGCCAGGTGCACCCGGTCTGCATGTGGGGGTGGATTATCTTTTCAAACAACTGAATAGAGGCACGACTGCTGAATAAACAAACCACAGAGGTTGATGTCTCGGCCGCCTTTGCTCTCTTGAAGCAAGCGGCAGATAACCATGTCGCTCTGGACGCCCAATTATCATGTACTTGAGCGTGCTTACACCATAGAGAGATAAAATACTTGTTTATCCAGTAGAATAAAATTCACTCTTTCTTGCTATTATGCTATTTTAAATCTCCTACAATAGGCTTACATGCATCCAAGGTCAAAAAATACTTTAATGATATGATATACATTGCAGAATCATCTCTTTTCTCACAGTGCCTGAAACGTTTCAATAAAGGAATCGTTCTCTCTAAACACTTTTTTATGGGAGCCGCCACAAAATCATTTTACTCAACTCAACTTTATTTAAAAAGAAATTTCAACACCAAGTGGAACTTTTCAAGTGGAACCAAAGTGCTTTCTCATGGGAATAAAGGGAAAATAAAAATATAAAGGTAAAATAAAGTTGGTCCCAGTATAGAGCCCTGTGGAACCCCACACACAAGTGGGGCAATGGAAGAAAATAAATCCCCTAAACTGGCAAAAAAAAAAAAAAAAAAAAAATCCTATCCTTCAAATAGGAAGAGAACCATTTTCAGGGCTAAGCCCTGAATACCAACCGGATCCCCAAGACGATCAATGAGAATGTTATGATCACCTGTATCAAATGCCGCTGTACGATCTAATAAAAGCAAAACAACATGGTTTCCAGAATCAAGACCTCGTAGAATTTCATTAGAGACCATCAAAAGAGCAGATTCTGTACTTTGACCAGCTCTAAAGCCTGACTGGAATCTAACGGAAATCGAAATCGAAAAAAAAAAAAAAAGATTTATATAATTCCACAATTTTAAAAGATATTTGTAACATTTTCCCTCAGAATTGTGAGATATAAATTTGCAATTGCATGTTATCAAGTCAGAATTGTGAGATATAAAATCGCAATTGGATTGCGTGATAAAATTGCTATTGGTTTGACTTTGTCACACAATTCTGAGATAAAAAGTCAGAATTTCTTGATGTAAACTCGCAATTGCAAGATAAAACGTCACGATTTACTCGCAATTACCTCATTTATTTTTTATTTTGTGGTGAAAGTTTCCATATCTCGTTTCAAAGAGCCTCTGCTCTGATTGGTCAGATGGCCTAGTTTGTTGTGATTGGTCTACCACTTACAGTCCCTGTTGGAAACGAAACGCTCATTACCATATCTGAATTTCAGCTCCGGAGGCTTCCTCAGCACTCGTACACAGTGATATGAACAGTAACAATGGCGTCGGTTTTAACCAAATCAATTTGGGCCCGAATCCTCATCCTTTGGAAGTGGATTTGCATTCGCAGCACAGAAAAGGGCGTCTTCTCGTCATGTCAACAACAAATCTCCCAACAAACTCTTCCAAGCCACAGCTACAACTAAGGGTCTTTCTAAGGGCAGCCAATGAAGACCATATCGGTTGTCATTATGCACATTTGTTACAAACCTGATCAGAAAGTAAGACTGGAATTACTAACGACTCGTTTCAGGCAATTCAGAATTGATTCTTTCTTTTAGGTACTTTGATCTTTGAAACTTTGCAGACCTTTTCCATTCACAAACAGCTATATTACACACTGCATGATAGATAATCCAAAGAGGGGGCACTTTAAAATCTATTTCCATGAATGCTTCTTATAGTCAAAACATCATCCCTCTACACACCCACATGCCTCTTATTCACAATAGAGTCATTATGTTTACCATCTCTCATGGGCACAAGTGCTTTGTCTAAAACTCTATTAGTTGTGCATTGTTGTGGCTAATGGATTCTGCTGGGCTATATGAATTTTGTTCACATCCACTAGTGAGTAGCTCAAAACATCAGTCTTGGTAATTATATACAACACTTTGTGAAATTAACCTGCTCAAGTCTGGTAAATTCAACTAATGAGAGGTATGACATTTAGAAAACTCTGAAGTCTTGTATCTTTTCTACATTTAGTGTCGCAGTTGGAGACCCCAGCAGAAAGGTCAAGCCTCATCTCTTTGAGCGATTGCCTTTCTGAGTGACTGTGACTCAGATTGGAAAAGTGTTGATGATGTATGGAACAGATCCGAGCTTACCTGGCCGATGTCTGGAGGTCGCACACATCACACCGGCTCATTAATCAGATTTGAATAGTCTTCTTTTATCTGCCTTCCAATGGCCTTATACAATGATACATCTCACACAGAGGCAAAAACAATGTCAGTGCAATACATTACCAAACACAAGAAGTTTATATAGGCTAGTCATATAGACATTTTAAAGGTGCAGTAAGCATTTTCTGAAAAACAATGATGATATTTCAAATCAACCGAAACAAATTGCTCTCTTTATTGCTCCAATCCCAAAAAGCACAAATTGTGGAGGCAAAGAGAAAAAATGCTTTGTGAAAAACTTAGACGAACAAGGAAGAACAAGAAATGAACATACAGTACACAAGAGTATTCTTTAATAAATATAGTTGAAATATTCCACAGTCATGCACAGTTTGTTTTTCTTTGGTTATTTGAATCTCTTTGCTCTAGTAATTTGCTCTGGCAACTTATAAAATGTAAAAAAAATAAAAAACCTTAAAAAAATTGTACCTGTTGCTGATATCTTTTTCATGCAAGGTATTCCTTTTGTTTTGTATTGAGGGGTTCTGGTTCAAGAGAATGATGCAGAAAGAGGGGGAGAGAGTGAGAGTTCCTTGATGCAGTCTGTGCAAGGACTGAATGCTAATCAGACAGGCCTTTCCCCATGCTTAGCTTACAGCAGTGCACATACATCTTGTCAGCCCCTGCAATGATACACACATCCAGCCACACACATGCACTACAGGTCCAAGGATAGCATTAATAAATCAAGCCTGGTTACTTTTGCTTTACTCGTGGAGTAAAAACACTAAAAAAGAGACACAAAGCCTACATATTAGCATTTTATAGACAAATAAGTGCATGATGACTCCCCCTGGGGATCAGATTGATCGTCTGTCATCGCCATTGCAGCAGCAGTTCTGGAGACAGATGTTTTAAATGATCATTTAAAGGGTAAATCACACTTGCCTGAGTAAAATCATTTCTGAACGGCGATGGCGTAGGCTGCCGCTAACTGCTAAATAATTCAGCAATATTGATGGGATGTGACAGTAGCACAAGCTTTGCCTGGCATTTGTCATACAAAACCAGAGCACGTAACGAGAGATGGAGATTGTGATGCTCCATTGTAGTTTGTTTGCACACTTTTGTGTTTCAAATGAACTAAATGCTTGCGAAATAAATGAATAAACATTTGTCTTTAGAGAAAATGCCTATTTAGCTAGGCTATAGCCTATATTATATATATTTTCTTAAAGAGCAGTCTTTCCTACAAAAAAAGTACCATGGTGATAATGTCGCTTTGAAAAGACACACAAATTATTAAATAAGTAATTAAATAAATAAAATACATTCATTATTATTATAATCGTATATCATACATAAATCAATAATCTAATAATTTTCTAACTAATTTTCTAAAATTACGGTGTGTGAGTGTGATGCATGGGCTGGAAAGTTTTGTATCGTAAAGGTAAAACTGTGCAAATTTACGGAGATTGATGAGAATTGCTCATTTTGTATGAATCAACCAGAAAACAACTCTACATCTTTTTTTTGAATGTCATCATTCTAAAAAATTTTGGGAAAATCTATCTATATATTTTCAACGGAAATCAGGTCATAATTGTGTATTAACACCCAAAGATGTAATATATTTTGAGTCAAAAACTACGTCTGTGAATTTTATGATTACACTCTAAAAAATGCTGGGTTGTTTTAACCCAACTTTGGGTCAAATATGGACTAACCCAGCCGTTGGGTTAAATTTTTACATTACATTTTTAACCCAACATTTCGGGTTTGTCCATATTTGACCCAAAATTGGGTTAAAACAACCCAGCATTTTTTAGAGTGTAATCTTATGATTTTATTAGGCAAATTTCACATTCATAAAAGTAAATTTAATAATTCTAAGCCTTGTTTAAAGGTTTTTTTGGCTGATTTTATGTTGTATATTGAATCTCTTAAATGTATAGATAATAAGAAATGCTCTGACACACTCTAAAAAATGTTGGGTTGTTTTAACCCAACTTTGGGTCAAATATGGACTAACCCAGCCGTTGGGTTAAATTTTTACATTACATTTTTAACCCAACATTTCGGGTTTGTCCATATTTGACCCAACATTGGGTTAAAACGACCCAGCATTTTTTAGAGTGCACAATTGTATTTGCTAAAGAATTGAAAATAATTGAACAGTGAAGAATTATATGTTTCTCTTCCTTCCTCAATACTGTCTTGGAGTGTAATTTCTCGTAGCTATTATATTTATAAATAGTTAAATTTAGCCCTTATATTTAATTTTTTTTTTTTTTAAATTTAGTCTCTTATTCATTTATGTTAAACTATTTTTGGAAAATCTTGGATTGTTGTCTTTTTGGATGTCATGTTATTGTTTGTTTGTTTGTATAATGTCTAAAAAAAAAAAAAAAAAAAAAAAAAAAAAGGTAAAACTGTGTATCATTCTGAGAACAATTGCGTCATCTACAGGTCAGATAGAGCATTACAGGAGTGCATAATTATTATTTGGGACAAACCTCCCAAACCTTATTAAAATAATGAATCCATGTGAGATCTGCGAAGTATATGAAGAACAGTGTTCAAAGCCATGAAAACTGCAACACTTGAGAAATATGAATAACATTACTTTTTTTTAACATTACTGCTTAGCCTTCATCAGCATAATTCTGAGACTGAGACAAAAACAAGCTGAGAAGTGTATTCACATTTTCTGCTAAATTTAGCAACTTTTTTCTCTATAACCATCTAAAGACTCGCTTTTGGGAAGAATCATTTTGTTCATCCATTCCACTAATTATTATGTGGGATTGTTGCACAGCAATAGTTTAGCAAATGTAAAAATTGTCAATACATTTACATGGCAACTCACCAAATAAATTAATATGTGGACATATATATTAATTTGTGTTGAAATATCTTTTCCAGCTAAGAGAAAAATAGTCCATTATCCTCCGGTATTACAGACAAGGCTATAGTTCCAGACTGAAATGCATGTTTGAGCTGTTTCAACTGAAAGCACTGATTATCTTAAAATATGTTGGTGCCATTGTTTTGTCTCAAGATACACACTCGTAATTTTATAAACATAAAGGCATGTTTATAAAAGCTACTTAAATGCCTTAATTGAACTACTGTGAGGCCTGTATTGTAATCCCTGTCTGTGAAACCTGCTCATATGTATAAAATCATACGTCCCGGTTTCAGTTACCCGAAATAATACAATCATACATAATGATGCATTATACAAATGATAAAAAAAAAAATATATAGCCCTTTTTTTTAAGCATCTTTACCAGAAGCTCACAAACATGTCATATTGTGAGCCCGTGGAGGGCAGCGAGTGTCTGAGATCAGTGTGTTCTGGAGCAGCCCAGCATGACAGGAACCAGAGCCAGTGTTCCTTGTGTTCTCTTATTTATTTAACCCCAAGACAGACCCCACATACAGAGATACAGACAGTAAGAGAAAGTAAGAAATACAATTTCAGCCTTGGTATGACCAAAATTAATCGTATCACAAACTGCACATACTGTATCTTGGGTTAAAATTCACCCTAATAATCCATGTTCGACCAGTCCTCCTACGTGGAAGCGGACACGCTAACAAGGACCCTAAAGAACTCAGACTCTAATGTTAGAAGCTAGCGCGCTTCTTGACATCAGGGGAGTGAGGTTTACATGCACATCTCTTACTGGCCTATGACAGTTACACACAAAACAGGACAGTTGGTCACCCTAGCTTTGGTCTGCGCAAGCGCTGGAAAGCACCGGCAGTGATCTCACACGCGTGTAGATACAGAACATCGCAATGGAAGACGATTTCAATATATCAACAGACAACGTTGATTTTTTTCGCAAACCGCGCGAGAAATCACATGCAGCGCTTTCCAGCTTTTGCGCAGACAAAGCGCTCGCGGCCTCAGATCACTTGGACATGGCTGTGGTCACACGAGGTAAAAACTATATATAAATACTGTTTGTTTTCTCACACAAATCGCTCGTTTCGTGTCTTAGGCCATCAATGTGTACTTACATTTATGAGTCATTAAATCATGTTTAATTTGGACTTCTCTGTGCATGCTCTTTGAGGTGGACCACATAGACCTGCAGACTGATAGACATGAACGGTTTAACCTAAAAATATCAAAATTGAAAATACTGTGGAAACAAAGACACCTACGTACATCTTGAATGCCGTTGAGGTAAGCTAAAACATACCAAAAATGTATTTCAAAGTGAACTATCCCTTTAATGCACATAATATGTCCTTGGTGAAAAAATAGACTGCATTTCACTAGCAGGAAAGTACATCAATTCCTGCCACAAAAAGAGGGAAGAGAAAGTACACACACACACACACACACACACACACACACACACACACACACACACACACACACACACACACACACACACACACACACACACACACACACACACACACACACACACACACACACAGACAGTCCAACTAAATGCTTTACAATTTATAACTTGTCATGCCAATAAAGCTCATTAGAATTGGAAATTTGAAAGGAGTCTCGATTCATTTAAAAGCCAAAGAAAGCACCACAGTCCTTGATAGACAGCAGACACGTGGTAGCAGTGAAACCAGAGAAGACTCTTGGGTCTTTTCTCCATCTTTCATCTCGGCTGCAGCACTGTGAGGAAGGAGAGGAAAAAAGTGTGAAAATAAAAGAGGGGAATTATTGGTACGACATAACTAAAACAACACACAAATTGGCATTACATGGTTTGTCATACAGAAAGCGTTTAGACTTATCTTAATTTAGGATAGTCAAATAATTCAGAAAGACAGGATAGATAGATAGATAGATAGATAGATAGATAGATAGATAGATAGATAGATAGATAGATAGATAGATAGATAGATAGATAGATAGATAGATAGATAGATAGATAGATAGATAGATAGATAGATAGATAGATTGTTAGTTGATTGAACTGGAAAAAGTGAGTTAATAAAATGAAGAAGATTGATTTAATCAGCAGAAATAAATAATAAGTTATCTGAACTTAATACATTATTTAAGTTGATTTGACAAAAGAAAAAATGTTGTGATAACAAATCTTGAAAATATTTTTTTACAGTGTAGAAATGATCACAGTTGTATTATTTGGACTGGACACAAGAGGTCAGCCACACTCATTTTGTAACTTGTTATTTGGCATTGCATTTTCCTTTGAGACTGAACAAAAAATCTCATGGCGTTCAACAACATGGCTTCTTAAGACAGTCATCGGTTATACAAAAAAAAATATTATATATTATATTATGTATTACAAAAAATATTATAAAAAATGACATTTTGGACCCTAAACACAGTCATGACTTTAACTATACCAATGTAATTTGAATACACGCCAATATTAGTATCCGTGCACGGTAACCTATTTCAAGACAGATAAGTGAGTTTGAACAAATATTCTCTTCAAGCTCTTTGAATGAAGCCACAGTGAAGCACGCGTCAGGCAGGACTCGGGTTTGGAGACACACCTCATACTAGCTCCCACTAACTGTTGGTCCCGCCCTATGAGGCATGCGGACTAGAAGAAGAATAGAAGTTGCAACAGTGTAACAAGTGATTTATGTCTCTACTTTCTGAGACTTTTTACATTCGTCAAATTCACAGCGTAGAATTAAATTTGCAACAAGCGGTTTGTTGTGAAACATTTTAGAAGGCTTTCTGTACTCCAGTCAAACGTTGAAGCGCAACATTACAACAGGGTAGTTTCTATCGCCGCGTTCATTGCACAACCAGTGGAATAGAAGGACATATCGGTGTGTTTGCGGTAACTAGCCAAAGACTCGCGGTAGACGATGTTGGATGGTGTTTTGTGAGCGTTTAAAGGGAATGATAGTAAACAAGGAAAGCACGCTTTGAGCACTGCAGCGTTCGAGGTAAGATAGCCTTGATCTTCCTACCAGTCCAGAACTGCTGTAAAGTCATTGTGTGATGTTACCTGTTTGTTGAGGATTACTGGTTTGAGTGCAAATTATGGTTTATTTGACTCATAATAACTTATTATCTGCTTCAAGATGTTAACCCCTGCTGGTAAGTCCATCTTTTACTGTGTTGAACATGGGAGTTGGTTTCTAGTTGATCCGGGCTGGTCTTTAACTGGACCACGCTTGTCATATTTAATTAAACATAGGCTACTTTTCTTTTTATTTCGAAAAACGTGTAGATTCTTAACATTTTTTGTTTCAGGATTTTTGTATTTGTAGGATAATTTCGAATAAACGAAGATGCTTTCACTTGTCGCTATATTTATATTTAAAGCACATTTGGAATAGTTCTGTAGGCCTATTTGCATTTCTAGAAAATAGAATATTGGTTTATCTTGTGTGTAAATGGTCACAATATTTCAGTATTTCGTCACAATATCCATTCTACACGTATTTTAATCAATCATAATATTGTTCTCCATGTAAATGCTGTCATTATCTGCTCTATCAGCATTCAGAATAATCTTGACTTACTTAAGACGGTAATACCAGCTGGTAGCTGATGGGTTTGGACTAAATAGAAATCTATAATGTTCCAAAACACGACTATGAACTTCCCAGAAGGGACTTTTATGTATTTTATTGCAATTACTTTATTATTATTGGTTTAAATGTAAATGGAGTTTTTAATTTGACAATGTCTGCTTTTCACTTTCATTTACTTTATTTGGCCTCAGTTCTGATCTTGAAAGAAAGATGGTTTTCTAATTAGACTAAACACACAAGTTAAACAAAACCATTTGAACTATTGACTGACAGGTGTCTTTTGGAATGATCACACATTTGATGTTGATCTGAATTCACCTGAGCAATATGACATGTTTATGTCAATAGACCAGTTTTGTAGGCCAGAACTAAGAGCTGTTATTCTAATCTTTCTGCTGTCTGATATAAATGGCGTTAACATTTAACCCGAGTAATTCATCTTCAAAGGAGTCATACTCAAAGCATGCAACATATTGCTAAAGATATTTGCATGCACAGTCTGTATGTAAATAGATCTCATCAGATGATGGCACTTGACTGTCATTATTATCCTGGTATGCTTCTCAACTTGTTTTACTTCAGATATTTAAGGACCAACATACTGTAGATTATTGCTCAAAAGTTAGATAAAATTTGACATTTTTATTATTAATTTGAAATGCATGACAATAGATTTTGCTCTCCTAACTGTACATTAGAGTTGCAGAGTATTATTTGCATTATTTGTTTTCCCTTGCTGTCCGTTACTCACCAGCTGAGAACAACTGATTCAAATGTTTCTGTATGTTGCACTCTTGCTCCTTTTGGAATTGCTTGCGGAAACCTTCCTGCTTCTAGCCAGATCAAAAATCGAATAACTTTGCAGATTTTTTTCATTTTCGCAGTATTTGCCAACTTAATGAACCACACGTAAAAACTTATTGGCATTAAAAAGGTTTTTTTTCTCCAAATTTCAAGCTTGTGCTTTAACAAGACATAGTTGTCAAACAGTGAAAGTGTCCGCAAATGATTATGGAGTTGTATCCACTGCTAGAATAAATCCAAGAGGGTTCATCTGTATCCCATTACAGACAGAGAATGCATATTTAGCTTCTTTGGTAGAATTCTTGGGGGATTGATCATTTAGGAAAGATTTTGCCGCAGTAATGTTCATACAATCTAATCTGTTGGTGGATATCATTGACCAAAAAAGGCATGATGGTTCAATTTATTGGTATGTGCAGGGTGGGTTTATTTTAATGTTAATTTCTATTACTCTTTCTATTTTTATTCCCTTTCAGATACTGCATATTAAAAAAGGCGTGTTCACAACTTCATACTTGGCATACCAGTTGTGATTGATTGGTTAGAATTTGAATAAGTGTGAACGCTGCCATCCAAACCCTGGTGCGCACTTAAACCTCTGAAAAGATTGGTCTCTGTCCACTTGCAAACAAACTTGGTTCGGTTCGATTGAAATATCTGTGCAACATGGACCAAAGCCATGTAAACAAACCAAAAACAGGGCATGATGTCACAAGATGCAGATATAGATAAGCGAGTGCATTTAGCCCAGAACACAGCATTGTTTTTGATCTTTGACATGTTTTTTTTTTATCTTTTGGCTCTGTGGTAAAAAAATGATAGTGTGAATGCTAAAAATGATAGTGTGAGAGATCCAGATCCAACTCCTCCCACCTTAAATATACCTAAACCTACCCATCTCTACCCCCTGATCCCTAACCCCACCCATCTTAACCCCCATCCCTAACCCCACCCCTAATCCACCCATCTCCACCCCCTGATCCCTAACCCCATTCATCTCAACCCCGATCCCTAACCCTACCCCTAATCCACCCATCTCCACCCCCTGATCCCTAACCCCACTCATCTCAACCCCGATCCCTAACCCCAACCCTAATCCACCCATCTCCACCCACTGATCCTTAACCCCAGTACAATCCCACCCACCTCCACCCCCGATCCCTAACCCCACCCCTAATCCACCCATCTCCACCCCCTGATCCTTAACCTCAACCCAATCCAACCCACCTCCACCCCCTGATCCCTAACTCCACCCCTAATCCACCCATCTCCACCCCCTGATCCTTAACCCCTCCCCTAATCCCACCCATCTCTACCCCTGATCCATAATCCCACCCCTGATCACTAACCCCACCCCTAATCCCACCCATCTCCACGCCCTGATCCATAACTCCACCCCTAATTCCACCCATCTCCACCCCTGATCCATAATCCCACCCATCTCCACCCTCTGATCCATAACCCCACCCCTAATCCCACCCATCTCTACCCCATCCCTAATCCTACCCATCTCCGCCCCGATCCCTAACCCCTCCCCTAATCCCACCCATCTTCACCCCTGATCCCTTACCCCTCGCCTAATCCCATCCATCTCCACCCCTGATCCCTAACCCCTCCCCTAATCCCACCCATCTCCATCCCTGATCCCTAACCCCACCCATCTCCACCCCTTAGATCTAAATCCAACTCCGCCCCCTGGATGTACTGCAATGAGGTGAAAGCGAACCAGGACTAAATGTATCTCTCTTTTTTTTGGTCCAAACCAAAAGAACCAAACTACTAATGTGAACACACACCCTAATACACAGTGCAGTTTCTCCAGAATTATATTTGGAGAAGGAGGCGTAAGAGAGTTCCATTTATCACCTTTCAGTGATCAGAGAGATCCATGGTTCCCGGGAAGGCTAGATCCCAGAATGTGGGCTGTAGGTTTCAATGTTTTCCAGATGTGTGAAGGATTGTGCTGACGTGGAATCAATAGATGTATATATGTAATAGCAGTCCAGTCTTTCCCAATGTAGTCGACTTGCTTATCTTTTGGTTAATTCTCAGGGTTATTTTTTAGTTTTTCCATCAGTGAAAAGAGATCATACAAGTGTCCTGGGCCTCCTGCTTTTTCATTAAAGTGGCCAGGCAGATAGAAACAGTGTTCTCTGATTCTGCACATACTTGAGGAAAGTCCAGCCTCTCAGACTCTCAGACTGGTTTGGAGTAGCTTTCAAACAACAAGACAGTTCCAATGAACAACAATTGCTTGCCCAGAAATGTCAGATATTTTGTTTTCTAGAGGAAAAGCTGCTTTTTTATTGTTGCGTCGCATGTACAGCATGTTGTTTTCGCTTTGAACAATGAAGAACATCGGCAGCTTGATGGAATTGGATTGATTGGTTTTAGCAGTCAGCTGAAGAGGTTTTAGTAGTTTGTTTATGGAGTGAAACACACAAATTTTGGAAAGTGTTTTCTCCCTTGGCCCGATTCTTTTGGAGTGCTTTGGAAAAACCACATACATTTTTTGTAGTGTTTTGCCTGATGTTGGCCTCGAAGTCTTGCAATGCATTTCAACAAAACAAAACAGTAATGCATTTTAAAAGTAGCTTTAGAAAGACAGTTGTGATGCAACTCTTCTAGTAACGTTTTTGCCACAGTTCTCTGTGCTCAAGAAAATCAACAAGAAACAAGAGACTTGTTGTTATACTACAGTAAAGGCATTATGTAATTTCTCAGCAAAGAACTAGTTGGTCTGTCAGCTGTAGCCAAAGATTGAGGATGCCTGACATGTGCAGGAAGCACGGTGTTTCCTCTAAGACTGCATGTACGTGCTTTCAAAGACTATTAATGAGGCTCTTCTCTTTGTTGTCGTACACCTGCCAAGTGACCTGGCTCTCCTCTTTCTGTGTGACGTCATGTCTTTTATCTTTTATCTGCCCTGGGGTTATCAGTGCACGTTGAGTTTTGCAGAATTGGGTTACTTGCTAGCACCCGACACACACATACACACAAATGTCATTGTTAAAGTCAACTTGAACTCAATTTTACCTTATTTATTTTAGTAATGCATGTTCCTAGTCTTGCATGCTTCCTTAGTGTACATTATTCCAAGAACAATCTTGTTTTAACTCTGAAAAGGCAATTTGGCTGACGTCACATTGGATGGAAAATAAAGTTAACCAATGACCATGTAACTATTAGAGCGCGTTTTCACAATAAACATGTTCAAAGCAGCTTTACAGAATATAAAGTCCCCCTCTAGTCAATCATTTTATTTATATATTTAAATGTTTTTTTTTCTTGAAATAAACTTCATGCCTTAAAATAGCTTGAATGTAACTCTACACCCTTGCTTCATTTAGTATATGTAGTTCTATATGGATATGCAAATTAGCCCCTGCCTCCTTTCACTCACACCAGCCGAGATATCCACTCGTTGACTCGATTGGTTACAAGGTAGACTGGACACTTATCCGACTTTAGAGCTGGCCGATAATATAGTTACGTTTCGCGACAAATAATTGAGAATCATGATTTTCAGGTTTTTTTTTAAACTAAGATTCTCCCACGATTCTGAACAGACAACTAAACAACATAGCATATAATTTACTAGAGCTTCTGACAGATGTTAATTGCTAAAATGTTTAATGAATCTGAATTATTAAAAAAAAAATAGGTTTGAATGACTGATCAATGTTTACATCCAAACTAAAAACTTTTATCCCAGTTCTTCTGTGATAATACACTCTAAAAAATGCTGGGTTGTTTCAACCCAAATTTGAGTTAAATATGGACGAACCCAAATGTTGGGTTAAAAAATGCAATTAACCCTTAATCGGAATGACCATGACTTTATTCGACTATTCCTTTTCTTCCTTGTAGGCCTGAGACGAGAGTTCAAGAGATTTCCACAACGCATGCGCAAGAAATGAACAAGAAGTCGTAGAATAAATACTAAGGCCGTCAAACGATTAATCGCGATTAATCGCTTCCAAAATAAAAGTTTGTGTTAACATAATATAATGTGGGTGCACTGTGTATAATTATTTTGTATAAATACACACACATGCTTGTATATATTTAAGAAATATTTTCATGTATATACTCTATATAGATTTATATATAATTTATATTATATATAAATATAATTTAATATTTTAATATATATAAATATATAAATATATATATAAATATTAATTAATATAATATTAATTAATATATTTATATATATATATATATATAAATATATTTTATATATAAATTATTTTTTTTCTTAAATATACATGCATGTGTGTGTATTTTATATATATATATATATATATATATATATATATAATAATTATACACAGTGCACCCCCATATATTATGTTATCACAAACTTCTATTTTGGATACTATTAATCAAGATTAATTGTTTGACAGCCCTAATAAATGCGCAGTTCTCGCGCATGCGTCGTGGAAATCTCTTGAACTCTCGTCTCAGGCCTACAAGGAAGAAAAGGAATAGTCGAATGAAGTCGTTATTTTTGTTTGTTTTTTTCACACAAAAGTATTCTCGTCGCTTGATAAACTTATACTTGAGCCACTGTAGTCACATGGAATATTTAAACATTTTCTTCATTGACTTTCTGGGCCGTCAAGTTTCGATCTCTTTGGCAGCCTATGTAGTGGTGATCCATCTCTCGAATTTAATAAAATATATCTTCATTAGTCTTCCGAAGACGAACGAAGGTCTTACGGGGTTGGTACAGCATGGGGGTGAGTAATTAATGACTGATTTTTCATTTTTGGGTGAACTAACCCTTTAGTATATGATCAGTAAGTTCTGACAACATATGTTTTTACATTGCTTCAGCTCATCAAAGTAAATTAAGCAATTTAAGTCAATTTAATGTCATAAACATCCAAGTTGACTGAACTAAGGCAACAACTCATTTACGGTATGTCTTGAGCAACAATATGCAATTGAAACTAGTTGCAAATGCTTTTTCTTTTTTAATATTTTCTGAAGAGTAATTTCAACCAAATCAGCTCTAAAATTTAAACCCCTCAGCTATGCTCAATTCCCTATATTCGATGTTGCCAGCCAGCTATATGCATTGAAACAATAGACCTTATGTGTCTACATAGTGAAACTGGGACATCAGCTGTGCGGCTGGATGTGACCGTCGGTAACCCCTTGTGCAGGCTGGGCCTAGTGTTCCTCTTGCAAACATACACCTCTTTATAAGAGCACACATCTGTAGTTTTAATGGTGATGTGGGTCTGGTCGGTTTCCTGTGAGGACTCTAGCACTTTTCAGCCTCTTGCTGCCATTCCTGCTACTTTATGGCTCATTTATACAGTTGGTTACGGTGACTTGACAGATTATCACGAATTGAAATGGCAACGTGACGTCTACTGGGAACGTTGATGGTTATCATGATGGCGATACGCAAATCCACCCCTTAGGTTTTCTTTTTTTACTATATTTTTTTTTCAATATTTGCTGTGGATTGTTTAATAGCACAGAAGGCATTTTAGCTGCTTATTCATGTAGCATCCAACATCAAGGTAAGATTCCGGATAAGAAATTAGATTGTAAATGTCAGTCTTTATATATACATTTTTTATTGCCTTTCTTGTCTTTGAAGCAAGCGTTGAGTGAGTGGCCATTTGTTGCTGTTTTTCTTAGTTCATTGGCATCAGTCAAAATGTCCATGTTTGAGTCTGAACTATTTTAATGAAGAAAAGATTGAACATTTTTATCATTTTTTCATCCGCTGGCTTAATCTCTCCAAGATTTTCAACTTTGTCTTCAGCTCAGTGGAATGTACTCAGCACCAAGTGTTTGGAGAATTCTTACTGTAAAATGACTATATTTAGTCTTTGGGCGTGGGTTTCGTTCTGAGAAGATTTTATCTTCTTTATCTTACAGAATATGTGTTGGAAATTGCCTTTAATGAGGCTTGTTTTATGGTCCCCTTGACTCACAATGCAGCAGGTCACTTCCTTCTGGGAAGTCTAAATATGCACGTCCTTTGATCGGTCTGCTTTGCTGTACATTTATCAAACTCTCTAAATATTTACATATTAGAATGTAAGATTCTGGGCTGTATTTGCACTATAAAGGGGTTATACTCTATTGTGAAAACACTTTAACATTTGCAAAATCCCTTTTCTGAATTACTTCCCTAAAATTTAATCAGAAATTGTGCAAATGCCACTTTTTCTTTCCGTTTTATTGTAATATTGGTTTTGACATCACTTCGAGTTCAATGTTGACCTTTTCTGATCTGGGCTTCGTTTTCCAAAAAGATTGTAATCCTAAATTGATTTGTAGAAACCAATTTGGCATGCTTTGTGAAATAAGGCCCTGGTCATTTTATGCAGGTGTATGACAACAGCATTCACTAAAATGTGTTTATATGTGAAAGTGCAGTTGTACATCACAATGCAGATTATGTTTGGAAATGTGCCTCCACAATAGCTAGAAGGCAAATATTGACATTGGTGTACTTAGCTTGTACTGTGCTTAGCTTATTCCCGCATCAATATTACCCGGATGTCACCAAAGTTCAAATGACTCATGATTCCTTAGAATTCAGATTCCTTATTAACTTGAGTCACTTATTAAAGGCCTGTACACACCGGGACGAATATCAGCGCGCGTTATTCATCAGCGTTTTTCAACGCGTTTTTTGTGTTCACACCCAAGTGATTTTCACTTACGATGAGCCGAGTGAACATGCAAATTCATTCCCTGACATTAGATGGCACCAATTTGCTCTGCAATGCCACTCCTAGCATTGCAGTACTCTATCAAGATGTTTGTAGTCCCTGTCGCGTTTGTCATATAGTTCTTTATGTTCTAACACCAATGAGAACAGCAGCTCTATATTCAACTTGCCTTGCATCTTCTTCGTCTTATTTCTTCCTGGCTGTGTAGACGGCGACGCTACTTGGCATACAGTATATCTTCTTGACCGTTGCACGTGTGCTCGGCAAGACCGTTTTGTGTTTGAGCGCCCCCAAGTTGTGTTTTACTGTAACTTCAGAAGCTCCAAACACGTGAGGAAAAGCGGCAATCTCATTGGTCTGAGAGTTTTTGACGCAGCGCGTCAAACTACGCGTGGCGTTTTACGTGCCGATGTGCACACTCACATTGGCTCGCATTGTTTAGTCACGAGGCATTAAACGCCGGCGAATAACGTTCGTGAAATTCATCCTGAAATTCGACCCGGTCATGATGCCCAAATCCGATATTCTGACTGTAATCGTTTTTTTTTTGACGACCCGCTTACATCATCTTTTAAAAGTGACCCGTATCCGATTTTTGCATTTACACTATACACTGCTGAAACTACCAAATGTAGATGTTCTGACCCAGAAAAGGAATTAAAACAGCACGAAATGCAATGGATGCAGATGTGAATAAAATTACCCTTGTTTTTTGCTTTCCACAATATTTTGAGAAGTCAGCAAAACATTGGTCTCGTATGGCGGAGAAAAAAGATGAAAGCACATATCCTCATATCTCGTCGTGAAATGTATTCAAATACGGATTTATTTCTGCAACAACCCTGCATATTTTCCCACACCGTCTGTTCACCCCCTAGAGGTGAAACCTTCGCATTGCTCCACTGTGTGTATCCTTCGTCCTCCATCGTGCCTATAACTTAAGTTATGTGATCTCAGTTGGTGGTGTCCACCTGAGTTGACATCACTTTTTTAATGACCTATAACTCGCATTTACTGGGGAATATCTGGGGAATATTTGTCTGCTTACATGGCACATATCTGATTTATTACCAAATATGAGTGAGGCCTGAATTCGATCTGAGAAAATCGTAATCCATGCGTTTTTTTTTCCTTCTTAGACGTTCACCGATCTGTGCCACATGAGAGGAAAAAAATCGGATTTGGGTCACTTGAACCATACAGTGTAAATGGGGCCTTAAAGAATGAGTTGGTTTTGCAGGACTGATGTGTAAATCCATTCGAGTGTTTTTTTTGGTCATAAAACACTTACATGATGATAAGCAGTATGGGAAACCAGTGAATGGATCATTGAATCAATGCTGCTTCAGTCAGGTTAGATCGATAAAGCAGACCTCTGCACTTTGTCTTCCTTTGGGTATGGCACGGAAGCGAAAGGCACGGCGTAGTTCTGCGTTTTAAGAGCCTGTCCGGAATCTTCTGTGGGTCACATCCCCCATGTGAAATCATCCTGTCAGAGGGTCGTCAAATGAAGCTCCATGTGGCCTTGAAGCGAGTCTGTGTGTGGTTAAAGCCATTAATTAAGCTCGAAAATTCCACCATTACACAGTTGGGATCCCCCCTCCCCTCTCTTTTTGTATATTATATAAAATATAAATCTTTTTTATATTTTACATATTTTTATTATATATATATATATATATATATATATATATATATAATTTTTTTTCAATATGTCAGTTTTTCTTGTAACATTTAAGGTATAGTTCAATATATTGTCACCTTCTCCAAGTCATTTTCATTGGAGGATGACTATATATATATATATATATATATATATATATATATATGTGTGTGTGTGTGTGTGTGTGTGTGTCATTGTTTATTCGCCCTCATCTTGTTACAAACCGGGATCACTTTCTTTTGTTCTTTCACAGAACAGAAAAGGAGAAAAGGCAAAGCTGGTCAGTGTAATGCAATGGTGTAAAATCATTCAAAAGCACCATAAAATAATTGTAAAAGTGATTAATATGGCTAGTGTGGTATATTTCAATATATCCCTTTTTTGACAAGTTTATTAAAGTATAATGATTTGTGAATTAATCTTCTTCTTTTTATGACTAGAACAATCTGTTCTTTAATTGGACTGATTATTTTCTCATGTTCACTGATTCAGTCTGGTTGCAGCATTTAACATCTTCGTGGAGGGGAAGATTAGAACTCAGTAATGACTGAAATTTTGGTCTTTTTCACAGAAAACAAAAATTACGAGTTAAGAAGAGTTGAAATATAGCTTACAACTAAAATAGATCGCTTTTTTGACATTCTTTTCTGAAGCTTAAAAGCTTTAGTCAACATTCAATGGAATTGAAAAGATCAAGATATTCCTTTAAGATCTCATCTTGCTATTTCGGCAGATGTTACATTTGCTTTCCCTCGGGATCTTGACAGCAGCATACCCGTCTATCTAGGGAACCTTCTCGTCTTAATGTAGACACCAGTGAGAAACTAGCAGGAAGCTGTGGAAATGCTCCCTTTAAAAACCACGAACACCAGACAAGAATGCTGTGGTATAATTCGATATAATTGTTTGCAGCTCTGTCCCTTAAAAGTTGCCAGATTGTGTACAAACATGCAGCATTGACCCAACTTCTCCACTGGGCACATTGCCATCAAGAGTTGCAGAACTTTTGAAACTCACGGAACTGAGGGGTTTTGTCAGCCTGCATTTTAGTCAATTAAATTATGGGACAATCTGAAGTTCATTATGAGCAATGGTTGTAAAATTTAGACTGTAGTGCAGTGTGTTCTGTTTTTGCATGTTGAGGCTTGCGTATTATTGAAGTGCATTGACCCTGTGAGTTTTGGGTAGTGCTTGTTTGGCATTATTGTGCATTTAGAGAAGGCCTGTTTACTAACAATGGCGTACTAAGCCCTATCTCTAAACACTCACCTCGTGGATTTGGTAAAAAGCATTGTTGGCTTTTAATTGGCTGATAGTTGCTACACAAAGGCCCTTTCTCCATTACACAACGGCCCCACCTTTCGGTTTCAACTCACTATGGTAGAAACGGATTATTTTGTTTTAGTGTTTTTCTTCCTTATTATCCGTCTCAGTTGATCATGTTAACTAAAGTAGAGGGATGTCAGTGACATTTGTCTCATAAGTTACTTGAATCCATGGTAAAGGTATTCCTTTCAAAGTTTTCCTATTTGTCACAGTCAGTGGTTGCTAAGTGAAATCTCGTGCTGGAATCGAGGATGTTGAAAAGTTGGTTGCTAGCTAAGCTGAGATGGTTGAATGTGTTCAGGCCTGCTATATATCAAGCTAATGAGAACTGCCCTTGGAGTGGTGGAAGCCTTCCCTTACTCTGAGCTTTGGCTTTCACTGTTCAAAGATGGATGATGGTTAAACAGTCACCCAGTCTAACCTCTACTGGAATTGGAAAAGTTTGACTTTTGCTTCAAGCTGCTGGAGGACATTTGTCTGCTGCTTTTTTGAATAACTGATTCATTACTTTTATATATATATATATATTATTTGGATGTCTAGGATATACTTTTTGTTTGCTCCAAGTTTTTTTACGTTTTAATATTTGTGCCACAAAAATCTGTTCTGAGTCTTTGGACATTTCAGCCAGGTTTGTTGTTGTTGGTGTTGTTCTTTTCTACAGCATTTCTACAGCATTTCTTTCTACAGAGTCTACAGCATTTAGTCTACAGCATTTCTTTGTGTCTAGATTTCTTGCTTTTCCACAACTGATAGTAGTAATTGATATCCAGAACTTTTTTTATGCAAGTATGATTCATGAATATTTGTGTTATTATTTATGCCAAGTTTAAATTTCTATGTATTTAACAATGTATAGATTGCTTCTATTTTTGAAAAGTTGCTTTAGCTGTTAACACTGTTGTTTTTTGTTGAATGCGCAGTGATGTAGGGATGGGACGGTATGAAAATTTCATATCACGATTATAGTGATCAAAATTATTTTGATTATCAATATTATCATGGTTTTGTTAAAACGAGATGAAAGTGTTCAAAAACAACTTTTGCTCACACTGAAAACATTTTTAAAAGTTGTATATTTAATAAAATCTACAAACAACAAATTAAAAGTGCATAGAGCTGCTTGTTTTAAGCAAGATTCTCCTTATAATGACCGTCGTCAATAGCAACGCATTATAGACCTTATGTAGCCCCGCCCCTTTTCAGTGCTGCGCTCGTTGTCTTTTGATTTCTGGTCTGTATTTTCACTGCAATCTTGCATAGGTATGAATGAACTGCTCGTAAAAAAAATTTGTTAAGACATCTGCTTTACAATGCTTATGATAAACATTACAATGCTTATGATAACTTTTGTTAACTCTACAATAAGTAAATCAACTTCCCCAGCTAATTACTCCTCGACAGCAATGCCATAGAAATATACAGAGCGACCGCAAAAATGGAAGTTCAAAGACAATATTCTAAAGATGACGGCGCCCACGTTTCTCTGGTGCATAAGGTCTGTAACACAGCACATCCATATATCACACACTCTTTCATTTCATTCAAATACAACTTGCCGTCTTGAGTCTTTTTTTGATTGTATTGAAAATGAAATCAGAGATTTTTTTATTTATAGAGTTTGATGATATTGTTGTGACCATTTTGTCTGGTTGAGTTTTGTGGATTTAACAGGTAAAAATGAAAAAAAAAAATGGATTTAACAAATAAGATTTTAAAACAAACAAATAAAGTTGCATTATTAAATGTAACTTTTAATTGAACGTGTTAATTCGTCTTTGGCTCAAAGCCACTTGCTGCAAACTTTTCTTTGTGGAAGCTTCACGTTTATTTCAAGTGAGATAAAATATGTCAACTCATAATAACATTTTGTGCCCCATTATTTCCTAGACATAGTTTTGGTATTGGGGTCAAATTTAACTTGCGTTCGCCTTTAAGTTACAACAGTGGGTTATGGTCACACAAGACGACTCGGCACATTTGAAGTATTTCTCCCTGTCACTTTTTTGTGCATATTCTGCAGACAGGGTGACCATCCTCAGAACTTTTGTAAGATTTGGTCCTCTTAAAAGGCTGGAAAATCTCCCGAGCACGGTCACTGCCTTCTGCCGTTTCTTCTCGAAAAAACCCCAAAACAAAACAAAAAAACTTTGCGCGCTCCGCGCCTGCGTCGGATTGTGGACAATATTTATAGTGAGTTATTAAAATCGTGGTAATCAAACACAGTTTTAATGATAATAATTACATTTTAAACGATAATACTAACCGTCAGTACATTTTATCGTGGTTTATAGTGAAACCAGTAATCGGCCCATCCCTACAGTGATGTAATGGCATTGTTTGCTGCTATTTTTTAAAGACCCACCAAATGGTGGCATTTTTTGGTTAACTCCATAATAAAAATGCAATGTTTATTCCTTTCGCATTATACTTCCCTTGTAACTACCTAAAACTGGAGTCCTGCATCAGCCTTTGGCAAATCTGTCAAGTTTTACAGAAAAAGGTTCACCATCTCGACATGACCACACTCCTCCATTTGTCTGTTCACCATTTTGACTGCCTGATCTCCATCTCGTTTCTTTGGAGTGGCTTTGTGTTTAGTGGGAGGCCAGTCGCTCTTGCACTGACCCGTGCAGGGGGGCCGTAAAACAATCTACCGGTTAAACTTCAAACTCCATGAAATCCTCCTCCCCCCTTGATTCTGTCCACACACACATGCACACAAGCCAAAGCTGATGATCTTTTGTTTGAAATAAACCTGAGTGGCTGTGCATAACCTCTGACAGAATCTTAAATATGTTGTCATTTTCAAACGCTCCCATTTTGTGTTCATTCTGCTCTTATCTTTCGGTCTCAGCTGTTGTGTTTGTTAGACATCTTTGCTGGAAGCCATAATATTTTCCCTTTGGATTGGCCAGTGTTTCGCTAATTCTTGGGAACGTCTCGTTCTCTGGTTACACAGAAGTGTGGTGTTAGCTTGCGGCCTTTCTCACTCGCACTGATGCGCCTGAGCTGGTTTTGTTTGTTTGTTGGCATGGAGACTTTGGCTGTACGACAACTGTCTGCTTTGATTCTGGTATGTGCAACTATATAATTTTAATAATAAAACTGTTAGATAATATTTGTCTAAAGGTTCATTAAAGAAATCATAAAAAAAAACATTTGATTTTTTTTCCCTTCAAACATTATAATTATATTATAACACCAAAAGTGTAGAGCTCTGAACATAGTGTCTATATTAATAAAAAAAAATTTGTTGATAGAACACCTTACACCGTGTCCTATCTACACGCAACGCGATAAAATTCCAGCGACAGCAAGTGTGTCTGTCCACACTAGAAGTGACGCGACTGTGAGATGCCACACGTCAATCAAAAATCACAGCCATTCAGAACAGCGTGTGGGCGGAGTCTCTCTGTGAAAGCGCACTGCTGGCCCACACTCGCATTGGAAATGGGTAAGGACATAAGCAAATCAAGACATAACATTATTAAAAATCAAAACATTAACAATACTCATTGACTAATTTTGTTATGAAGTACAGTTGTATGTTTGCATAGAATTCATTTTGAACGCTATTATATGCTTTCAAAATCTGAGGTAAATTATCCGTGATCACTTGTGGCACAGTGACCTAATGCCTTTGAACTTCGACAATCAGTTCCTTGTCGTCCATGTTTGATGATTAAATATTCATGACACGCAGAACTTCCATCCAATGAGATCTCTGTGTGGGCGGATCTGTCAGCCGTGACGTCGCAGAAATAGGAACCGCGTTGCCGTCGCGTCTGGTTTGGACAAAATCGCGTTTTATCGTGTGTCTCGTGTAGTTAGGACACGGTGTTAGCCTGGGTTTCGCCTGAAATAGGGCACCAATCACAGAAGGGGGAGGGAGCAGCAAGACGATGACGACGTACTATATGCGACAAACCGAAGCAGTTTGTTTATATCTATGGATCCATCATGGCAGCGGACGCGAAGTTACATTCTCAGTGAATAATCATTGTATTAGCGTGGTCATGGTCATTGCAATTATTAGCCTAACCTTAACTTAGCCTAATTAGCCTAACTACAAATGAAGCCCTTTCTGATTATGCTAAGTTTTTTTTTTTCACAATACAAGATATTTTAAAATGCAAAAGACTTCGGGGTGGCTACCGACTTCATTGATTAAATAGACTCATTAGCATTCGCTCCACCGACCTCATTCCACTCCCACGGCTCTCGGCCTCACCCTGCTTCTAACCACAGTAATGTTGATAACTTTTAATACATTAGCTCATCCATTTCTGCTCGAGTTCTGTGGAAGTGAAGACGACAACTCCCATAATCCCACGCTCACTCATTGCATCATCAAGCTACTGCTTTGTTGTCGTTTTGAATAAGCAACCTCTAGCGGCAAAACTTGGATATTGTACCTTTAAATCGTTATTTTTGTGCTTGTTTGATAATACTGACCACCATGAGTGTGGTAAACAGCAACATCAAACCCTGCAGCAGAACTCGCTTTTTTGGCACAATGTCTGCCTATCTGTGCTCTGTGTTGCGGTGTGTGCTCTGCAAAGACTAAATATCCTCTTAAATAGGGGTTAGAGTTACTTTAGCCTCACCGCCACAAGTATTTGTAATGGTAGATACAAGGCTTCCCTATGGCAACGCATTAGTGTCATGAGACTTTATTATAAAATAAAGAGTCTCTATGCTTTTTTTCACGATGCCTCTGGAGTGACGATCTTATTGGAAAACGATAAATATTAAATGAACTGCGTGTCTTTCAATACACAAGTCAGATTGTTATTTCTTGTTCTTTTTTGTCACATTCTGTGGGTTGCATCTTTCTCTCTGAATGGAGAAAAGCTTGACTTGTTTGTACTACAAAGCCCATCCAAATTTCCCAAGGGGACGTTCCACAGGGAGAGCAACACATGCTACATCCTGTTCATGTCACAGGGGCAAGAGGGTCCTCTCAACACGCATGCTGTACAGCTCTGGCAACTACCACAGCCTTGAGACGGACGTCCCTGCCATTTTGGCTGGCTCCCGCAAATTAACGCAAGGCCCTGTAGTGCGGATTGTTCATGCATTCCACCGGCATGACTCTGGCATGCACATTTAAACAGCTCATTCTCTGTGCCTGTTGTATGCCATTCAAATGAAAACCCTTGGATATGTTCGGAATGAAGCTCTTGGCTTATTATATACAGACTATTATATATTGAATTCAGGTCACTGTGAAATTGTGAAAATGGTTTTATGTTAAAGGGATGGTTCACTTTGAAATTATTTTTTGATGTTTAAGCTTACCTCAAGGGCATCCAAGATGTAGGGGTTTTTGTTTCCTCAGTATTTTCAGTATTTTCGGTCAAACCGTTGTTGTCTATCAGTCTTATAATCCAGGTTTAGGGGTCCTCCCTTGGCCCACCTCGAAGAGCATGCACAGTGAAGTCAAAATTAAACATGATTTAATGACTCGTAAATGTAAGTGCACATTGATGGCCTAAGACACGAAACGAGCGGTTTGTGTGAAAACGAACAGTATTCATATAGTTTTTACCTCGTGTGACCACAGCCATATCCAACTGATCTGAAGGCACGGGCGCTTCGGTTTGCGCATGCGCCGGAAGTGATCGCTTGCGTGTGTACGTCACTCATTGTTTACACAGAGATTTCGGAAGTTTTACCTTTCACTGTGAAGTTCTAAACGTATTTAGATATACAGGAAATCACAACGGAAGACGATTTCGATAGATCTAAATATGTTTAGTGAATGGTAAATCTCTGTGTAAACGATGAGTGACGAAGCGCCCGTGCCGTCAGATCAGTTGGACATGGCTGTGGTTACACGAGGTAAAAACGATATAAATACTGTTCGTTTTCTCAACCAAACCGCTTGTTTCGTGTCTTAGGCCATCAATGTGTACTTACATTTACGAGTCATTAAATCATGTTTAATTTGGACTTCTCTCTGCATGCTCTTAAGAGGTAAACCGAGGGTGGACCCCTTAAACCTGCATTATATGACTGATGGACAACAATGAAAAATATCAAAATTGAAAATACTGTGGAAACAAAGACACCTACATCTTGGATGCCCTTGAGGTAAGCTAAAACATATCAAAATTAATTTCAAAGTGAACCATCCCTTTAAGTTTTTATAACTTTCGTAGATCAGATCAAAAATTGTATCACACCAGAAACGAAAAGTTGACCTCATTGCATTGAGGTCTTCTGTGTGTGCACATATTTTGTAGCATATATGCTACATAATTTGGAAAAATGTAGTCAAGTTGGTTTTTCCAAGTCATGAAAATTAGCCGAAACCAGGACTGTGCTGCATACTTGCCATAAATCATGGGTGTCCAGTCCTGCGTCTGAAGGGCCTTCTAGCAAAATTTAGCTCCAACATTAATTACACCGTAATAAACACACCGTAACTAGCTAATCAAGGCCTTAAGGATTACTGTAAACTTCCAGGCAGTGAGGTGGCCCTCCTCAAGCAGGAACGGATATCCCTGATTTATATCCCTGCAGAAATGGTATTGTAGGGTGCTGTTCTGAACATATACATTAAGCTGCAGTGGCTCCTGCAGTTCCTATGAGAAAACATTGCAGGCAACAGAAATAACCAATATTTGTCCTAAGTTTCACACTTTGGGCATGGCATTAACCAGACATGATAAATGAAATGTTGGCTAAATCGCCTTATCCCATAATCCTATTGAAATCTCACTTGCTTCCAGACACCGTCTGTGCTAAGCATAGCACAGGTAGACCAGGAAGAACCGTCTGTCTGTATGCCATTTCCTTGTAGTTTTGTTCATTCAGGAAGTGGATGTGTTCAAGCAGTGTTGATTTCCTCTGCCAGTCTTGATAATATTTAATTAAGAATTCAGGAATTGTAGCAGAGGGATGAAAAACAGTGCTTGACATTCCATACCAAATGTGTAAACCTTATTTTATTATATTGATTGAATTCTGCTGCTGAATATGGTGTTTTATTTGGACGTTTGAAAGCCCATAGCTCGGAGGTGAAGGGGACACAGGATTCTGAGAGGCCGGGCAGTGTTGATTCAGACTAAACAAACAGGTGTCTGGTCCTGGCTGCCGGGTGAGGCCAACTTGGCTCCAGCTGGGGCTTGACAGAGGAAGTTTCTCATGCCTCTTAGAGCATACAAGGATAAACCAGAGTTGAAGAGCTGATATGCAAGTTTGTTTGTTGATATAAAATGTTGAGTGTAAGAGTGTTAAACCGAGTATTAAACTATGTGTAGCAGTGTTTTTGCTGTACAATTGTTTAAATGTCTTGTTGGTGAGCCAAGAGTAGGCCTACATTTGTTAAAATTATAAGACATGCTGTCTTGGCACCATTTTTTTTTCATATGCTTTACATTAGTTTTCGGACTTAATGCGTGTGGTGTTGTCAAATTCAACATGTTATTGTTGCGTTTGATCAGGCCATTTTTTATGATCGCATCGACTGGTTCTCATCGCCCATCATGGCTCTGCTCTGTTGCAGTCAAAGCAGTGACTCAGAACATTACCCCTTTTTTTCGTTTGAACTCAATGACCTTTTGTTTGGGACGTTTCCTCCATGTCATTCTTAAATTACAAAACCACATTTTTACCACTGCTCATAAAATAAATGCCGACCATGATTGCAGACTAGAATGACCCTTCACCCTCAACATTCTCTCTCAAATGTACATCATTTGTGCACCAAAATTTCTACTCAACTGTCGTTGAGCATACTTTTACTGTTCACATTGCAGTTACTCTTGTATAGGCGAGGTCTTGGGTCTAGGGTGCTTTCACATCTGTAGTCCGGTTCATTTGGTCCGGACCAAGGGTGAAAAATTATACTTTGTAGCATTTTTCAGAGGTTTTGGTTTGTTTTCACACCACACTGATTGCTCTGGTCCGAATCAGTTGATGAAGCGAACCAAAATGTAGTCACGTGACAACATCCACATTACTCGTTGGCCTCGTTTGGCAGTTGGATCTGTTCGAGGTCGGATCAGGTAAGGTTCTCACCACAAACGAACCACTCCAGAGTTCGTTTGAAAGTGTACCGAGGCCACCTCTTCGAGGAGGTCTCGATACTCTTGTTTGGTCCGCTTTTGGTGCGCACCCGAGTGCGATTGCTCCCTTCACACCTGCCCAAATGAACCACACCAAGGGGGAAAGCGAACTCTAGTGCGATTCAACCAAACTAAATGGGACAGGTATGAAAGCACCCTAAGAGACTGGGTCTGCAAAGTCCTTCTTCAGATGTACAAATTTCAAGAAAAGCAGAATATCCCCAAAAGATGATTCAGGATCAGTCTAAAGGTTGTCTCATGTGGGGATCAAGACCAGAACCTCCAAAACCCAAACTGAGAGCATCACCAGTACCAGACCCCACAAGATCAAGACTAGACATATTAAGACCCTGTGTAAACCTTCGATGTTAAGACCCATTAGTAAAATTTGTTAGGGTTATCGTAACCTAAAAGGTTTCTCCTGGGTCTTTAATTGTAATTTGACATAGTCTAAAACCTCAGTGTCTAAACCCAGAGCTACAAGTCCAAGAACCAGACTGCCATTTTAATAGAGAAGCAGCATTTATTTGAGATATTGTGGAACTTTAAGTTTGCACAGTGGCACATTTTGCAGTCTTGTCAAGATCCTATACCAAGAATCAGGCCCATACCAAGGCCATGTTTATGTGGTGTTAAGAAGTCTCAGGACCACAAGCTCAATATTTCCTCTCTATCCTGGATGCATTGAGCTGATGTCATGTCTGGATCCCAGTCTTCCTCTCTGTCTTCATGGTTTCATGTCTTCTATCTACTGTGGTGATTAATAGTAGGTGGCATTTTCTCTTTGATTAAGGTACAGATATTCCTCTGAACCAGTTGGGCCAAAATTGTGCTTTTTAATAATGTTCTATATGGTTCCAAATGTATTTGTGCTGGGTGTTGGTGTCTACATGTTAATTTGTCCCTACTTTGTATATATTGTTAAATGAGGTGTGGTGTAAGGTATAAGAGAACTTCTGAGATGATCTGTTTACATATTTATTTTGTAAGTGTATAATTTATCCTTGTGTGCAACTGTGCTACATGTAGTGTGTGGGCCTGGCTCGACATGATGAAATCAGTGGTTATAATTAGAACCAGCTGATTATCACTGTACCCTATCCTGTTGAGCTTCAACAGTAGCCCTTTTATTCAGCTAAAAGAACAAGGGAACTCGCCTGAAGAAAGAGGCTGTGACCCCTCTCATAATGTCCAGCCCTGTCCCCACCCTGCCGCCTACCCCTGACTTGCTTTCAATGTGTTGTCCTTGTTTTAGATTCCTACTTCCTGTCTGTTACTGCCTGTCTCACATGTGTAGGATTGTGGGGCTTTTGTGGGGGTTCTCAAAGTCCAAATGTGATGCTTGAATTTCAGTGGTGCCAGAATGCAGGCCAAAGCACACAAACTACAGCCCGCACTCTAGCCTCTAGACATGAATCTGTTGAGGGTAACCACTGGCTTGCTGACTCTGCAGTGTTCTGGCTCAGTAGGTCCATCCAGGAGGCCTCATATCAAAGTTAGGGTTCAGGTTTTATGCATGCATGACCACGTAAATCTTTGCAACAGCATGCCCCCTCCATGACTGCCATGTTCTCTGATGTGTCTAGTTGACCCTTAGTCAGTTTCTCAGGATCCACAGTGGCCCCCGTCTGACTTAGGATGGGCCCTCACCCCCTTCTCTCTCTCTACGGCAGATCTAGCTGATTAGTTGAGATTTGGAAGTGGATTAACTGGCTAAATAGTTGGAGTTAGATTTGGGGCAGGGGTACTTGGTGAATCAGCATGAGTGGAAAAAACAGCAGGTGGGATGTCTGATCTCTTCCTGCAGACTAGAGAGGGGAGAAGTATTCTGGGAATTCCGCCTGGACAGGAGCTGTCGAGGGGTTCAAGTAAAGAAGCCTGCAGCGTATTAGCAGAATAAGAGAGATTAGTCAGTTGTCCAGTTTATAACACCTAAGCTCTGTTCCAAAACCTAGTAAGCTGCCTCACTGTCTACTGGCTGCATACTGTTAACGTTCACTTGTGTCTAACACTTACGTGCTCTTCTCGTAAAACGCAGAAGACACTTGCCTAATACCCAGTTGATGCCAGAGGTGTTATCGTATTGCTAAGATAATGGCTATTCTCCAAGAACAAAAACAGAACAGACAAATATTGGGTGGGATTTCAATCAATTCTGAAGTATGTTGCTAAGAAAGTGTTTGGCAATATACCAGTTTATTTTTTAAATACCCCCATACCGGTGTGTAGCTGAAACAATTGCAGCTTTTATTTTATTTTTATTTATTATTAATGGCCATGGAGCGTACTAAAGTGGATTGAGAGGGGATGTCAATTAACTGCATACCCTTCTTACTAGTGGTTATCTCTTTATTACACAATAATAAATAACCTTTACAACTAATTTAATATTGCAAATACCATTAAGAGCCCTTTGCAGTAAAGGGTAAATATAATACTTTTGCACAATACTTCAAGAAAGAAATAATAATAATAAAAATAATTATTTCTGTGTTAACTTTCCATTACAACATGGCATAACAAAAATTTTGTCTAACTTGAAATAATTATAAACTGAAATATTACCAATGCACAATAGAATGTGCGTCCTAAAACAATAATAATAATATCATACATTTATCAAAACATTATTCTAAAGAATATTAGACAGGTTTTTGTACATGTTTTAATTTAAAGAGGAAACTTGCCCCAAACTTAAAGGAATTTTTAGATTTTTGAAAGCAAGTTGTTATTCTATGTACTCCTGACAGTAAAGTAAGCCACTATAAATCTATATAAAGGACTTTTCATGAAAAGAAAAAAAAAATATTGTGAAAATACATTGAAGCTGCCAGAATCTTGAAAAAATCCAGTGATTCAGATTTTTGGTCATACCACCCAGCACTAAGCTAAAGTAATTTAAACTATAAAATAATTTTTAACTACTACATTTTGGTTCTATGGAAATATTTTCTGCATTATAAATAGATTATTAATAAACCGCTTCACTCTCAGAAAAAAAGGTACGAAAGCTGTCACTGGGGCGGTACCTTTTCAAAAGGTACACTTTTGTACCTAAAGGGTGCATATTGGTACCTTCATGGTACATATTTGTACAATTATGGTACCAATATGCACCTTTTATGTACAAAAGTTTACCTTTTTAAAAAGGTACCACCCCAGTGACAGCTTTTGTACCTTTTTTTCACAATATTGGATGTACATTTTTACCAAGAACATTAGTTCATTAGTTCAATTGTTTTATACATGAAAGATTCATGATGATGCCACTGTTGTGTTGTAATCTTTAAAGCAGCTAAAAAAGCCAGTACTTTTATTCTGTTAGTGGGTTTGAGTCAGGTTTCTGCTTTTTAAGGAGAACTGAAATTCATTGCACTGTTCTGAGCTTACAGAGAAAGCATTTTAATGTATCATAACCATATTTCCGACATGAAGACCGTTCCACAAGGTAGGCAACTTGAATTGTGCTAGGACACTTAATTTTAGTTAAATTGTAGACAGCATCACATGTATCCTTCACAGAAAACAAAGTCCCAGAATGAATTGTGATAAATATTCTTACATGTATTACATGTATTGTGTAAAATTGACTATTTTACTTTGTGTGAGAATTGTTATGCTCACAGTATCTCATTGTTGTTATTTTAGCAACGTGCTAATGTTAGCAGCTGTACCTTTGTCGGCGGCAAAACAGTTCGCTTGGTTTTGGAACAGAACTTTTGTCACAGGCATGTTGGGTAGTGTGTGCTTGGCCCCGGGTGCAGTTCCTGTGTGTCCAGGTTATGAGAAGGGCCTCAGATAACCACAAGGACCTCTAAAAGGGTAATACCTCACCCGGGGCAGATAACAGAACAATAGCTGGGGGCGGTTTATCACTCTTAGTGAGCAGAAGGTGGGGGCGGTGTTAACACTCCAATGTCATTTGTTTCCCAGCCTTCTGTTTTAGGGGCTGCTTTTAGCCGTCACATTAAAAAGAGATGATTTGTCTTATTGTGTTGGCTAATGTGTTTTTTTTGTTTTTTTCTAACTTGAATCAGCTTAGATTTGGGTGTTGTCTGACACTGTGATGGTGGTTGGGTTTGCAGTGTGTTGTGGGTTAAGGGCTGAGGTTTTGCCTCTCATGCCTGGGTGAAGCGTAACACCCTCTTGCAGCTTGCAGGTGGGCAATGTGCTTCGCGGCTAGCCGCAAGATTCCTCTGAGTGGCATATTTGCTGGCATCTGAGCCTCTTTTCTTCCTGGTGTAATCGGTAAGAACGGTTGGGAAATTAACGGATGGGACAGTTTCCTCACCGTGACATGGATTGATGGGGAAGAAATTCCTCTCTCTGAATTTACAAAGCCATTTCTGATTCATCATTCATTTTCAACCCATTCTTTTTGTTACTTTTAATCTCTAGCCATTCTTGAATTTGCAATACATCATCTAAGTTAGTCAGCAAGATAACGAAGCCTTTGTGACATATTTAAATCCTCAAAATTCCACAACAATGTGCAATATACCACAAAGATTTTATTGTTTTTGTTTGCTAGGCCTTAAAGACCCATGTACGTGATCCGTGAACGTTGCCACGCCTCAGGCTATTCCAATTGTTGAGTCCTGAAAACAGATCCAAATAATGGATTTCCTGTTATTCATTAGCTGCAGTTAAAGTTTTTTTATGGAAGGTCCCGGAAGGGGGTGACCATTATGAATGTATTCAAGCTAATGTGCTCCTAATAGTTATAAGGGTCACTGTTTGTTTCTGTTAAAAGCCTCAGGTGATCTGGGTCATGATGCTTTGTTCATGCACATGATCAGTGAAATACAAAGATCATTGTGGATTGTAATTGAACATCCCGCACTTTCAGAAATGCCTTGTTGCTAACTCTCTCACTTTTTCTTTTTCCTCAGTGGCCAGTGCCATGAAACTGAATCCACAGCAAGCCCCGTTATATGTAAGTATTTCAATGTTTGTTTCATTCAGTACTGCACTTTTCATGCTAACCCTCTTTGAGTGGTTATATCTACTCTATACACATCTTTCTTCTGAGAACTTGTTGCCCCAAGGCCTGCTCACATTCTTCCTGTTGGGCTGTATCAGCGTATTTTGGTCTTGATCAGGGGAAAGGGTGCTGGGTAATTATGTTTTTCGTTTTTTTTGTTTTTTTGTGCTGACCTTTTTTTAATTAGATTTGCCTAAGCCATATAGAAGCCCACATGTCAGCAGGATGTCTGACTGAAGACACCACAATGCTTTCAGGTCAATGGTGAGGACCGGATCAGTTCACCACAACAAACCGCTCTACTTGAACAAATTAGGCCTTGTAGATTACTCTAGTTGCCGTGCATTTATGGTAATGTCAACATCCTGCCATGGATGTGACTTTGTTGACTGGTGATCTAATTAAACAGGCACACAGGGAATAAAATTGGTCCACCTGCCAAATGAACGTTCTCCAGACAAACTCAATGAGAGTTTATTTTGCAATATTTGGATAAACCTTGAATGAAATTATTTATCTTTTTCCTTTACACTGTAAAAAAAAATATTTTCAAGATTTTTTTTATCGCAACATTTTTTATTTTGTCAAATCAACTTAAATCATTTATTTAGTTCAGATAACTTATTATTTTGAGTTTCTGATGATTAAATCAATGTCCTTCATTGTATTAACTCACTTTTTCCAGTTCAATCAACTTAAAAGTTTAAGGCAACCAGGTTACTTAATTTTTTAAGTTAAACCAACAATTTTTCAAAGTCAATGGTTTGAATGTAAAAAAATATGTTTTCTTTAGAGCTTTTGTATATTGTCGTTTTTTGATGTAACAGTACAATAACTCTTATACATCCTTTGTCATGAACTATAAACCATGTCAGTGATACTACTGTATCTAAAGCACACAGCTGTGGCTCATGCATTTGCTGTTTGTGTGTATGAATATGTGTGCGTGTGGTTAAAGCTGCACATGTGGTTTTTCCATGTTTAGCAGTTGCAGATGGGTTGATTTACTTGTGTAAGTCACAGACGTCCTCAATTTCTTATTTTAATGTATATTTAAAGCTGGAAAATAAGTGAAAATAAAAGTGTAGATGGATCAATTATTATTCAATTTCAGTGTAAGGGAAATGGCATTTAATCTCTGTCTTCCCACTTTTGAGAATTATAATGTTAATTAATTCTTTTGAGAATTATTTTTAATGTTAATCCATGATTATTAAAAATTCTAATTACAACATCTACTGTAATTCTTTCGGTGCTTTTTAGCAAGTCCAATGGTTTACTCTGGTTAAAGCTCTACTCCTTAGCTAGCCTCATTTTGTAGCAATTTCTTTTTGGAAAGTGTCTAAGTTGTAACTACATGACTTGGAAAACATAATTTTCAATATGATGATTTGTATTGGCAAGGTTTTAAGTTATATACTTGACGGCTATAAAGACAATCAAGATTTATTTTCAAGTACATTTTTATTGACAAGCTTCTACGTTTTAGCTACCTGACCTAGCTATAAAACAGACAAAAGCTAGATTAATTTTCAAGATAATTTTTATAGGTAAGTTTTAGCAATGACAACTACCGAACAAACAAAAGCTAGCCTTATTTTATAGCAATTTTCTTTAGAAACGTGAGCTAAATTTTTGAACTAAATTTTCAATGTGTCTTCAAGGGTAGAGCTTTTTGATTTTAAGTTAGCAGATGTAGGGGACTTCTATTTTCAATGGCATGGAAGGAGCGTTCTCTGTTCAACATACGACCCAGGCTAATTTGCTCTCCTTAATTATAAACAGAGGAATGGTGGTTTGGGTTTTCCAAAGAAGCAAAGACATGTCATGAAACGTAAGCTGCACTTTGAAGTTTGCTTTTGCACTAATTCTTGGTCTAAACTTGTTCTGCTAAATTTGAGCTAAATGCAAGTAGCTAAAAGATACACGGTGGTCCCTCACTCCCACAGTTCTCTCAGACGAAGCAGCTTACCGAGTGTTGTTTTAAGCACAGGGCGAAAAGGCCAGGCACTCCTCCTTTGGCACATTGACTTGCAAGATCCTGAAATAGACCAACGAATGACCAAAGTATCAAAAGTGCTTTGAGAACCCCCATGAGCCCGCTTCAGGTGCCAGAAATGCTTCCTGAAAAGATTGATCCGATATTCAGCCCAGCCAAAAGATGCTGAGGGAGATAAATTGGATTCTGGGTAATTTTGATGTTTTGCTTAGGAAGTCTACCAAGGATTAACGCGCTTCAGACTTTAAATATCTCCAGGGCTGCATGCTTGATGCAGCATTAATGATTTGAAGGATTTTTAAAAAACAACCATGAATCTCTAAAACCAAAATTCTGTGTTTGTGTACTTAAGTAATCAAGTAAACACTAAGATAAAGTATCACACAAAGACCGGTATCATCAAACCTGAATCTCCATGTCTCATGGACACGGTTGACACAGTCACCAGGGTGGTCTTTGTTTCATTTGTTTATGCTCTCGCCTTTGGCACTTTTCCTGGTCCAGCACCTGCTATCCATATTGGGCCGCCATGGTCTAAAAGTGGCCTGTGACTGACTTGTACTTGTAAGCATTAAAAATAAAAGATATTTACAACCAAAGAATGTTTCTGGTTTCTGATATGTAGATAGCTTCCGTCAGTAACATATTTTTTGAACACCATGTATGCGACATAAACTAAGTGAGGTCAGATTCCTACACCTTATACGTGTCGCTCAGATCAAAGGGTCACCATAACTGCTTCTCATGCAAGTCAGTCATATGACCTGGCCATAAAAAGCCCTTCCCACACCCTGGAATTCAACCAATAGGGATGCAAGTTTGGTTGCACTGATTCAAAAGTTATTGTGATGTAATTTGTGGTCTTAATGTCTAGCCTTGCTTTACATCTTCACCTGCTTCTCTGAGGTGTGTATAAACAAGTTTGGAACTTTGTTAATGTTAGTCAATATGGATAATATAATAATTCCTTACCACAAACAAACCCAAAACTAAAATTCTTTGTGTACTTTTTAACTATAGACGCATCAGCTGTGATTTTGCAGACTCTTCTCCAGACTTAGAATGCATAGGATTTAATCTCACAAAAAGGATTCAGCCGTGTCTCCGATTTACTCCATGGCTGTGATCATCGTCGGCCAAAAAAAGCAGCTGACTGGCATTTGGCAAGGGCACCATGTGGCTTTTGAAGCCTGGCCAATGAAAACATCTTTCGCTAGGATGTCCCGCTGCTTGCGTCACGCTCTAAAGGTTCTGTGTGTCAGACAAACTTTGTGGCCTAGCATAGTAGCTAACAGTAAGTAAATGCAGTGTGGGAAGGCTAGCTTGTGACTCTGGTTTTAGATTATGTAAACAGTCATTCTGCTTTGACAGACCTGTCAAACTCATCATCTCTCTCTCTCTCTCTCTCTCTCTCTCTCTCTCTCTCTAGTGTCAGGTGACTGTATTATGAACTTCTAAAGCTAAATATGGACAGATAAATCTAGACACACTGCGTAAAATTACAACTCAAATGAACACTTGTTTTGGGTCTTTTTTCCCGCTCTTTTGTCTGTTTCTTTATTTTTACTTTCGTTTTGTGGCCATCCACCACAATTTTAACCTGGCTAACGCCAGACCCAATTCTCGTTGAGACTTGGGTCTGGGAACCACATGTACATTTTCTCGTATTTGAGGCATGGTTTACGATTGCCCGGCGCCGTTTATTAGGTGCTAAGAATGTCGCCTATCAAATGCGCCTGTACGTAGCTCATAGCCAATCGTTTCAATTAGAAAAGCACAAGTAATAAGTACAGTTTAACATATGTTGAAGTTTTTATTTGCAATGGAAATTGTTTGCGCTTGTACTTCACAAGTTTCAAATTTTTAAAAATTAAATTTAATGACTAAAGTGTCAACAACTTTAATCGAATACGTGTGCACAGCTGAAAGTTATGCTACTAAAGCAGTAGCTGTATATTGATATTGAAAAGCAACACAACTTAGTGGCACTGTTACAACCACAGTAGGTACTCTACAGACATAATGACAATATGATATTAATAAATACCACATACCATTTATAAGTTAAATGGACTTCGTTGACGACGATGCCTAGCAGGTTGGTACTATTACAACTCTGTGGCTAACATGTCTTGCCACTTTGCGCTCATCCAGGCCTCGGGACTGCCGAACAGAAGTTGGTATCGACAATTCTTTATCGCATTTTCTTTCTCGGGACACAACTGAGCGGCAGATATTCCAAGGTTGACCGCCTCCTGTTCCTGGTCCTCCATTAAGGCGATTAATGGCGAGACAACAATAACGACTGGGGTCTCACGAAGTTGCTGTTTTTTCAAAATAAACTTGCAATCTAAACTACTTAGAACAATATCTAAGACTGCATCAAAAGGTAGCTTCGCGTCTGCAGCCATGTTGAATCCATTGAAATAAACAAACTTCTTCGGTGTGTCGCATAGATGTCGTCATCGTCTTGCTGCTCCCTCGCCGTTCTGTGATTTGTTCCCTAAATGAGGCGAAAGCGTCACTGCCTTTCATCGTGAATAAAATCGTGCTGCTGGAAGGCAGCATGGGGAAACCCAGACTACCACAATTTACTATTTTAGAATTTTTTTGGTGACATAACATATTATATTAGTATATTATTTGTAAATAAATAATGAACATCCTGGCGAAAATTAAAATTAAATAAATGGCCACATTTAAGTGATTTTAGAAGTTTTGTTTTGTTTAATTTTGTGTGTTTTGGTTCATGCACCTTCCAGCCAAAAACGAGAGTTAATAACATGACCTACTATCTATGCTGGGCAAAAAGTTGTCAATACCTTATATTAGATGTGACATTTAAAATGTCTAAAGAGAAAAGCGGTGTCACACACACACACCCACAACGCATGATGAACTTTTAACAGTAAAGCTCTAATTATGAGGGTGGGGAAAGGCTGATGACTGTTTTTTTTTCTTTTCCCCCAGCATTTGTTGATATGTATATAGGCTGCCACTCTGCCCCGCTCACTTTGTAATTAAACGCGTCTCTCTTAATGGACAGGTGTTGATTCTTCACTGTTGTTTGAGGATCCTCTAATGATGATTTATAGGAGTTGATGCAATGTGTAATGTAATTTTCTGCACCCACAGGTGATTAAATACTCAGCACTGCTTTAGTCTTTTGAGAGAACATGAAAAGAACGTGCATTTTAGTCTTCAATTGTCAATTTAAAATACACTTTTATCTTCTTTAATGCTTAGGAATGCACCGATATGACAATTTTGCCCCGATACCGATAACCGATAATTCTTTATATTTGAAAGCCGATAACCGATATTTTGGCCGATAAAAATCTAAATCTAAATCCAAATTTTTAGGCAATTTTTGATTTTCCTCATTAAAAGCCAAGATGCAAACACAATTATGATGTTCTTATTTTAATGTTGTGTAGCCGATATGACAGACTTGCGCTGCACATTTTGCACTTTAGAAGTGATTTCAATCATATTTCAAGCAATTTAAAAGCATCATGTTGAACAGTGTACATCTAAAGTGCCTCAGCTGAAGGACATTAGTTATCGGCTTTTAGATGTCGGCTAAATGTTCTTGTTTGGCCGATAACGATAACATAAAAGATGATCATATATCGGCTGATACCGATAATATGGCCGATATATCGCGCATCCCTAATAATTCTTAAAATGCTCTATATGATCTGTTTTCTCTTTTATTCAGGGCGAGTGTGTGTTGACTGTCCAGCTCTGTGAGGAAGAGTGTGTTGAGCATGAAGATGATGTAGAGTTTTACCTGCTATTTGCCGGAACCACCCAGAGGCACATCTCCAGCACTTCAAAAATCAGCCATGTCACGCTGCAAGCCGTGTGCCCAGGTTAGTGTTCACAACACCAACGCTCACAAAACACATTCCACTCAATCACAAACTACGTTCATTCCATGTCTACATACAACATTTTATCAGTGCTTAATAATTGTTAGCTTCTTCCCGGAACCAGAAACCCATTACCTGCTGAGGTTGACTAATTTACATTCCAGTCATGCCAGACCTGGTCCAGGCTTTGCTGGGCACGTTGTTGCCTTATCCAATTATTCACCCTTTAAAATTGTCCCAGTTACCACAGGGTGACCTGCAGTGAGCACATGCTTGAGCTGATCCAAATATCCCAGTGCTGCTTCTGAAGATTCATGTAGTGTGTATATAAACAAGTAGTAGCTATTAATGAGCTGACACATTCTTGCTTAATGTACTTTAGAAATATGTCGAAAGAGGTGGGAGAAAATATAACATGGATCTATTAATAAATACTTTTTTTTTATTGGTGCGAAAATAGACATAACTTTGGAGGGAACTGCTAAACAGAACTGGAGTTGTTGGATTGAGTATGTAACAGATATTTATAGTTTACCAAATATTGGCTGCATCCAAAATCATATAATCTTATAAAAGTAGTTGACGCTTCTTTTGGATAAATAATTACTTTGCGACTGTTAAAATGTATGATCTATATTGTATAAATGTGTATAGAAGTCATGTGACCTATGCATCACTTCATTGTCATTCACAAATCATCTCCACTGGCCTCATGGGATAGAAAAATGCCCGATTTATGCCCACTTTAGAATCTCGCTGGAAGTAATAGGTAATCTGGCCACTTTTAGTCTACTGTTTTATGACATATAACACTTTTCACCCTCTTTGTGGTGTATGTATATTTTGTTTGTCCTTTTTAATTTTAATTTTATGAAAAATAGGAAATAAGGGATGCTGCTGGTCAAATGTAGGAACCAGTAAGCATCTTTCTGGCAACCAGCCACCACAACCATCCGTTAATAGGCACAATCCTTTATTGTAATTAACTGATGACTGAATTATCTTGTAAATCAATAACTATGAGACATTTTTCTTTTCGAGGAACTGGTAGCATTGTGATCTTATCTCATATCAACACAATAGCCCTTCATATGTAATTTAGCCAGGATTCAAAGTCAAAAGGGAATTCATTTCAACCGCGGCTCCCAAGTAGTTCCGCAGAGGGTCGCAGCTGATATAGTATCATGGAGTCCAGCACAGACGTTTGGCACCAGTTTTGTAATCACTACTCCATCTGAGCACTTGAAAGCTTTTCAGCAATGCATTAAGTGTGCATGAAGAATGGCCCTACTATCGTCCGCCTTAGGTGCACTGCCGTTGGTCTGCCAGGATACACTTTCAAGCCTCTCTCTCTGCTGGAGGTCCATACATATTGGTTGATTCCAAACATTTGACTAAGAAAATGGCTCAAATGCTTCGAACCCAGATGGATGTCCCACTGAGATGTTTTAGTCAAACAAATGTGGTGCTGGTGAGTGTGAACAGGGTTTTTTGGCAGTGACAGAAATGTCGCTCGCACATAAACACTGCCCTTGCGATGTGTGTTGTTACAGTGACATCTCATAACTGTCGTGAAACAAGACAGGCCTCCTGGCAGCCCTCATAGTGAAGTTTTAATTGTTTATGAATGTTGCTTTTATAGTATGTCACCTCTGACTCTGGCTGTTTCCCTCTTGGAAATGGAAATGAGTAGTTAATGCAGGAACATTTCTCAGTAATTATATCCATCTCCGCTCAACCACAGACACTTTTCGTCTGTTGATATGTGGCTGCCAAAATATTAAGCAAGATATATATATATATTTTTTTTAAGATGAAGATGATTTACAGGAGACCTCCCTGTCTGATACAAGATAAATGGCTGTTTGAATTTTGTCAGGAGTTAGTTTAGTCATAATTGATTTATTGTTGACAAAGTCATGGAGATGTTAGTGGGTGGTATAAATATTTTTCATAGTCTGTAAACTGCACCAAGAATATTTTAACTAGAATTAAAATTTTCATACATTTTTTAAAAGTGCGTCATAGTTTGAGTTGTGGCCTAGCAGTGTCATTAAGTCAGTGCTTGTTCTCAAAAGTTCAAATCAGGCTTGCATTGCTCCCTAATTATTCATCCATCCCACCATTTCCATCCATTCATCCCACCACTTCCAACCATCCATCCCATCATTTCCTTCCATCAATCTATCCCATCACTTCCATCCCTTCCATCCCATCACTTCCAACCATCCATCCCATCATTTCCTTCCGTCAATCTATCCCATCACTTCCATCCCTTCCATCCCATCACTTCCAACCATCCATCCCATCATTTCCTTCCGTCAATCTATCCCATCACTTCCATCCATTCCATCCCATCACTTCCAACCATCCATCCATTCCATAATTTCCGTCCATCCATCCATCCCATCACTTCCAACCATCCATCCATCCCACCACTTCCAACTATCCATTCCATCATTTCCATCCATTCATCCATCCCATCACTTCCATCCATCCATTCCATCATTTCCATCCATCCCATCAATTCCTTCCACCCATCTATCCCATCCATCCATCCCATCATTTCCATCCATCACTTCCATCCCATCACTTCCATCCCTTCCATCCCATCACTTCCTTCCATCACTTCCATCCATCCCATCACTTCCAACCATCCCATCCATGCCATCCATCCATCCCATCACTTCCAACCATCCCATCACTTCCAACCATGTTTTACTATTCAAATTAAGTTTAACCGTTCTAATATATTTGTTTAATGTTCGTCTTTTTCTCTCATAGCTCATGATCGCAGCGAAACCGTACGGGTCACGCTGTGCCAGGCCAGACCTGGGGGCTCAGTGGACCCTGTGGCTGAGGAACGCTTCCAGTTTGTGCAGGACCTCGCCCTGGACATGGCCCAGTTCCTGGTGAACGCGGTTGGAAAGACTGAGGGAGCGTTACTTCTGGACGAGTGTCAGATCCCCCTGAAGGAGTGTGAAAGGTTGGATGATACTCTAGCTCTGGCTCTTAGACATCTGCATCTACCGGCAGGCTGGAGCGTACTGGGCACAGACTTGGACACGGGCACTTGCACAGGCTTGGAAATCGGTGAGTAAACCATAGAGAGCTGTAGGCAGCGTCCTAACTGTCATGAAACTACTATTGGTCATTGTTTTGGTATGCTCTGCGTAGGTACCAGCACATATATGGCATGGAAGACTCTACTCACAATTGATTCCAATAGAGATAGGCATTAGCATGTTTTAAAGCTTATCATTGCTTTTCGACATTGCATGCAATACAATTTTATTTAAAATCAACAATTTTCAACTTTTCCTCAACATTGCATTCTGGGATTGTCCTCTCTGCATAGGATGCATGCTGCCTTAAGTTATGTCTCAATCAGCTCCCTAGTTCAGTAATTAAGTAATCCTTCCAGTGCATTGAAACATTCACTCCCTAAAAAGTCCCACAATGCACTGTAAAAATCAGGGATTTCACTCACTATTGTCCCTTCTGAAACACAAATTATGCAAGCCAACTCAATACACAGCATGATATAGATGTAGAAAAAAGTGTTTTGAAAATGACTGCTTATGACTTGAACTGCTTTTGCTACCAGTGAGAGGTTGGAAAATACTTCTTTGAAATAATATACATTATTACATTAACATGTTGTTAAACTCTGTGTAGTGAAGTTGCTTAGACCATGGGCTCTGTGCCTTCACGACGGGCCTTCAGTACAGCCATGAACCAGTTTTATTTATTTATTTATTTTTTAAGTTATGGGTTGGTTCAGAATCTTAGTCCATTTTAGCTTTATTTTCCTCCTACTTACTCATCAAGTCAGGAACGCTCGGATTATCTAAAAGCAAACATTCCCGCCCTAATAAAGTGCTCTTTTTGGCACGGAGCATTTACACAGCCTATTAAGTCAGGCTGTGGACTTATTTCGGAGCTGACAGAACATACATTTGATAAATGGCAGGAACTCTCGTTGTCACTGACTTAGATTTGTGTTTGATGTGGATTTGGCAGAAAATGAGCTTCCTGTGATCTCTGGTACTCATAGATTTGTGAATGGTATTCATCCAGGGGATCTGCAAATATATCAAAGAACTTGTCCATGCCTCCACTGACTTAAAATCAAACTTTTAATAACCTACACACAAGCAAACATTGCACATCACAGTCTCTGATTTTATATACACAATGTTCAAAGGTTGGAGATCAGTTTTTTTTTTCCTTATTCAGAATTTAATACTTTTATTCAGATGCAGGGATGCATTAAAATAATGAAGTCGCTGTTATAAAAAAAAAAAATCTATATAAAAAAATCTGGGGTTGAGCATTAAATCAGTATAATTGAATGATTTCTGATCACGATACATTGAAAACTGAAGTAATGGTAAGCAATCACATTAATTAATTACATTTTAAAATGTATTAATAGAAAAATAAGTTCAATTGGAATATTTCACAAAATTATTGCTTTTTTTGTGGCTCCCCCTACAGACTATAAGTTACTTTGCAACAACATGTAAATTAACACTTTCTGCTTAATAGCTGCTAACACCTTATTTTGATGCTCCCCCTACAAACATTCTACAGACTATCAGTAACTTTGCAACTAACAGTCTACAACAGCCTACTATTTCTCTGAAAGTTAGTTGACATGCAAAGTTACTTATAGTGGACCATCAAAATAAAATGTAACCATGGTTTTTACTATGTTAATGATTAAATAAATGCAGTTTTGGTGAAAGCGAATCATCCTGAACCTTTTGAGCGGTATGTTTGTGTCACTGGCTGTCAACCATATGATACAGGAACTAAAATGGGAAATGAAAATAAACTTTCTGTATTATTATGATATGATAATCAACCTGAACCAAGCTAAACAAAAGATTGAAAAGATATCAGACGAATGCATAAGCCTGATGCAGTCATAAACTACCAAACGCCTTAGGAAGCCCCGGTTCCCTGTCCAGTCATGGTGGCCAAGTTTTTGTACATGGCCACGTATTCTTTTTAGCAATGAATGATCCACTGGGCAGAAATATGAGCCTGTGTGCTTGAATGAGTGTGTGAATCCGACCGATGTGTGGATACAAACAATTGCACAGCGAGGAATCATTCATCAGGGCAGCTGACGCGACAGCAGATTCCCGGCTCTCATGTGACTCCAGCTTGTCCTCTAAATTAGGCACAGTCTGGTTCCATGTAGGAGGTGTTAGTGTGGGCGTGGTGAGACCTGGACAGTGGGCAGCTGGAGATAAGGGCCAACAAAGGCTAAACAGGCTCTGTTATGTCATAATAAGCACAAGCTTATCTCGTATAAACAGCCCTCGGTCTTAAATAACTCATTCAATAAAACATCAGAAAGCTCCGGCACATATTCCTGCAAAGTTTACCTCACTGAGCAAAAAGGGAAAAGACAATAGCAGAGTTTGGCAACATTTTGAGTGTCCTGCATATTTAGATTAAGTTGCTGTGCACATTTAGATTTAGCGTTGTCTTTAGATCTCGCTTTCTCGATTGGTCATTTATGCCTTATTAAACGAAAAAAGAAGAATTCCTGGAGTTGACCTGTCTGTTGAGGGAGACGGCGAGCGGTGTAATGACTCCCCAAGCTCTGGCATTTGTTGCAGCTGGCGCTGGGCACCTGGACCGGCCCTGAAACCAGAGCTACCCATGGGCATCTTGCCCAGTGCATCAGTGGACATGTACTGCCAGCAGTCTTCCATAAGTGAAATTAAGCATGTTATATAAAACATAAAACCCCAGTAAGCTAATAAAGACTGTTTCCACTGTGTAAGATGGCAACTGGGAATTTGCTGGTATTCGGACACGTTGCATGGCACATATTTGATGATATTTATGGAAAATGAGACTTGGATTCTCCCTTAAAAGGATGGTTCACTCAATTCATTGGCATTGGTCATGTTGTTCCAAAGCCGCATGACGTTCTTTCTTCTGTGGAACACAATAGAAGATGCTTTTATTTATACAATGCAAGTCAGGGCAAACAATTGGACAAAAAACACTTTTCAAAATATCATCTTTGGGGTTCAGCAGAAGAAATAAATGTAAACAGGTTTAGGATGACATTAGGGTGCATATATGATGATGACTGAATTTTGGGTGGGTGGTATATGTAAATATTTTAAATGGTCATTCGATTTTGACTGGAATTTCAATTCTTTATACTTTTGGCGTTTTGGGGGCCTGAAAACTGCTTTCAAAGTGCATTTTTTTGAAAACGAGACCATTCTCGTCTCCTGCGAATTTGTGAAAACGGTGATGTCATGTGCATGCATATAACATGTTTAGTATGTAGGTGCTTAGTGTTTCTTTACAATGGGACATCGTCAACTACTGGCCTGCTATCATAATACGCATTTTTAGTCATTTTGTGTTTTTTTTGTGTCATTGTTGTCATGTAAATATGCTATTAGTACCATAGATATCCATATAAAGGCTAGATGTCTCACAGCGGAGTCGTTATCGTCATTACCGGCGGCCATCTTGTCACAGGCAGGCTTTTTTTAGTGGGGTCTGTGGTATCTGATGTAAGGTGAGTGATCAGCACGAACACAAATACTCTTATCTCCTTGAAATCTTGACGGATTTACAAATGGTTTGGTTTCTTACAAACGTTATCAACGTGGCTATAATTCTGGATGATTATTTATTTATACACTTATTATTCATAAGTATACAGTGTCATAATTGAGCAAGTTATGGTTATTTTTAAAAGTACATGCACCATTAAAACAATGTTACGAGTGAGCGAGCTGCCTGTGACAAGATGGCCGCCAGGTGCTGACGTTGACCTCCATTGGCCAGCAGCATGGACGAGATATGTAGCCTTTATATGGATATCTATGTTTAGTACCCTGAGTTTTGACCTAGTGCTCATCCTAGCAACGCAAGGTCTAATCCGACTTGCATCATTTCCTGATTCTCAAAAGAAACCCTACATAAATTAAGCATAAAAACGTTGTCACTGTTTATTTAATGCCAAGGAACATAACAAGCTTTGAACTTTAGCTTTGTAATTTATTTATTTATTATTATTTGCTTATTTGTTAATTAGTGAAAATCACAAATAAAATAAAAATAGAAAATTGAGATCACTGTGTAAGATAGACAAGAGAAATACAACTCATATACAGTAGGTCTGGAATGACATGATGGCGAGTAAATAATTTCTCTTCAAGACGGGGAGGTTAAACTTCTCCTATTGAATTTTATTTTAATTTCCAAAAACATGCAGAAACCTATGGAAGCTTGTTTCCGCCATAGAATGAAAAATATAAAAGGTAATTGCGACTTTTTATCTCACAATTCTGACTTTTTTTCTCACAATTGCGAGTTTACTTCTCAGAATTGCGAGATGAAAAGTCAGAATTGCGAGATATAAAGTCAGAATTGCGTGATATAAAGTCGCAATTGCGAGTTATAAAGTCAGAATTGTGAGAAATAAAGTCAGAATTGTGAGATTTAAACTATTCTGAGGGGAAAATTTTTTTTTTCCCCTTAGAATTGGCTTGATGAGTCGCAATTGCGAGTTTATATCTCACAATTCTGAGAAAAGATGTCAGAATTTCGACATATAAACTTATAAAGTCAGAATTGCGAGATGTAAACTCGCAATTGTGAGAAAAAAAAGTCAGAATTGTGAGATAAAAAGTCGCACTTGTCCAATTCTGACTTTATATCTCGCAATTCTGACTTTATAACTCGCAATTCTGACTTTATATCACGCAATTGCAACTTTATATCACGCAATTCTGACTTTATATCACGCAATTCTGACTTTATATCACGCAATTGCGACTTTATATCACGCAATTCTGACTTTATAACACGCAATTGCGACTTTATATATCGCAATTCTGAGAAATAAAGAATTGCGAGATATAAACTCGCAATTGTGAGGAAAAAAAAGTCAGAATTGTGAGATAAAAACTCACAATTATTTATTTTATTTTTTTATTCAGTGGCGGAAACAAGCTTCCATAGATACCCTATATGGTTATGATACTACAGTTGGAAAAAAAAAAACCCACTATGGTAACACCAGTGTTTTGAGGCTTGGGGATGGCAATATTAACGTAGCACAAGGATACAAGTTAGTTGACACCAGTATTTTCAAAATAATGTCATGTCTACTCTTGTGTCTCCAATCAGACTGTGAAGTGATCCTGATCTGCTGTTCTTTCCAGTGCCACATTACACTTCACCACAGCTGCTTCTTTTTTTGTGCTCAAGGGCTTCAAATTAGTCGTTGGATCCTCGGTGGGCCGATTAAACGAGGGCAGTCTCATTCTCAGCCTCTCATTAACCAGCAAGAACAATCCTTCCTCTGTCTCTGTTATTTCACAGAGAGCCTCATTCAAGCTTCCTGAACCTTTAAAAACAGCACTCTGTAATCAGTCTTTATGATAAACGCCTTCAAATACGAATGCTTATTTCACTCAGGACCGTGTTTTTCTGTCCTTATTGTAAATGATCTATTAAAATGATGTTTGCATAAGTTTGTCAGGAGATTCTGTTGACAGAGGTCGAGGGAATTGTGGGGGTGGGTCTTGTTTGAGGGTTTTGCCAGCTTCTCATTGGTTCTGAAGTTGCAGGGGGTGGGGCTTATAGCTTTGAAGGCCCCATGAGTGTGAGTGTGGCGCTTTCCTGAAGCAGCAATATCAGAAATATGCATTAGTGAGTTGTTTAAAGGACACTGTTTTCCTCTCCTGCAGAACCTGGGCCACAAGACACACTTTTGCACTTTGCTGCGAAGCGCGGACTACGCAAGGTAGCACTCTTTCTCCTCCAGCAACCCGGAGGAAGAGAAGCTCTCCGACTTCCCAACAAACAGGGTCGTACGCCGGCCAGGGTCGCACAGAAGAAAGGCCACTCACAGCTCCAGAAACTTCTGACAGAGTAAGTGTGCAAGAAATTTACATCCTTAACCAGTATTTTTAGCTCATTATAACATTTTTGACTTCAAGGCCCCCCTCCATTGTCAAAGATGATATTCGAAGGCTTAACAAGATATTCCTAATATGTCTGCTATGATAATGATAGTGATAGAGCTGCTCATTTTAACCTATTATTCACAGGAATGGCAATGTAATAAAATTATTAAGCAATTAATATAATTACATTCCATAATCCCAATAACTAAATGTTCCTCAAATTAATTTACATGACTTTTGATCATGGAAGTTTGTAATTTCAGGGATTTTATTGTACTTGATATAATATTTTAGAGCTTGACAGTATGTATATATTATTACCCCCCCCCCCATCCCCCCAAAGTATGTGTGTGTGTGTGTGTACAGCTGAGTTTATCAAACAGAAAATAGTGTTTAGTGGAAGTTGTGACCTTTGAAATGCCTTAAACAAATACAGCTTTATTGTATTTGTCACTCTCATATATAAAAAGTTGAGTCATAAAGGTAAAGTTTGTAAGTTGCAAAAATTATTGTTTTTCAAATTGGTGTCCCAAACACACTCCCAATCTTACATTGGTCAGAAAAAAATGATCCGTTGACTGGTTTGTCTCAAACAGACAAAAAGAGCAATGTTGTACGGAGTCTGATAGATTTATATTATTAAAGCAATGACTATCATGAAAATGAGGTGATATTTAGTGTTGTGTGTTCTGAAGAAAGGAGGATGTTGAAATGTGGGAGAGATAAGAGCAAAGCACAAGGACAGGTCATGTGGCTCTGAGCTCTTTGTAAACAATTAAAGCCACATAAGCTTTCTCAATCTTTTTTAAAGCAAGCCTACGCTAACTACTAGGGATGGGACGATAACCGGTTTCACGATAAACCGTGATAAAATGTACTGGCGGTTAGTATTATCGTTTAAAATTTAATTATCATTAAAACCGTGTTTGATTATCGCGATTTTAATAACTCACTGAATCCTGTGGCGCGCAGCACGCAATATTTTTTTAAATTACTATTCGAGAAGGAATGGTGGAAGGCAGTGACCGTGCTCAGGAGATTTTTTAGCCTTTTAAAATGACCAAATCTGAGGTGTGGTCATATTTTGGGTTTTACAAAAGTCCTGAGTGAAACTTGATCGAGGATGGTCACCCTGTCTGCCGAACAAAAAGTCACTGCAATAGAAACACTTCAAATCTGCCGAGTCGTCTTGTGTGATCATCACCCGAACGCAAGGCAAGTTAACTTTGACCTTAATACCAACACTGGGAAACAATTGGGCACGAAATGTTGTTTTGAGTTGAAACATTTTATGTCACTCACTTGAAATAGACGTGAAGCTTCCGCGAAGAAAGGTTCGTTGCAAGTGGATTTGAGCTAAAGACGAACGAACAACTTCAAACAAGACTATTATTAAGAGTGATATTTTAAGGGATAGTAAAGTATAGATACATCACGTATTAAACCGATTTTATTTTTACCACATAATTACGGGGACATATTGAATTGATAATGAGATTAGCTAATGTTTTAAATCTTACCTATTTATGAATTCATTTTGTAAAACAATCGTCCAGACAAGATATATCACACCAATATTATCAAACTCTGTAAGCAATAAATCAACTCTGATTTCATTTTTGCAATACAATCAAAAACCGAGACGCAAGACGGCAAGTTGTATTTGAATGAAACAAGAGCGCGCGTCCGTTGTGATATGAAAGTGCGCTGTGTAATAATGCGTTGCTATTGACGACGGGCATTATAAAGAAGCAAATGCCATAGAATAGAAACTTGCTTAAAAAAAATGCGTAGAGAGGCTTGTTTTATTTGTTGTTTGTTGATTTTCAATTATAAAACTTGTTGAAATGTTTCAGTGTGAGCATCAGTTCTTTTTGAGCACTTTCATAAATTTTTAACAAAACCGTGATAATATTGATAATCACGATTATTTTGGACACTATAATCGTGATATGACATTTTCATACCGTCCCATCCCTACTAACTACATCATAAACTGGTTTCAAACCAACAAGATCCTGTCTGCAGATGTACTCAGTAAAGTATCATTCCCTTTGAGTGTGTGTGTGTGTAACAGAGACGTTTGCTCAGATCAGCTTCCCTCAGCCAGTGCTCTTCACAGTCTGTGGCTAGCAATCCTGTGTGGTACCGGTTCCACTACTGGATTATTCTGAAACAGGGCACCAAGGCAGTCTAAAGAATAGAGTAGAGACCAGACTTAGAGCTAGCGCTAGCTAGATCTGTGATCCCTATATTCAAGAGTCTGTTATAGGAGGCTGTTAAGTGCTCTGGTTTAGTGCCTCATTTAAAGCAAGTGTACTGAACCACAGTGCACCCTTAGACACTGCCTCAAATCTTTCCATCAAAGATCATGGTATTTCGTTGGTGGTTTCTCTAAGCTATTTTGATGTGCTTTTCTAATAGCTTTCTTTGAAGTTTGAACTGTAAACTTAATCATGTTATTATATGAATAGAGTAACGTGGGGGAAGATCCCCCCCCACCTTAAAAACAATGGATTTACTTTTTTTTTTTGGTAAGATAGTGTAACTTACTGGGGTTAAACAACTAAAAAAAATTAATATTTATATATAAATATAAAGTTTTTAGCTTTGTGGAGTAAAATAGTTATTAATTTCGATAAATAATAATAATAATTTGACACTGTCTAATTTTATCTTTTTAATCGAAATTAAAAACTATTTTACTCCACAAAGCTAAAAACATCAATGTGTCAACAAATCCCTCATTAATAAAAAGACACAACAACTTGGATATTCAACATAATACAATGTCATAGATCACTATTTTTCAGAGGTACAATCATCTTGCCCCGTGGACATCTTACCCTGTTACCTTAAAGGGATACTGAACTTTTTTGGAAATAGGCTTATTTTACAATTCCCCTAGAGTTAAACAGTTGAGTTTTACCGTTTTCGAATACACTCAGCCGATTTTCTGATATTTAGAAGAATATCAGTAACCAGACAGTTTCTGGTCTCATTGACTTCCATAGTAGGAAAAAAATATACTATGGAAGTCAATGAGACCAGAAACTGTCTGATTACTGATATTCTTCTAAATATCAGAAAATCGGCTGAATACATTCGAAAACGGTAAAACCCAAATGTTTAACTCTGGGGGTGTTGTAAAATGAGCCTATTTCCAAAAAAAAGTGGAGTATCCCTTTAATATATCATTGTAGCACTTACCTGTTTATGATTTCACTTTTTAAAGAGTACAATGTATGCATGATCAACTCTCAATTTCATGCGTTATCATATTTATAAAAACAAAATAACGTTCGTATAATGTTAAGTATAGTAACTGTGGTTACAGTAATTTTGGGTCTGCAATTCATTATGAAGTGTATAATCTGACATTTTGAATACTTTAAAATTCATAATATTATTATCTCATGATGTTACCAATTTAACTGAATCGATTAGTCTATAAATACAACATAATGACTTGATAGAAGGGAAATAGCACTGATACATGACGATTCATTCAGCACTCCAGTGCTTAAGTGTTCAGCCTTTCATACTGTAACATCTGCCATTTGGCTAATGCTCAAACTGCCTAAAATATTCCTCTCAGGTCCGCAAGAGCTTCTCCTTTTCACTCGCCACTCTTTAGTTTCCTGTGAGTGATGTCACAGGGTTGCTATGGGTACCCTTTTGGGCCTTAGATACAGAGTAGGTGAAAACAGTTCCTATTGTTACCCATGTGTCAGGGCCCTGGAGACAATCTTAGCAACTTGCACGCACAAAAACACTAACAGTTGCACAGTTTCTCTTTTGAAAGCTCGTAGCTTTGTGGGTCTGCTTTTCCTTGTCGATAAGAGACTGACAGTTAAGATGCGTAAGATTCAGCTGTGTGTGTACTCATTTACAGTTTGTTTGACATGTTGAAACTGCCACCAGGAATTTCGCTTTTTTCAATGTAATTGCGCAGTTTTTCCTCTCCCCATGCAAAAAAAGAAAAAGCAGGACAGGTTTTTACACTAGTGAGAGGTAGTTTGTTTTTTCCTATCTTTCTCTAAAGAAACAATTAAATTCTTGTTGGCCTAGCTCACTGCAGCATTATGACAGATGTAAACCTGTTTCTAGTTTCAAGTGATTTTTTCACACTTGACATTCTGTGTTCAATGGGTAACCACAATCAGCATTGTGTATTACTTCCCATCCTCTGTAGGTGTGCTGGGTGTGGCCTTGCTGATTCGATGCCTCGAGACTGGGTGTTCTCAAAGTTTGCTATGTTTGTGTTGGGCAGGGTTGACAACTTGCCTGAGTCGGAGACAAAAACGTCCAAGTGGTGTTACCCAGAAGGCAGAGTTCTGCAACACCACCCCAAGCTAAACACTTACACCCTGACTCTGGAGGATGTGCCAGGGCGTCTCCCACCTAGCCTTCAATGCGATGTGGAGGAACTCCAACGCCTCATTCAGTCACATCAGAAGGTGAGTCAGTGTTTTGGGAGTCCTCGGTGGCTGTAGGTGTGTCTTACAGTACATCCTTGCTCTGCGACTTTACGATCACAGTGGTATTTCCAGCTGGGTACGATCAGCAGGGTTTGTTTGCTTTTGTGTTAAAACTCTGCAGGAGGTATTTATCTGTGACTAGTCTGTGATCTGCATTTAGTCACTTCCTTTAAACCGTCTCTCTCGCTCTCTCTGCATGCACCCTAGCCGGCTTTCTCTCGATCAATGCTTAATGTCAGTTTTAATGAGGACTGTATAAGGCATTCTGCTTTATTTAATAGCTATTTTTGAACTTTGTTTATTCAGGAAGATCCTCTGACGCAGCGTAAGCCAGCACTGCTGATTCTTAACAGAGACTCAAGTGATAGCACAGAGACTGCTGACTCACTGGAGGCTAAGCATCAGGAGCCCAACTCTGGACAAGAAGAAACCTGCCAATCACTTTTGAACAGCTCTGCCAATGAGGATGGATTGTGTCTTCGTCAAAATGGCATAGGAGATCATGCCCAATCGCAGGACTTGAAGGTGGAGCCTGAACTGCCAGCTGTAGTGGATACTGGGAAGGCTTCAGATAAGGCTGACTGTTCACAGTGGCGGGTAGAAAGCGATTCTGTGACTTTCAGTGCCCCTTCCTGTGGAAATCAGCGGGAGGAAGCTGATATAGAGCTCTGCGTAATCAGTGCCAAGCAGGGGGCTGCTTCACAGCCCGATAAAGGGAACGGAGAAGAACAGGAGACTTGCCAGAGGAGTTCAGAGACTGAAACGGACTACAACGCTCAATCTGGCAACCTTGAGTCCCAAGTCATGGGCCACGCACAATCTCAGGATCTCCTCCCCACGGAAACTAGTCAGCCTTTACAAAGAGAGGAGCAGAGCGAGGGGAGTACAGATCTTAGTCGGAGAGGGGACTTACCAGAGGAAAGGGAAGGGGAGACGAGTAGCAGCCAGGAAATAGGCTTAAACTCTTCAGCACTTTCTTCCCGTAATCCAGAGGAAAACGGTCAGTGCGACGACGAGATTGAATCCAAGCTGCCTTCAGAATGCTCAATGACAACAGATGAAGCTAAACTGCCTTTAATCCAGGTAAATTCAGAGGTTACCTCGTCTGTACGAAACGATGCAACCGTTATTTCTGATGGTGTTGACAAGCCACATGGTATCTTAGAGACAGAGACAGAGACAGGAAATCTCAGTGAACACACCAAAGGCAACACTGAGTCAGTCTCTGGTTTGGTTGCTGATGACATTAGCATAAAGCAGAACTCTGAATTTAGCATTTTAGAGGGAGATTTGGTATCGGTAAGTCTTCGGCCAAACATGGCACCAGGACCAGTGCATAAAGTTCGACGAGGACTCTCGCCTGTTCCTGAGACTTCCTCCTATGAAGGTCCAGCTGTGGATCCCTTGTCTGAGACTACAGAAAGTATTCAACAGCCACCTCAAGTCATACAATCTTCAGAGATTTTGCTAAATGACTCAGCTTCTGACATTAATGCAATAGCAGGGGTTTCCGTCGGCGTCACTGCAGAGCTTTCGTCTTGCCAGATTGAAGGGTCTCTACCCGATGGAAGCAAAGAGGAGGTAGCCCCTAATAATACTACACTAGACCCTAAAGAGCTCATTGGAGATCCGGAATCAATTGTGGACTTTGTTGTCTCAAAGTCAGATGACAAATCAAAACATTCGGATGAACCTTTTCTGCCAGTTGATTCGAAGTCTTTATTGGAAGTGATTTACAACCGGATGCGTCTACTATAGTGTCTTCTGAACCATCTGGAGGTGATTTAATTGTAGGAACACAGTTCGGAGAACAGGTATCTGAAACATTTGTTCAGCCAGACTCTATGTCCAAACTGGTAGAGCAAATTCCTGAGGAATATTCTGCACTTGCCATAAAAGAAAATCAAATTTGTGAGACAAGGGAACCATCGGTTCTAGCACTTGCTTTGCAAGGGGAACCAGGATTTAAGGAGGAACCTCTACAGGAAAGGGAAATTGACTCCATTTCACAGGAAACCCTCAGTGATCTCTCTGATCCATCGGAAATGACAAACAATGATTGTGCTGAATCCAAAGCACAGTTCCACGTCCCAGAATCCTCCAAGGAGTGTGCGTACACACCATCAGAACCTACTGTTGAATGTGTGAATAGCCTAGACCCGTCTTGTGCCTCCCTCCTAACAGAAAGCAAGGACTGCAGATCTTCTGAGAGCCCCTTCGCTGATGGAGTAAAGGTCTCTGCCGTAATTCCCGATGGTGATGAATGTGTTGACATGACTACAGAAGTGAGTGAGACCACTGTCTCTGGGGACAGCCCATCCTCTCCCATGGACACCACTAGTGGTTCTGCTCTGGAGAGCTCCTCTATGTCTGAGTCTGACCCACTCAATGCCTCGTCCGCAACAGGTGAGCTTACTTCGCCTTTGGATATTAATAGTGGATTGCACCAGAATTTGGAACACACTTCCCCAGTGGATTTAGACAATGATTTGTCTGAAGAACTGCAGCATTCAGACACACCTGACAGCCTGAATGGATTACATCAAGATACGCTTGGTAGTTTGATAAAGCACACTGAAACCCTTCCGCAGCATGCTGAGGAACTGCATGTGGAACAAATGACAGGTAATGCATTTTTATTTGTCACTTTGCTGATGCTGGTATAGATTGTCTTTATTTTAGGGTGGCTAAATCTGTTTTCAACCTATGTAACGGTTGTTTGGATTGATCTGGATGAAGTTTGTTTTTCATGCCATTCTAATCAAATTGTTCACAGCATTTGTGCTATTTTGAAGCTATTTAGTTTTAGCTTCACTGTATTCCAACATACTTTTGTGTGTGAATACAATGGTGTTTGCCTTACAAATGATATGTGTATGTATAAATGGTTTTGATCTATCAGTGGTTTAGGTTCATCCGGAATGAAAACCCTTACTTGTCATTCAGGTAAGCGTGTTAATAGGGAGTGTTTGCAAACAACAATGTGTATTTGCAGCACAATGTATCCTGGCAACCTGGTGTTGTCATCTGTCTCACATCATAGAATGAAAACAGTTGGAAGATTGTCTTGTGAACTTTTTTTTTTCTTCACAAAGTAGACGCCCAGCTCTTTTCCACATAGATGAGAATTAAGCATTGTTCTACTAATAGCTCCTTACACGGTGTTATTTATATCACACTCATGGAGCTGCTGATCTCAGTTGTAAAGGAGGAATAAGTCACTTCCTTCTATTAAATGCTATATTGCTGCTGTAATGTATCTGAGTGGTCAGTTTAACGTTGTCATCATGATTTGTTCATTTCCAAGTAAATAAATAAACTTAACTACGCCACTGAAATGTTCAGTCCTCTGACATGAATCAGCAGCTGAGTTAATGAATGACTTATTGATTTTTGAAAGTTTCGGAAAGTCACGTATTTTAATTTCCCTGAAACTCTGGGTCTTATTCGAATGAAACATTTTGTTGTTTATACATGAGAAATTAGCCCAATCATCCACTGCAAGTTAAAACTTAAAATACAAGTTCTTCATCCTTCTCTCAGTTCCATATTATTATTATTATTATTATTATTAATGTCTTTTGCCTTGATTCTGCCTCACAGATGACGGCACTTTAGCAGAGGATGCGGTGGACGGACACCAAGTCTCCTTAGCAGACATATCGAATTCCGAAGTGGTGAGTATTCTTTGGCTTTAATCCTCAACCTGCAATCCAATAATAAATCAGTAACATTTAGACCTGTTGGTGTGAGTCACTCAACGTTTGCATTCTCAGTAGCTAAGAAGTTAGGTAGTAGTTTCCCGAAAGGCTCCACTGGCCAGAAATTGAGGGATGTATTTAACCTGACCTTCTGTCGTAAATCTGATTTGCTGAAAGTCTTCTGACGCAGCTCTGAGTTGGAATGGCTGAACTGTCCCTCATAAGGTCAAACTGGCAGATATGGGAATGCTGCCACCCTGCAGCTCACACTGTCGCTGTGTGTGTGTGCTGTTCTTTTCTCATGGAGAAAAGATGACATCACCTTGAGGCCTGAGCACTTTTTTCCCAGTTGTGTGTCAGAGGGATGATATCAGTGGCTAAAATACTGAGAGGGTGGAAGGCAAGATGTGATAGCTCATTTACGCAGGCCGGCAAGAGTGATAAAGGGAGATGTCTATCTTCAGTCTGTAAAAGCTGCTGATTAGAAGTATCCTCCTCCATATCGCTAACTTCGGTTGTTTATTTTGTCATCGTCCTGTGGGAATCCATATTGTTTTGGCATCTTCCTGTGCCTCCCAATTTGGGAGAATTGATCTAAAATGAGTGTTGAGGAATCATTTTTAGAATTATTTTTTTTCCGCTGATGAACAATAAACACATTGACAGCCAATCAGAATCCACCTGACTTTAAAGAGCTTTTAAAGTGCCGTACAACATACCTGCATCACACTCTTATAATAAACAGAACTTTATCATACAATCGGGTGTGGGTGGTAATGTACAGTTGTAGTATACTAATACTAATGTAGTATTTGTATAGTTATCTTTTATAGTTAGCTATAGTCTTTTATACTCTCTAATTACACATTGGTACCTAGTCAACCGTTCTCTGAGATTTGTTTCATGATAATCGAATGTAAAGAGTTTTATCTCTAAAAGCTGTTTAGCATATACGCTAGTATATGGGGGCATTTAATAAGTAAAAAGAAATTGCTAGTTAATACCACTAACAAGGCTCAAAATAGCCCCATGCTAACACAGTAACATACTCAATGCTTCGGTTTGCATGTATGGACCCTCATTATGTTACTGTGTTAGCATGGGGCTATTTTGAGTCTTGTTAGTGGTATTAACTAGCGATTTCTCTTTACTTATTATATACTAGCATATACGCTAAACAGTTTTTAGTGATAAAACTCTTTACATTTGATTATCATGAAAACAAATCTCAGAGAACGGTCGACTAGGTACCAATGTGTAATTAGACCAAAGGTTAATTTTGCGCCGGAGTTCTCCTTTAAGGCCGGGACACACCAAGCTGACGATTACCATTGGGCAACTTCAGGTCGTTTTTGAGTGTCGGTTGACTTAGTTTAAGTGTGTTCTGCACCGTTGTCTCTAGTCGGACACCATTGGGTTTGTTGGGCTGTTTCATCATGTTGAATCGGCGTCGGGCCATCGGTAAGTGAGAACTCTGATTGGCTGTTTAGTTTAGCTAAAAAAAAGGTAAACTGTATTTTAAACTTTTCATATTTCTAACATCTAACTTTCAAACATGTGAAAAAAAATGTACTCTGAAGATTGTTGTGTTGAAACCAGTGAAAACTTTGAGATGCTGGCTAGACAATGTCAAAAGTCTATAACAGTCTCATGATATATTGAGTAATCAAATGAACTCCATTTTTTTAATGATTTGAGATCTACATTTGCTCTGCCAGTAACAGAGAGAGAAATGGGGGCTTGTATCATATTGAAGGAAAATGACCAGGAGCGATAAATCACATTAATCTTACTGTTGTATAAAAACCTGATGTATTCTTATTTTTGAGAGAAATTCTCTGAGAATGCTTGAACTCTCTCGGCCATGACTAAATAATTTAAAGGGTATTTGCTGAAGTCTGTCTGGTGAGATACTAAAGACCTTATTCCCGAGTGATATTCTCAAAAGGCGCGAGACGTTGTTCAACTCTGTGAGACTCTTAGGCGGGGTTAGATTGCAGTCAGGTAACTACCATTCTTAAGCATTTTTTTTTTTTGCGGTTAGAATAACTACTTTTAGGCGTCAACCAACATGAAGTCACCTGAGAATTATTTTTGCAGGTGTCAGGGACACTTGGTTCAACCTAAGTCAGGTGAGTGGGGGGGGGGTACCACTCTACTTTTACACTTATCTGCCATCTGCCATGCAGACTTGGACTGCATCATGGGGTCGTGGAATTATATTGTCAACATTTGAAAGAAATTACACTCTGGAACATTCAATCTTAAGAGACTCTTGAGATAAGAGCAGGGGTCACATTCATAGAGCATCCTAACTTTGTGCTAGCATGCTAACTTTGCTCCTGCTTGACAAGGTCACAAGAAAGCTAGGTTCTTATTTGCGGTGCTTGCTAGGCAGTGTTAAACTTCGAACACATTTTTAAGATGAATGGTTTGAATCATGTTTGTAGTGATTTTTTGTCATTTTATGTTTGCTTCTGTCAGTTAATTTAAGGAGGCTAACATGTTATGCTAACAAATGCTAACAAGTTTTTCCACATCAAAAAAGCTCAGTTCATGAATTGGTTTGTCATTGCCCTTGCTTCTAACAGTGGGCATCGTGATATCCAAGTTATTTTTGAAGAGGCTGAGGTGATTGTATTTAACGTTACCATGTTGTCACTGCTTTATTTTGATTTGTTTACCTTACACCACTGAATCATTCACTGTAAGGCCAGGAACGTGGTTTAGGGGCATACATTGATTTGGTTCATTCAGTTCATGTTGACATTAAAAAAATTAACATGCATTTTATGATGGATGGATTATGGATAATAAGTAGTTTGGTTGTTTTAAGCTTATCCTGTGATGTCTAGAGTGCTGTGGCTCCCTCTTGTGTTAGGATGCTATATAACTCCTTCCAGATGTGCATTGAGCTGTCTAGTTGCTACATATGTGTTAGAGAGAGAAGCAAGGGCAAAATACACAGACTGTGGTCTCAATATGTCACCAAAAGCATGACGGCTGCCTGTTCTCTTTCTTTCTTCGGCTCTTTTCATCTGTCCTTGTGCAGCAGGCCAGATGCATTGTGGGAGTTTCTTTTTCACTAAACATCTAAACTATTAAACCACACAAGCTGCCCCTGGGAAACCGTTTCTTAGTGCTCACATTCACAAACACGCAAGTGTGTAGTGTGTTGGAAAAAGGGACAAGGCTGCCTCTCAAGTGCTGGAATGTGAAGTGTAAGAATGGCGTGATGTTGAAGAAAAGCAAAGGGATGGTGTTGGTGGAGTGGGAGGATTGAAGACACCAGTGAGGCTGCTCAGGATCCACACACACTCCTTTTGTATTGTTCTCGCTCGATTTCTGTGCTTCTGCTCACTCTTTTTAAGTCTTCCTCCTTTTGTGTGTTTTCTCTTTCCCAGCGTTAGTTCGTCCAAAAAGTACAGTAATTTACTCGGTCATTAAAAAGTAATTTACCTTTGTTTTAATTCAAACCCAAATGACTTTTGGAACACAAAAGGAGGCATTTTGGTCATTTCATTGCATTTACAGAACTAAACCAAAGCACTATATTTTTCTGAAATCACAAGATGGTTTTATGTGACAAACTGACTAATATTTAAAGTCATGATGAAGCAACAGATCTTTTCGTTCATATTGAAACTTCCATACATGTTTCCATATTCTCAATAATCGGTTTCAACTGGATGCATGAAAATATGCTTTTTGTTATTCTCTGATAATCCTCCAGTGAGCTGTGAATTATTGTGACTGGATCAAGTCATTGAATTTGAGAATATGAGAACTGGGTTAGTCAGCGTTGTGAACGAATCATCCAGACTAATTTTGTGGATTGGAAAAGCTGATTCATTTAAAGATTGGACTCAGTGTACTTTTCACATAAAGCTTACCATATCATTTCAGAAGACTCTTGCACTCAACTCATATGGGCCACTTTTGTGGTGTGTTTTTGAAACGAGAATCCGGGATATTCTTGCATTTCACAGAACAGACGTGAGAATGAGTAAATAATGACAGAATTTTTTTTTTTTGGTCAAGCTATTCCTTTAAATCATAGTTTGTGTTGGATGACTGGTCTTGAGTGAAACACAGAGATAACATGCGCCGAGATCCCCACAAAGAGCCCTTGTTTCTTCTGTCCCCTCCTCCACTGGATAATCACATGCACACATGCAAACACACTGTAAAGACTGAACTGACTGCGTCAGGACAACCTACACAGTTAGCTGAATATATGTTTCTCTTTTGTACACGTTAGAACGTCACGCTAAACATGGAATAATGTATGAGACTTTAATTGAAGGTGTTTTGTCCTCAAGGTGTGTCTGTCTTTGTGTGTTTTTGTATAAAATTATATATACACACTCTGTGTCACCCTCGTTATACTTTGGTGGATGGAAACTCCCAAGTAACAGTGGAAAAACATTGCAGTTCGGCATGCATGCACTGGTACATTAACAGGCTTGGTTTGTCATAATGGCATCACCCGTTATGAAGTCCACGGTCTTTAGCAATGCAAAATTTCATTTTTTTTTTAAATAATTGCTAATCGATTATAGTTGTGTAGTTATTTAGTAGAAACTGTAGCAGTGTTATTTATGTTCCAATTTAAGTTATAACATACAAGTTTGTTTTAGGGCTCCAAAATAAAAGTTTGTGTTTACATAATATATATGGGTGCACTGTGTATAATTATTTTATATATGTAAATACACACACATGCTTGTATATATTTAAGAAATATACTGTATGTAAAATTTATATATAATTTATATTATATATAAATATAAATATTTTATATATAAATAATATATTTTTCTTAAATATGCATGCATGTGTGTGTGTGTGTATATATATATATATATATATATATATATATACACAAAATAATTATACACAGTGCACTCACATATATTATGTAAACACAGACTTTTTTTTTGGATGCGATTAATCGCGATTAATCGTTTGACAGCCCTAGTTTGTTTATAGAGTGTGTGTGTATATATATATATATACACACATGTATTATATAAACAAACTTTATATATTATTAATCAATTTGACACCACTCATTTATAAATATGAATATTTTATTATTTTATTTTTTGATGAATGTAATTTTATGTGATTATTTTTTTGTCATTTTCATTAGTTATTTCTATTTGGCTTTATTTTTATTTCTCATTTAGATTTAGTAATATTGGTGCTGTTTCAGATTCTTGTCAATTCAACAATTCAAATTTGCGTTTAAGTTTCATAAATATTTTAGCTTGATTTCAATTAACAGAAGACAATTTTAATAGTTTTAGTTAATGATAGCAACTCTGAACTCATATATCTGGTATTTTTGCTCTGAATGAACCCAGGCTTACTTCTGATTCTTTCCCAGAAGCCTGATTTTCATGCACCACTTCAATTTCCCAGTGAATCCCATCATTCTCGCCATTCGAAAGGGTTGCCATGACTCCAGCTGTTAGTGGGTTGATGGTTCTATACAGATGCAGTGATCGAGGGTCCCTTTCATCCAGTGCAAAGCTAAATGAGACTTTTACACTTCTTGTTTTAATTGCGAACAGTGTCCAAAAGGGTATTATCTTGTCATGACAACCTTTCTGATAGTGTTTACTTGGATGGAAAAGCCTTATCTTGCTGGGTGGAGCCTGGGAATCTCACCCCACTGCTCTCCAAACACTTTGAAGGATGAAACCCTTCTCCTCTGATCAGTGCATGTGTGTTAACCGATCAGAGTTCAACCACACCATGATGCACATTGGTAAAGATGTGAGGCTTTCTGCTCCGAAAATTGAAAAGGATGAGATGAGAGGCATTGAAAGAGCGAAGGGGGAACGCAAAAGAGCAGCTGCGATTGGGTGAGTCTGTTGAAAAAACAACAGTGGGAGCAGAAGGAAAGCCTGCGACTGAAAAAGAGAGGGAGTGTGCAGAAGGAAAAAGGAGAGAGGGAGGGGAGAAAAACGTGTGTGAAGAATGGAGGGAGGGAGAGTGAGAACGGGGCTGGTTCATGGGGCAGATGTGCAGAGAGTTGCTCATTTTTCCCAAAGCTTGACTGGGAACTCCACGAGTCTCGGGCTTCATGTTGGAATATAACGGCACTTTCTTCTCCTCCTTCACTCTTCACCCCTGGAAAAGATGTACGAGCGACACCGGCGTAGATACAGCCTGTGCGCCAAGGGCGAGAGGTCCGTGGACGTGGTTTTGATTAAGGTATGAAGCAGAAAACAAGTTCCTTTAGTCACTCTGTTAAAAATTGTTGTCTGTAAATTTTGCAGATTGTCTTGTTGACAGTTGCGTGCGCCGTCACATTGCATTGATTAGGGTTGGCCGGGAGCGTTGTTGAGATGCCAGAGGTCTCGCTCCAGATTAGGTTGAAGGGGTGTGTGCATGAGAGCTGTGGAGTTTCGCTGCTTGGCTTGGGTGGAGTTCAGTTTTGGATGTGGAACGATGAGGCCTGCTTTCCAACTTCAGGCCACTGTTCTCCATTAGCTCTAGACATGCTGGAATTTGAATTTCGTTACTATTTCGCATTGATTCCCCCGAATTCCAACCCCTTCCTTACATTTGTTGTCAAACAATCGTTGAAACCTCAGACTTCTCAGTCCATGTTTCATATTTACATGTATTTGGATTTGTTCTTTAGTTTTGAAGCAATGTGTAAGTTTCATGGCTGCTCTTTAGGGAAAAATTTGTCCCAAGAAGTTGGCAAAATTTGACACCACATCCTTTTGGGAATATGATTATATTTAATTCAAAGTAAGAAAAACATTATTTACAAATAAGGTAATTGTCAAACATTGAAACCCGTGACTTAAAGGAGTAGTTCACTTTTAAAAAAAAACTTTTGCTTGTCTTTCTTTCTTCAGTTTTCTGTCCAAAAGACAGTTTAACGATCGCTCATTATTTTTTTTTTAAGTTTTATAAGCTCAAATGGTCGCCTTGGTCTGTTCTGTGATGTACGTTCGTGACTCTTCTATTCGAACTCGTTTATCAAAAATGAACAAATATTTTCCCCAAGTCAATTCATTCATTTCCTTCGTTCAATGAACCAAATGACTCGAAAAAAGATTCATTCATTTTCTCTTCAAACAAGTTTGGACAGGAGAGTCACGAATGCGCATCACAGAACAGAGCAAGGCGACCATTTGAGCTTATAAAACGTTTTTTTTTTTTATTAGTTTAAAAGTCGTTTAAAGCCCTTTGAACAGTTTGCACTGAAACTGTCTTTTGGACCTTGAACCGTTTGATTACCAGTAAAGTGCATTATATGTAGAGGTCGACCGATATGGTTTTTTTGACACCGATACCGATCTTTTGAAATCCGGGTTCTGCCGATGGCCGATTAGTGCTGCCGATTTATTTTGGCCGATATTTGCTTGTTTTTTAACCTCTATTTGAAAGATAAAATGTAAAAGAAATGATAATAACTTAACATAGACAAACTTTCTCAACAAAAACATTTTATCCTCTCAAAAAATGTCCTGAAACATGTATTTTTGTTTTGTTTGTTGACGGACAAAGACGAATTGACATAACCTAATTATCACAAATAATAATTTTGGCTTGATATACTTGGATATTGGCCGATGCCGATTATGTTAAAAAATGCCAAATATCGGCCAATTAATCAGCCGACCGATTAATCGGTCTACTTCTAATTATATGGAGAAAGATCCTGGATTGTTTTTATCAAAAACCTTAATTTCTAGTTTCATAAAGTGAACTACTCCTTTAACAGTCCATATTTAAGGACAAAGGTGACAAAAATTTGACACAACCTTCTTTTTTATTCATTTTAATAAAAAAAAATGCTGAAGCTCTGTATAAAGCCTTATCGAAAAATGCAAAAGCTTTATAAAAACAATAGAAGTCCACTCCCTGTCCTAATTTAGATATTGTGTGTGTGGGAACAGTAAGGACTCTGACTGGAATGCTGTCAGTATGTTGGAGGTTGTATATTTAGTGGCTGGTCTGGTACTGTATCAGTGAAGGTCACAGCCAGACACATAAAGGGCCCTTCCACAGTCTGACCCCTCGATTATTGTCTCTTGATAAGTAGATTGGTCCAAGCTTGCTTTGCTGCTTGTTTATCTCCTTTCACTTCTTCTGCTTCCTTCTGCTTTCCGTCATCTGACATGAGCTGGCAGCAGGTCTGAGAATCATTATGTGGGAAGGCAAGTTAATTAAAAAAAGACATCTAATTATAGTAGGTATAACATATTGTGGAGAACTGCCATGCTTAATTATTCCTTCATAGAAGCAGCATGTATTGTTTACTATTAGGGATGCTCTTATTATGCTCTCCTTTTATGCTCATCTGATTTTTCTCTCTTCATTTTATCATTTAGTATTTTTTCATTTATTCACATTCATGATGCACACTTGCCTACTTGGCTTCTGTTTCACTAAATGTGTTGTTTTACAAAATGAGGGATGAGACATAATTTGTCTTTGATAATTGACAACATGCCATGGATTCTGGCTGTAGTTTCTCAATTCTAGTGCTGATATCTAGAAAGCAAGGGGCATATGTGCTACAGAGTACATATACAGCAAATGACATAAATAGAACTTGCTGAAATAAAATTTATTTTACACTATTTATTTTTCTAAAATTTTAGTAGTGTGTGTGTGAGAGAGTAGTAGTATTGTTGTCACAATACCACACTGTAAAAAATATTGTTGGTTTAACTTAAAGTAAGTTACCTGGTTGCCTTAATTTTAAGTTGATTGAACTGGAAAAGTGAGTTAATACAATGCAGGAGATTAATTTTGATCATCAGAAACTCAAAATAACAACTTATCTCAACTAAATAAATTATTTAAGTTGATTTGACAAAAGAAAAAAAAAAATGTTGTGATAACAAATCTTGAAAATATTTTTTTATAGTGTAGGATTTCCAACTTTGATTTGATACCTTGAAAAATTAAATTTATAATTTAAATAAATCGAAATTGGATAACAATTTTGATTCCTTGGGGAAAACTGCCATATATACCGCCATACAGATCTCATAATTTTTGGATAATATGGGTAATTTTCTTGTAATAGGTTACACATTGCTACATTTATAAAAATAAAGGCAAGCAAACCGTTTGTAAAAAATATCAACAAATAAACTAATTGTGAACAGGAGCACAAACAAATATACTAGAATAAAGAGACAAAATAAATAAACATAATAAATATATATATATATATATATATGTGTGCATACATGTTTTTACATTGTACTTATATTTTAAAAAATACCTGCATAAATTTAATGTACTTACATTTATAATTACACGGTTGACCCTTCCCACCTTAACCTACCCTTAAACCGACCCATACCACCACACCTGTACCCGTATCACACCTAAATAGCAGCTAAAGTGTTTCACAATGCAACATGAACACAATAAGTACATTGTACTTATTTTTCAATGTAAGTACAAAGTACTTAAAGCCACCTAATATAAAGTGGGACCATTAATTTTGTGGTGATTAAATACACTTAAAGTCTGTGTAAATACTTCAGACAGCTTGCATTTTTACAATTAAAGACTTATTATTATTATTATTATTATTTTAAATCAGCATTATATACTGTTGTATTTGCGAGATGATATATTAAAATATGGTCCACTTTAAGCATCTGTGGTGGGAAGTGAAGAGTGGCTGTTAAACCGTTCTGAATGTAAAATCCAGGGCCGCAGGTGCCGCTTGAGCACTAAGTGAGGATTGAGAAAGACAGGTTGTCCGGAGCCGTCTCAAAAAGCGCCCGAGGGAGCACTTACCAATTGACGCAAACCTTTGTTGTAGCATATTCCTTTCAACTGAGACCTCCTTAATATTGAACGAGAAGCCAAATGGCTACTTAACACTTCTTTAAGTGATTTCACAGATGTTTTACCAGAACCCGCCTGCAAGAAACAAATAGAAGAACCGTGCAAAATCAGTCGCTATTTTTGCAGTACGAAACTCATGTATTAGTGTCCACTGGTGTGCCCACTTCCATGTCATAGCCTTCCCTGTCTCCACAGCTCGTCATATCTATGGAATGTGTCCAGAATGTCCAGCTCAGACCACAGTCTGTGGACAGTCTCTCTCTGCACTCAGTGGATTACAGCTCGGTTTCATAAGCCTTTCGGAAGTTCTGTCATCTCTTAATATAGCCATATCTCAACAGTCTCCTTTTCCATGATTAGAACATGGATGTGTCTGGATCAGAGCCAAAGCACTTAAGACACTTTGCCACAAATTTCATCTCATACACTACCATTTAAAAGTTTGGAGTTGTAAGATTAGAATGCAGGTCAGAAAAATAATACTGTGGAAAAAGTATTGCAATTTAAAATAACGGTTTTCTATTTTAATATGCAAGTTATTCCTGTACAGAATTATCAGCATCATTACTGAAGTCTTCGGTGTCACACGATTCTTCAGATATAATTCTACACTGTAAAGAAATATTTGTAATCTGTCAAATCAACTTAAATAAATAATAAAAAAGAAAATAATAAAAAATAAAATAATTTATGTAGTTCAGATAACATAATATTTTAAGTTTCTGATGATTAAATCAATCACCTTCATTGTATTAACTCAATTTTTCCATTTCAATGAACTTAAATTTTTAATGCAACCAGGATACTTCTTTTTTTTAAATAAAACCAACAATATTTTTTGTACAGTCTGATTTTCTTATTAATTTTGAATAGAGCTGTGCAGCTTATTATTTTGTGTTTTTTTCCCCCAGATCCTTTGAATTGAACGCTCAAAAGAACATAATTTATTTGAAATCTAAATCTCATTTTTTAACATTAGAAATGTCACATCTCAACTTAGTATATTTTGTATTTTTTCATAAGGTTGAAAAATTGTAGGAAGAATTCAAAATGTATTTAAGTGTTTTAAAATCATTGTGAATAACGTGCTAATTATGTATTTTAAATATATAGTTCTTAAGAAAATGTTTTTTTTTTTTTTTGCTAATATAGCCCCAAGTCATTAACTTTTAGTGTAACTTGTGGTTTTTCACCGAGAAAAAAAAAAAAAAGACATTCCAGAAAAATGTTTATTTACATAACTGTCAAAAATAAGCTTCAAATAAAAACCTGCCAGTTCTAGAAAAGTGTAAAGTTGGCAACAGACTAAAAACTACTGTGATCCCTTAGCAAGCACCCACAACTCTTTACCAGCTGCTTTTCCTCCGTAGGCTCCAACGGTTCCAGTTATATTATATTTCCACTTGAATTACAAACCAATCTCGGCGCTGAATTCCAAGCACTGTTGGCTACAAATCTACTTTTAAAGTTCACCTGCCCACTGTTATCCTGTTCTAGGCATCCATAAATCCTCTGGGAAAGGAGATTGTTTGGAAAAGGCAGTTTCCTGTTCTTGTGACACGGGTTCCCATAGGAAGTCAATAGCGTCAAAGTCTAAAGGGGTCGTGTGTCAGGATAGGTCATGTGAAGGGCGTCAGGATCATGTTTTAGTCAATGCACCTTTTCCATCTCACTCTTGAAGTGTTGAATTTGCCAGTCAATGAAGTGGTGTGGTGTTTTGTGGATTGAACTCCATTATGGCCCCATTTACTCTGCATGAGTGGCGTAAAGAAAACTAAGCCACATGCCTGGGGGAAATGCATCGTGGCTTTTTACAGCCTACATCATGCGCTCGTGCACAACACTCCTTTGTTGTAATTGCTTTCCTTTCCTGACCAAACGCACATATGGTTTTTCAAACATTGTTCATTAATTCTGCATGTGTTTTTTTTTACTCTTGTACTTAATTTCCAGTTGTGCATTTTGAAGCTTGACATCATCACATTTGCCGAAACGAGCATCGTAAAGCCACTTTGAGCTACTTGATGATTTCACTTCACGTCTGCATTGTTCTGCTATAAATCATCCACTGCAATGAGCTCTTTGTCCCAGCGCCTGTTCACATTCTCAATGCATGTAAACACACTCTGAAAGATTGTTTGTGGCAAAATTTGTGTATTGTCTGTATGAGTTGTTATACAGGGTGTCTTTAAGTGAGAGATCCTCGTTTTTTAATGATAGTCATACTCTGACGAGACCAATAATGATTTGTCTAAGGATTATGCTAAATTATACTTCTGTCAAGTTTAGTTAGTCACAGTTAGACTGAGAAACTGAGGAGCAGAATGTAAAACAAACAAATATATAGCACATATATTATGAACTAAGTATACAGTATGTGTATATATATCACTCACCTAAAGGATTATTAGGAACACCATACTAATACCGCGTTTGACCCCCTTTCGCCTTCAGAACTGCCTTAATTCTACGTTGCATTGATTCAACAAGGTGCTGAAAGCATTCTTTAGAAATGTTGGCCCATATTGATAGGATAGCATCTTGCAGTTGATGGAGATTTGTGGGATGCACATCCAGGGCACGAAGCTCCCGTTCCACCACATCCCAAAGATGCTCTATTGGGTTGAGATTTTGTGACTGTTGGGGCCATTTTAGTACAGGGAACTTATTGCTATGTTCAAGAAACCAATTTGAAATGATTCGAGCTTTATCCTGCTGGAAGTAGCCATCAGAGGATGGGTACATGGTGGCCATAAAGGGATGGATGTGGTCAGAAACAATGCTCAGGTAGGCCGTGGCATTTAAATGATGCCCAGTTGGCACTAAGGGGCCTAAAGTGTGCCAAGAAAACATCCCTCGCACCATTATACCACCACCACCAGCCTGCACAGTGGTAACAAGGTTTGATGGATCCATGCTCTCATTCTGTTTACGCCAAATTCTGACTCTACCATCTGAATGTCTCAACAGAAATCGAGACTCATCAGACCAGGCAACATTTTTCCAGTCTTCAAGTGTCCAATTTTGGTGAGCTCTTGCAAATTGTAGCCTCTTTTTCCTATTTGTAATGGAGAGATGAGTGGTACGGTGGGGTTTTCAGCTGTTGTAGCCCATCCGCCTCAAGATTGTGCATGTTGTGGCTTCACAAATGCTTTGCTGCATACCTCGGTTGTAACGAGTGGTTATTTCAGTCAAAGTCTGACTACCATCAGCTTGAATCAGTCGGCCCATTCTCCTCTGACCTCTAGCATCAACACAGCATTTTCCCCCACAGGACTGCCGAATACTGGATGTTTTTCCCTTTTCACACCATTCTTTGTAAACCCTAGAAATGGTTGTGAATGAAAATCCCAGTAACTGAGCAGATTGTGAAATACTCAGACCGGCCCGTCTGGCACCAACAACCATGCCACGCTCAAAATTGCTCAAATCATCTTTCTGAGACCAGAAATGGTCTTGACCAGGACCACACCCCTAAATGCATTGGAGCAACTGTCATGTAATTGGTTGATTAGATAATTGCATTAATGAGGTGTTCCTATTCCTAATAATCCTTAAGTGAGTGTATACAGTATATACTCGATGTATGTGGATCTGCAAACTACCTTATCAAACATATTTGGAAAAAGTTTGCATTATTCACTAAGTATTGCAGATTTTTTTAATGTATGTTTTTAATAATGTTTTTAAAATTTAAATTTTTTTTTTTTTATTATGTGTAAAATACGTCAAAATTTAACATTTTGTTTTTCCATGGTTAAAATGAAAAAATAAGTTGTAGTAAAATGTTCACAATCACATAAGAAATCAAGTCATATCAGTAGTCTTATGGTGGCTGACATGTTTGATCATCACTTTTTTTCAATAACTCCTATGTTATTGGACACTTTTGCTGCATAAATAGAAGTATTGGAACTATGTGGGCTTCCTTGCTTTTGCCATGTTGGCCTTTAAAAACAAACCCATATTGGTTGACGATCGGATCTATTAACATAGCTGGCCTGGCAAATCTTTATTTATGCCAAGTTATCCTTAAAGCGTGTATCCTGAAAAATAATCAAAGCCGTCATGATCAAAGAGCAGGACTCTGGCTGACCGTTTCTGCCTGTGGCATGTGTTTAGCATTTGGTCAGTGTGAGGCATTACATGTTTCCATTACTGCACGTTGGCTCTAAATGCCACATTTGTGGACTGATTTTCACGACTCATTCAGTAATTGGTAGAAACGGTGTCTGGTTGGAAGTGTTTCTGTGTGTGTCTGTTACAGCCATTATCATTATTACCAAGTCGTGAAACTGACATAAAATATCCAGCTAGCCTTCTGGTTCTCTGCAAATTTGTCCACATAAACACATTTTTGAGCGTTTGGTAATACATACACACACACACGCACACACATCCACAAGCTTTACACTCGAAAACTAGTGTTTAATTGGCTGAAACTGAGTGCTCTGTACTTGAGACTTTTCATTTGCTTTCCCACTCAAAGACAAGTTTATCATTCATAATAAAGATTGAAGGATTGTGGACAGTGTGTTTGTATGATTTTGTTTGTCAGATCGAGGTTGATGTCTGTTCTGGGATTGGTAAACATAACATGCTTGCATGTCTAAGTTCCAGATGGTGTAAGACTCTCGGTGCTGTCTGGATCCTGTCAGAATCTACTGTGACTGGGAATGACTGGTTTTCTTGAACAGCAGTGAAACATCACAGTTGTGAATCTCTTTTCTGGAGTCCATGATGGCGTGTCTTCATTAAAACAGTTAGATATGTGGCCCGACACGTAATGTGGTGGCACTTAGACAGACGACCCAAGTTTAAATCCAGCTTGTGTTATTTACTGATACCATCCCCTCATCATTTCACACCCTTTTAAATAAAAAGTGGCAAAAAAATAAATAATAATAATTTATATGTATATGTGTATGTATATATATATATATATATATATATATATATATCCAGTTGTTACCTGACAGTTAAAACCAATTGTTAGATCGAGTTTTTATTTTACTTTTTTTTTTTTTACATGTTTGTTTATTTTCTTGTTTTTTAATTGTCTGTTATTTTTTATTTTATTTTATTTATTTATTTTGCAGGGGACTTTTTTTGTTTATTTGTTGTTTTTTTCCATTTAGTTGTCTGTTCATTTATTGTTTTATTTAATTTATGTTTTATTTTATTTTTATTTTTTTTAAGATCACAGCTGGAATCATGACCACACATAGAGAAACTGATTCAACCAACTATTCTTCCCATTCGTTCTTTTTTCCAGTTTCTCTCCTTACATCTCACTCTCTGAGAGTTTAAAGGCTGCAGCTGTTGATGGCTCTATTGAAAGCCCACGCCCCACTTGCTTTCCACACTAGAGCAGTGTCCATCCACCAATGACCAAACAAAGGAGGTCTATGGCCAAAAGCCACACACACACAGACACACACGTGCGTGCACATAGCGGGTACACACTAAGTGTGGGAGTTGAGCGTGTCACATGCTTACGACGGGCAGTGTGTGGGTGTAATCAGTCCTGAATGAGCCGATGATGGCCATGCAGATGAGCTGCACAGGAAGGTTTCTAAGCTTCTGTTTCCGCCACAGGGATGTTCTTCTTTTTCATGGTCTTTTGATCTTTGTATACTACATTACAGCTGCTGTTGTAGTACCATGTACCAAAGTACCATGTCGTTACAGTGTTGCTGTTTTGGGGTTTATTTATATGCATTTATTTATATAAATACATTTTATATTATTATTTCACTATTATCTATAATATTTAAGTAGTGTGTATATATATATATATATATATATATATATATAAAATTTTGCTCTTTTAACACCATATTCACATGATTATTATTAATATTATTCATCCTTATTAGCTAATGCATCTATTTATCATTATATTGATGCATCAAGTGGTAGTAATACTACTAATAATACATAATAATAGTATAATTTGTGGAAAATATGGTGAAAAAATAGGCATTAAGATTGATAAATGTCCCATCTTGCTGAAGTCAAAGGGTTTTTTAAATGGGATTTTGGTTAAATCACTTGTGATTAAAAAAGAAAAAGGAAATCCGTTACATCTTGAAAAAGGCTGTTGGTAACAAGTGGCTAAATGTGACAAAAGAGGCTGTCATGAACATTAAGCGTCATCACACTGAACTGGAAAGCTCAGTCCATTTCACAGCCTCGTGCTTATCATGCTCTTGCAAACTATTCTAACTCAAACTTTTTGGGAAAATGTTTTTAGATACAGAGTTAAAATCTTAGGGCTGTGGTGTAGTTCGTTTCTAGCCTACCTTCAGCTTTTTACTTCTGGCCATTGTATTTAGGCTTTAAAATTCATAAAAGTATTGTTAATATGGACAAAACATGTTACTATCATAATCTTGTGTTGATCACAGAGCTTTTATACAATGAACCAAAAGCCTATGTACTGTAAAAGTCCTATTGGCGTTACGGGCTGGCCTACAAATTTACATCATTCATGCCCCACTATTGTACGGTGACCACTTTGTCCTTACAGTAGCCTAAAACTAGCCCTCTATGGCCCGTTCACAGCTGTTCTAAGTTGAACGCTAGTGGGCTGTGATGTTTACATGTGGGTCACATTCCTCTAGGTCTGTTCAGAATGCCCCACACATGCCCCCAGAAACCCTTCCTGCCCCAAATCACAACCTTGAGGGTTTACAAGCACATGTAACTCTCTCAGGAGGTAGACGCTCTTACCACTGCTAATATTTCTGTTCATCAAGAAAGTGGATTCTTCTGTGGTCAAAGGAAAATGCTTTAGCCGTCCAAGTCGAAACCATTGGCACACTTGTCCTGGTTTTAGGTTGCAGAGGAAACCATCTTTCACCTGATGCATCAGTACTGTATATCCTGCTGCATTCTAGCATGATTTTTAGCAGATGATGGATCTTAAAAATAGTATGTGTTTGAGAAAATCAATACTTTTAGAAAAAGTTTGGTTGGCAATGAAGCACAATTAAAAAAAATATTCACTTGACAACAAATGATCTTTATCTTTATTTACCTTGACTGCTTTCAGTTATGCCATTATTAATGCAGTTATAAGAGAGAGAGAGATTAAGCATGTGTGACTTACCTGAGTCTCTCAACAGTGTTCGGCAGAAGCGTCTAATAGCGAAACTCTAAGCTCCAAGATCAGTGACGCTATTACTTCGCTAGTGAGAAATTCCATGTAGCTTTAAAGTTCCTAAACTATTTTACTGGCAACATGTTTCTGTGTGAGTGTGTGGCTAGTAGCCTACTGTATGTGTGTGTGTTTGATTGGGAGAAAGAGGGTATGTGCTTTCCGTACATAAAATGTATTTTTGTGGCAAAAAAACATGAAAATAATTTGTTGTTTCTATCCTGTTGTGTACTAAACATATTTTTTCTTGGTCTGGGTCATTGTGGGTTGTGGTTCTTTTGCTGTTGCAGGCTGTAAGGACCTTTTGAAATAACTGAAATGATTTGGCGAAGTGATATGGAACTGTAATAATACGGTCAAGACCTATAGCCGCAGGTTTCCCTGAAAATAATTGCATACCTTAGAACATTCGTCAACCAATCAGATTTCAAGTCACTAGTATTTTTTTATACGACAAGTGTGAATATTATACGTTCAGAATATACAAAATCAGCTGTAAAGTTTTCTGGTCTGTATATCAAGAGTTATTTTGGACATGAAATGACACACACTAAACTGGAATGATTTTCTCATTGCAGATTCACAGAGAGACAGAGACGTTTTACTCAGTTGATGCCAGTCGAGATGCTGGACTCCAGGAGAACAAATCCACTTCAGTGAGCTCAGGTAACCAACTGATTTAGCTTTTGCATTGAATATCAAGTTGGTAACCCAAATGTCCATGGTCTTTGAGGATGTTCATGTTTGTACCTACGTAATTTATGTGGCGTGTAACCATAAATTTACACTGAAATACCACTGAAATTTTACTGAATGAACAGCGTTTGACGTCAACAACTCAACCATTGCATCACATAGGTTTAGTTTATGGGTGAAAGTTACATCCAGAGCAAAACACAAAACACAAAAACCTCTTTCATGCATCTTCCAGCATGCTACAAAAGAGAGGATGCCCTCTTTGCTCAGACTGTGTGTCTGTGTGTGTCCAATCTAAATAGTGCCCACATTGTGTCACATGGGAAACGACATACACATCCTCCAAAGACCAAATGAATGTCTTCCTGTCAATACAAAAGACTCCACTAGTCAAATAAGATCATCTATTTAAGTAGATGACATCAACATCCTGTCTTGCAAGAAGAGATGCAACACAATGGACTCAAATGACTCACTTTTAGACTATATTTTGATTCAGTCCGTGAGAATCGAGTCTGGTCTGTTTTAATTTCTATTTAGTCTTCTTCTGTTGCTATTCAACGTTCTCATGTTGTTCCTGCAGAATTCCCCCCTTCGACCCCCTCACCCGAGAGCGTACGTCACAACGAGTCAGCGAGCCCCATGCGAGGGTCTGTCAGCGATGGCGACTCTCTCTTTAGCCAGGATATGGGCGAGGACATCGTTTTTAATAATAAGGTGGGTGCGGATTTGCGGATTGTCCAATATCACCCAATTCTGTTTGTTTTCGAAGCAGAGTTGCTATTTATTTTGTTTCTATGTCTCTTTACCAAGCCCTCGCTTTTGCCTCTGCCAGATAAAGCGGTTATGTAATGCGTCTCATGTCTGTGCGTCTCATTCTGTGGTGATCTTCTCTACTCACAACATCTTGCTCCACTGACATCATGTCATGTGACGTGAGCAGGTCGGTTGGCCAAGGCCATTATTATGACCTCATCCTCAGACATGCTTCTCCTTTTTTTTCCCCTACCTCTTCTAAGAGTTTCCCTGCAGATCTCTCCACCGCTTAAACTCCTTGCTTCAATTTAAAGATGTTTAACACAGACTAAAGCCCCTTTCACACAGCGCGTTGATCCCGGGAAATTGCCGGGAAATTGCCAGAACGCCCTTCTGTGTGAACGCAAACACGACCCGGGATTGATAATGGCATCGATGCCAGGTTAGGGACCTAGTAACATTGCCGGAATCAGTCCCGCAATGCGCGCTGTGTGAACAAAAGCCAGGACCAATGCCGTAAGGGGTGTGTCATAGTGATGACGCTCATGCCATCGCGTGACTCTGTTGTTCAAAGAAAGGACGAACAAATGTCTGCAAACTGGAACGAAGCACAGATCAGAAGCCCCTCACTATCCGCGCTGAAGCTGAGATCGTTCACCAGCTTTGTGGAACGGTATGTGCGTGTACATGTTTTTGACGCGTACGTTACACGTTTCATCCTCACGTCATGTGCCTTTCCGGGATCTTTACGGGTTGTGTGTGAACGCACTCACAGATTCCGGCAAATCACTGGTAGTGTGAATGAACCGAAATCAAACTATTTCGGGACAAATGCCGGGTCACATTATCCGTGTATTTTCCAGAATCTCTGTGTGAAAGGGACTTTAGACACTACTGAAGTGTTGCTCTTAGCAAAGCCCCTTTCACACGTCGCGTTTATCCTGGGAAATTGCCGTAAAATTGCTTGAGTGCCTTCTGTGTGAATGCAAACAAGTCCCGGGATTGATGCCGGGCTCGATGCCGGGATGGGGACCTAGTAACATTGCCGGGATCCATCCCGGAACGTGCCCTGTGTGAACAAAAGGACCAATGCCATATCGGTGTGTGTTATAGACCATTTCACAAGATGTAAACAACACCGGTCCAGAAGCACTTCCCGTTTCAGTTTGTAACTGTTTTCTTTATTTCACATGTAAAGAAAACATCTTAAAGATGTTTGTTTAACTTTTTGATTCAGTTTTAAATGTTCTGTTGGTTGTATTTTATCCCAGCTTTTATGTAGTGTTAAAAAACTGAAACAGGAAGTGCTTCTGGACCAGTGTTGTTTACATATTGTGAAATGGTCTATAGTGATGACGCATGTGCAATCGCACGGGCCTTTCTACAACCTATGCTACAGCAACTCGGCAAACCCAGTGGCGCTACTATTGGTATGTTAACCTGCCAGGCTAATTGGTTAGCATTTCGCTGAGAGAACAGGCCAAGCAGCTAGCATTATGCAATGCTAATTTACATTTCACACAATCCGAAGGTAAAACAAATTCTCATTCAAAAGAGCAACTTATTTGGACATTTGCTTTTCACAGTGTCGTAACCATAGATATCTATATAAAGGCTAGATGTGTCACTGCGGAGTATTTATCGTCATCACCGGCGGCCATCTTGTCACAGACAGGCTTTCTGGCGGGCTCTGTGGTATCTGATGTAAGAAATACTCTTATCTCGTTGAAATCTTGACGGATTTACAAACGGTTTGGTGTCTTACAAACGTTATTAACGTGGCTATAATTCTGGATGGTTATTTATTTCTACACTTATTATTCATAAGTATGCAGTATCATAAATACATATTTGCCGTTTATAACAAACCAGACCGTTTGAAAATCGGTAGAAATTGAGCAAGTTACAGTGATTTAAAAAGTACATGCACCATCAAAACAATGTTACCAGTGAGCAAACTGCCTGTGACAAGATGGCCGCCAGGTGCTGACGTCGACCTCCATTGGCCAGCAGTGTGGACGACACACCTAGCCTTTATATACATATCTATGGTCGTAACTACACGCGATAAAAGGTATCTTTTCCATGTTAATCAGAGTTTTTGTCCTAACCAGAGGCGACGGCAACACGCGAAGTTTCTACTTTAGAAATGGTTCCTATTTCTGTGACGTCGCGGTTGACAGATCCGCCCACACAGAGATCTCATTGGATGGAAGTTCTGCGTATCATGAATATTTAATCATCAAACATGGACGACGAGGAACTGATTGTCGAAGTTCAAAGGCATACAAGCGATAACAGATAATTTACCTCAGATTTTGAAAGCATATAATATAGCGTTCAAAATTAATTCTATGCAAACATACAACTGTACTTCATAACAATATTAGTCAATGAGTATATTTTGTTAATGTTTTGATTTTTAATAATGTTATTTCTTTATTTGCTTATGTCCTTACCCATTTCCAATGCGAGTGCGGGCCAGCAGTGCGCTTTCACAGAGAGACTCCGCCCACACGCTGTTCTGAATGGCTGTGATTTTTGATTGACGTGTGGCGTCTCACAGTCGCGTCGCGTCAAGTGTGGAGAGACGCACTGGAATTTTATCGCGTCGTGTGTAGTTAGGACACGGTGTTATATGCCCCCCCAAACTAGCCTACTTTTCTCTTGGAATTGTACATGGAATTTCATGAATCACGCTTACATTTTCTCTAAGCTCTAAAAGCAGGTAGAGGCACTTCACCTATGCTTGACTTGTGTTCTGGAAGTGTTTTTTTCCCCCCATGGCTCATAAATTCAACTATTACGGTACGGTTATTGTGTAATGTAGCCGCTAGCTCACCACACCCCTCTCCTGGCTGGAGTCTCAGCATGCGAATAAACTAATGAGCCGCTGTGAATGGAAATGAGTTTCAGGGCTGTGTGTGTTTCTATGTTATGTAAGCTTTATAAGGATGGAAAGAACTGTGACTCCATGGGGTTTGTAGGGAAAAAAAATGAGTCTGCTTGTATGTACACTGCGGAGATGTAAAAGTGGTACGTCATCAGCAGTCATTCGCAAAATTCACATACGCTTGTTCTAACCAGGCGCTATGTGTGATTTTCGTTTCATTGGGAAGTCCAACCCACAGTGCAATTGTATTGGTCCAAAATCCCAGTCTTTAAAGCTTCTGTACTAAACATCAAATGTGTTTAGATTGGAAGTGATTTTGTTTTTGCAAACTGTAATTGTTGCCTCTTTCTCCATCAAAGGGTGAGGACAGCGTCACTCTTACCAGCGGTGTGTCCATGACCTACTCGTCCTCTACAGATGACAGCTCCAGTCTGGGGACCCCTAGCGCCATCCCTCAGGCCAGCACTGAGGCCCCTGCATCAGACACCTGTCAGGAAAACCCCACTTCTCCTGGAGCTTCACCCATTTCTAGAGAAACAGAGGAGGAAGAAAAAAAGGACCGTCTGACCGAGGTCCCGGCCATTCTACGCCCCTCCATACGATCCCTGTCTCCTTTCCGCAGGCACAGCTGGGGCCCGGGCAAAAATTCAACAGGGGAGTTGGAGATTAGTCGGCGCAGGTATGAATCTCCTGTGAACGTGATTTCACCAAGAACCACATGGGCCTGGATCAACATTTTTGTTGATCCTGGATCAACTTTGCAATCAACCAATCAGATTTGAGAAGTTTACAGTTTATGTCAAGTTTAGGGTTAGAACCAGGGTGAAGTACTTACCCTCTGATTTTAGGGAAAAGTTATGGATAGGGTTAGGTTTAGGGGTAGGGATTGGGTAAGCACTACATTTTGGGACGGGAAAATTGATCCAGGATCAACAAAATATGTTGATCCAGGACCATGTCTTACTTCGCAAAATCACAGTGACCATGAATCTCTACTGCTAAAAATGTACGTTTTTTGACTTAACCGCAGTGTACTTTGGTTTACACTAGGATATACGTACAGTTCACGTGATATAAGTATTGTCGTCATGCAGCCCAGGCTGTAGTTTTACAGTCGAAAACATTTTTTGTCAGTCACAACTTTTTACGAGGAATAGCGCAGCCACAGAAATATGCGGACGTGTTGATGTGTTGAGCGACTTTCGACACACGGTATACTATGGAGTATACTTTAAAAGGCTTCACGTTCATCTGTACACATACACAAAGCGTTCATGTCAAAACTGAAGTCACTTTGTGGTACGCAAACAGCAATTTTCTGTCTTCTTGAAACAGAACATTACGACATATTGGGAGGTTTGAACTATTCTTAAATAGCCAATTGACTTAAGTTTAACATCACAGTCCAGTGCAGTGCAAATTTAGAGAATCCTATCCATCTTAAACCATAAAAGTTAGCCATTTGTAATGATGAACATGAAGAAATATCTTATTTTGTCCTTCTGTAGTAATGGAAGCTACCTTGTTAGTTTACTTGTGGTATGCTAAGCTACCATGCTAATCAGTTAGCAGGGCGTTGAGATGGCTAATAATGTTCCAAAACATCTTGCAGTATCTAGTTCTAGAAAATAATCAAAAGTTATCAGGTAGAGGTATGCTGAGATTGCATGCTAATCAGTTTGTGGTATTTTAAGCTCTTATTCTAATCAGATGTGTGGTATGCAAAGCTGGTTGGCTAACCTGTTAGCTAGCGTGCTAATTGAAATAGCTGAATGACAAAATGTGTAATTTGACTATTTTGCTTCTGTTATCTGATGTATAGTTTGGAAGACATTGTCAGAACTATCATGATATATAGTATAAATTAGAGACATTTTAAATGCATATATTTGGTTATATATATATATATATATATATATATTAGGGCTGTCAAACAATTAATCGCATCCAAAATAAAGGTTTTAGAAAAAATATTATTTATATATAAAATATTTATATTTATATATAATATAAATTATATATAAATCTATATACAGTATGAAATGTCATGCAAAAAGGTTTTACATTTAACACATGCAAGATGCCTGTTGTTTATATTTCCTGTAAAACATCCGATAACATTATTACAGCAACACATGGAAACACAAGCCCAATATGCCACCCCCTCTGCCTGATCCTTCATTTTATCCATATTTATTATGCTATCAGATATAAACATACTGTAGCATACACTTTAAACTTGAGTTTAAGCTTGCAGGTGCTCAGTTTTGTTTTTTGTCCCATCATCTTCGCATTAGTTTTGCTTTGTGTACAGCTCTCCCCTGAGTCATTGGCAGTCTGTATGTGAATGCATGTGTTTGTGTGTTTATGAAGGGAAATCCCAGTAGTGTGATGGCTCTTTCCTCTGTGGGCTTTGTAAGCAGGCAGATGTTGTGTGAAAGAAAGAGCTGCATTTAGGTCACACAAGACTTTGTTCCGGCCAATGATAAAACAGATGACCTCTTAATACTCAGAAAGACAGAAAAGAGGAACATCATGGTTAGCATTATGGTTGTTTCTTTTCATGCTGAAGAGAACTATCCAATAAATCCAATATGTATGTATATGTGTATATATGAAGAGTTCAGATGCAAAAGCCTCTAAGTGCCATTTGAAATTTTCTTCTAAAATGATCATTTTTATCAAGCTTGTATATTTAAGTTCAGTGATTTCACTTAAATGGCAATGAAGATTACCTATTAATTGTTATTTAAGTGAAATTACTGAACTTAAATATACAAGCTTGATAAAAATTGTAATTTTAGAAGAACATTTCAAATGGCATTTAGAGGCTTTTGCATCTGAACTCTTCATATATATATATATATATATATATATATATATATGTATGTGTGTGTGTGTGTGTGTGTGTGTGTGTGTATACATATACACACATACAGACACATATATATATATATATATATATATATATATATATATGTGTGTGTGTGTATACATATACACACATACAGACACATATATATATATATATATATATATATATGTGTCTGTGTCTGTGTGTGTGTATGTGTATATAATTCATATTATATTTTATACAAATATAGTTGTTTGTATAAAATAGAATAAACATTATGTATATTTTAAACCAAAAAGACTGCAAAACCAGAATAATTTTATTATATTGACTATATTTTATTATTAATTTATTATATTGACCATAATTACAACATAAAAATAAATATTTTTGAAAGTATCAATAATTATAATACATTTTTATATAATTATGAATCTATAAAATATTTATAATTTCTATCAGAAAATGTATTTATAATTACTATTGGAATAATTCTCAGTTATTGGTGTCAACCAAGAATGTCTATTATGTGTATTTGCATCTACATTTGAATGTTCTTACTCTTGTTTAATCATCATTCAAGTAAACATTCCTAAGGGTGTCAATCATCTCATCTGCTCTTCTTATTAATTTTTGGTTCATTGTATCTGTCTATCCATCTTCTCCTCATCATTTTCATTTTCCATCACTTTTTCCAGTTCGTCTGGAGGTGAAATGGAGCGCAGGTCTGCAGGCCATAGGAGAAGGTACCATCATCCATTTTCACTCTCTCCGCTCAGGGGCCCCATCAAACTGTGTCTGAATGGTCCATGGAAATATTTAAAATGTTATATTATGGTGTATGCTGCTATATGCTATGTTAATCTCATCAAAACATCCCATGAACCTCTTCGAAGTTAAACATGTTTAGTTCACAGTGTCAATGATATATTAACCTTGTTTTCCCCATGGAATAAAAAAGGTACCGTAATTGCCTATATAAACTCACAATTCGGACACTTTTTCTCACAATTGCAAGTCTATAACTCGCAATTCTGAATTTATTTCTCGCAAATCTGAGTTTATATCTCGGAAGCTTATACCCAAACTCAAAAAAAAAAAAAAAATGTGTGAGCTATAAACTTGAAATTTCTGGAAATAAAGTCATAATTGTAAGTAATAACTCGCATTCATGAGAAAAAAAGTCATATAGACTAGGAATTGCATGAAATAGTCATAATTGTGACTTATCATCTTTTCAAATGTGAGAAATAGTCAGAATTGCGAGTTTATATCAAACAATTCTGACTTTTTTCAAAATAAGTTTTGAGTCTTTTGGTAAAGAGTTTAAAAGATCAAAAAGGGATTAAAACTTTTAAAATTAATTGTATTTCAGTTTCCTTGCCAACTATCTGAAATAAAATAATCAAAAATATTTATTTTAGCTAACATTTATTTTATTTCAACTAGTAAAAATGTTTGTTTATGGTATCAGATACAGTAACTATAATAACCCTGCACGATGTATCATAAAAGAAAGTTATGTAATGTTTAATGTTCAAGGGCCACTTTTAGATCTGGTCTTTGTACTAACAAGTTTCTCTTTTGTCTTTCTATCCATCCATCCTTCCATCCTCTTTTCATGTGCTTAACTATGAAGCATGAGCTGGTGTCCTTCGGTTGCCCTGCACACAGAAAACGACGAAATAAATGAAAGAAGGTAAAAAAAAATAAATAAGAGGAAGTGTCTAAAATCTTTAAAGAAAACTTCTTTGGTAATGGTTACGGCGTGAATTGCATTATGAAAGCACAAATGGTGTGTTGTGGAAAGACGGAGGTGTATGCGGATGGTGTTTCGTGTGTTAGTCTACTTCCTTTCTATGGTTTAGTCTTCTCTCCTCTCTGGACAAACATCTGAGACCACAAACACTCTTGCAGTCACTTCCGTTTACTTCATTGTCTGAGACTGAAACAAACCGGCCACTCTCATGTATCCGTTTAGCTGAACAGTTGATTTAAACTACAGTATGACAGCAGATATTAACTGGTGTCAACAATGACTAACATATTGATCTGGATCTCTGAGCCTGATGAGAGGTGAGATGTTTTTACTTTTATCTTAAGCGTTTCCTGTTAGAAAGAATTTCAGAACACATCACACTCAACGCTAGGTTGCTTTCTGAACAGTTATCTTGAAGTAAATTTATAAAATGTGATGTTTTTTAGCATGTAGTTTAGATCTTCTACATACTATTGGAATACTTGCACTGCATTTTATTAATAAACAAATTATTTTATTTATTATTATAACTTTTCTGAGCCATATCTGTAATTGCTTTTAACCATTTGATCCAAAAGTAGTTTTCACTGCATCTATGAAGTAACTTGCCCTCAAATACACAACAATTGACTGAAATGGCAAAATAATAAAATGTTTATTTTTTGAAATTCTCTACGCAATAACTTATTGAACTTTGTGTATAATGTGCATGTTGTCTGGTGACGCAAACACTTGTTTAGGCCACTGTAAAACGTTTTTCATTGATTTTCTCCATGTTTAAAATGGCTAACCATTTCTGTGGCAGAGCTTGAATGATTTTGCTTGAGAAAATGTCATGGGCTTGTTGTATAGCGCGCGTCAGTGGATTAGCTTTCACAGACTGAGGTCAAGCTTTTATTGTCATCATTTTTGCTAGTTGACTTATGCTTGTTTTCATTCGATTTTTTTTTAGTTTTTTTTTTTGTGAATGTGAATCTCAATGAGTTTGTGTCTAGCCGTATATTTTGTGTTTAAATGTCTCCCACAAGAAGGTAAAAGATCTTGTGGGATTCAGTGTGTACATGTGGTCACCATCTCACCTTTTTAAAATATCTCATCCGCAAAGGCATAATCACATATTTATTTCCACAGTTACAGTCTGGAAGGACTTGCAGCGGAGAAGGAAGGAAGGAAAAGTCTGATCCAGCATGTAGGGGAGGCCAGCCATGAACCAAACTGTCCGTCAAAGCTGGACAGAGAAGAGAGAGGCTCGCTTGTGTCGCTGACTGAAGAGGAGCAGGAATCAGACCTGGGCGACTGCAGCAGTTTAGACAGTCAGGTAAAATACCATTTATGAATGGATAGATCCAGCGTTGAAACCTGATTGGTTGTGCCAATCAGCATTCATAGACAAAAAGCCAATATATGCATCTCTGACTACACATCAAATGAGTTTTATATAAATGTAACTATCTATAGGGAGTCAAGTATATTCCTATATAAGTATAGACAAAGTAATATAATGAAGTAGATGTTCATGGTACCACGAGGCACGTCTCACTTACTGACCGCAGGTAAACTTGTAAGAGAGAGTGGAGATTGGAGGGGCGGAGCCTGTGGTCATCGTGAACTTGATGCAACCTGCTAACGCAAGTGCAGAGAGAGAAACAGCGTCGTGACATTGGCTCTTTTGCGTTCGTGAAGACCAGTCGAGCCAGTGATTTGATTGCACATAAAAGGGTGTTGCAATAGTCCAGCTATGTGCTATTGTAGCAATGTGGTCTTTGAAGGTCAGCTGGTCATCCAAAATTACGGATTTTACAGGATTATTACGGATTTTTACAGAAAATTACGGATTTTACAGGAATTTTACAGGATTATTACGGATTTTTACAGAAAATTACGGATTTTACAGGAATAAATATTCCTGGCCAATGGGACTCGATGGGATTATTGTTGCTGAACCTAGCTGGACGGTCAAATTGTACTGTAATGATGAAGTAGCTGGGAAGATGAGAAGTTTTGTCTTTACTAAGTTGAGTTGGATGTGTTTGCATCTTCATTCATCCATTTCATCCAAAATATCCTGTGTGTCATAAACATGGTAGAAGTAAGTTGAAAGTAAGCTCCTAGTAATGTTGTGTATATGGAGAAGAGGAAGGGTCCAAGAACTGAACCCTGAGGTACCCCGGTGACCAGTTGATGTATTTTGGATTCCAAAGACTTCGAGTTCCAGTAATGCCCAGTGATGAGAGGATGGACCCAAGGATCCGTTGATTTAAGTGTCAAAAGCTGCAGACAGATCTAGTCAAGTCTCATTTATTTATATAGCGCTTTTGGTAATACAAATGGTTTCAAAGCAGCTGTACAGAGATAACAGGAAAATAATACAACAAAGTTTGTTTCCAGAGTAAAATAGCTTCACAATCCATCTTAAAGGGTTAGTTCACCCAAAAATGAAAATTAAGTCATTAATTACTCACCCCCATGCTGTACCAACCCCGTAAGACCTTCGTTCGTCTTCGGAACACAAATGAAGATATTTTTGATTAAATTTGAGAGCTGTATAACTACCACATTGGCTCCTAAGGGACTGCCTCTTGACGGCCCAAAAAGTCAATGAAGAAAATGTTTAAATATCCCAAGTGACTACCGTGGCTCAACTATATGTTTATCAAGCGATGCGAATACTTTTTGTGCGAAAAAACAAACAAAAATAACGAGTTTATTCGACTATTTCTTTTCTTCCTTGTAGGCCAGAACGAGACTTCCTTATAGATTTCCACGACGCATGCGCGAGAATTGCGATCTGAAGTAGTGTAAGCTGGTGTGAGCAGATCGCAAATCTCGCGCATGCGTCGTGGAAATCTATAAGGAAGTCTCGTTCTGGCCTACAAGGAAGAAAAGAAATAGTCGAATAAACTCGTTATTTTTGTTTGTTTTCCCACGGTAGTCACTTGGGATATTTAAACATTTTCTTCATTGACTTTCTGGGCCGTCAAGAGGCAGTCCCTTAGGAGCCAATGTGGTAGTTATACAGCTCTCAAATTTAATCAAAAATATCTTCATTTGTGTTCCGAAGACGAACGAAGGTCTTACGGGGTTGGTACAGCATGGGGGTGAGTAATTAATGACTTAATTTTTATTTTTGGGTGAACTAACCCTTTAAGTGAGTGGAGTCTTTTTTTTTTTTTTTTTTTTTTTTTTTAAAAAATGTTAATTTAGTTCATTTATATTTATAGCCACCCTGGAGAAAACCCTGATGTCATCTCTAGCTTAGTTTAGTTCTCATATTATTGTCAATGTAGGCAGATCAAATATTGTTGAAAATTATTGAAATGAAAAAAAAAAATTAATTGATAAAATAAATTAAATGTTAAATTTATTGTCCCCTACTAAGCAATCCAAAAGCCAATGGCAACAAACGTGAAGAAAAGATGAAATAGGTGACAGTGGTAAGGAAACAAAACTCCATCAGGTGACCGAATGGAGAAAAAAAACCTTGGGAGAAACCAGGCTTAGTCGGGGGGCTAGTTCTCCTCTGGCCAATGAACGAACAGTGTATGATATGATTCAGGCTGCGTTATAGGTCAGAAGTCAGGTTGAAACAATCAGAAAATTATCAAGTTCCATCTGGTTGAAGATCGGAGTTATCACGTCAATATAGAAATAGGTTTGTTGAGGATATCTGCCAATGGCTGTCGTGTCGATGAGGCCTTCACAGGGGAGAATCATGCGTTGTGGCTAGGCGCAGGTCCACCATCTGATCTGGATACGGCCCGGATCCAGCTGATAACAGTTAACCTTGGAATAAGCAGAAAGACTAACATTAGGAATACATCGGGCGTTATAGGAAGTGTTCCCGGTTCCGGCTGACCTAATTTATGCAGCTTAATAATTATTTAACTGATTTGAATAAAAGGAAAGTATCATTTTCTTTGTGTATGCCAGGTTAAAGAGATGTGTTTTTAGTCTAGATTTAAACTGACAGAGTGTGTCTGCTTCCCGGACAACGTTAGGGAGACTGTTCCAGAGTTTTGGTGTTAAATCGGAAAAGGATCTACCGCCAGCATCGATTTTGATTATTCTAGGTAGAGATTCAATAACCGACAGCAAGGCAGTCTCGTAATTAAATCGTACTTGGTTATCGTCCAGCTTTTTGTTCTGTGGAAAGTTCTTTGTTCATTTATATTTTAGTATAACTATATTCATTTGTAGAATTGTATTTATTTAGATTTTAATATTTTATCTTATTATAATATTATTATTGATATAAATGTATTAATGAAACCATTTAAACTATATTTTTTTAATATATATTTTAATATTTTATGATATATTTTTAAAATGATTTATTGTGTTTATGACCACATTCAATCTCCCATAAATTTTTTTTTTTAGTAATAATTTTATTGTATTCAATTACATTGATTGACTTATTTGTCATATACGCTGCTTTCAGAAGTCCATCCATTCTGGACGAAGGGGTGTCCCACCTTCACAACCCATTCTCACCAAGTCTGTCTCCATGTTGGCCATCAGTCAGAAAGACCTGGATGGTGAGTTTAAACACCCTCTCTGGTTTTCTATTCTGCGTCTCACTGTGCCACTCTAAGCTTTGCAGCACTGTAATGCAAAAATGTATTTTATGTTTAAAAATCAATTTAAATAAAGTGTATAAATAAGCTTAGATCAGATGTTGCAGAGTTCAGACATTTTTTCCTCTTTCCATGCCCTGGTAAGAGAAGGAGGGGAAACATTCAGTCATATATGACCACACACTGACCGCTCACTTGTCATAATCTAACACCCTGATTTCTTGTCCTGGGATTTTTATACTACAAAAAATGTCCTATCAACTGGGATTGTTGGCATTCTTCACCTCATCAGATTTGGACCTGGTTCCCTTTCACTGTGGTGTCTCTTTAAGGGAGTGGACTTTTACTGCCTGTGTATTAGCACCCAATTTTATTGTAACGCCTGCTTTGATCTTTTTTGCCCATGTGATCATGCAACCCACCAGCGATCGGACAGCCACGACCCAAGCGGCGAATCTCCTTCTCCTTCAGCATCTCGCCCATGCTCCCCAAATCTAAAACTCTCTTTTCTATTGGCTCTTCATCCAGTGATGAGGAGGAGGCAGTCAGTAAGTAATATAATATCCCACAATGCCTGGCGTGGCCCCCGCCCGACCCCTGTTTAATGTGAAGTGTCCCCCCCTACTTCCCTTGTGTCACTAAGTTATTGATCAGACTGGCCCCTTGAATTAGTTTCTAAAACACCTATTCAATAATGTTTTTAAATTTAATTATTTATTTAAATTGTTCAATGTGTTGAGTGAATCATTTATCTAGATGGATTTATCTAACCTACGAGTTATGAAAAAAATATAGAAAATTAACACTGATTGACTGAAGTGCCAAAAAATAAAATCTTTATTTTATTTTATTTTTTTTTATTCTCGACGCAATAACTTATTGAACTTTGTGTATAATGTGCATGTTGTCTGGTGATGCATTTATTGCACCTTTATATCACTTTCTGATCAAAACTTGCAGAGTGGGTTAAATTTAGTTAGGGTTTTGACAAGTTTATAACTAGCTTTCTGAATATGAATGCCTCTGGTTTACTGGCACATATATTTAGGGTACATCACCCACTTGAGTGCTGTGGTTTGTTACCGCCGCAGTAAATCAACAACGCTCATTAAGTATGTGCAGTGGAAGTGCATGCTTGCCATGCATTTGCCAAGAATCCTTCACAGTCCCTCGTCTGACAGAAAAATGGTATTTTAGGAAGCACATACTTTTACTCAAGTCATTCCTGCAGATTATTGGACGGATGTTACGGATAGCGGGTCTCCCAAATGAGACATTGCCATGTCTGTATTAGTTTCTTTCCATTGGCTCCATCTCTCGCCATGTCTTTCAAAGTCATTCAAATCCACATAAACGCATTTCATAGCACTGCTTTTAGATTTCACAGATAGCCAAAAAGGCATATAAAGCTATCACCTGAACATGTCAATTCCAAGCAAATATCTGCTTTCATCAATGCATTTTTTTATTTATTTTATTTCATTTAAGTTGTTAAAGGGACAGTTCACTTTGAAATTAATTTTTGATATGTTTTAGCTTACCTCAAGGGCATCCAAGATTTAGGTGTCTTTGTTTCCACAGTATTTTCAATTTTGATATTTTTAGGTCAAACCGTTCTTGCCTGTCAGTCGTATAATGCATATAAATGGGGTCCACCTCAAAGAGCATGCACAGAGAAGTCCAAATTAAACATGATTTAATGGCCTAAGACACGAAATGAGCGGTTTGTGTGAGAAAACGAACCGTATAATATCATTTTTACCTCGTAATCACAGTCATAGATCACTTCCAGCATTTTCCGGTGCTTGCGCAGATTTCAGATCACTTGGACGTGGCTGTGGTTACACGAGGTAAAAACAATATAAATACTGTTCGTTTTCTCAAACAAACCGCTCGTTTCGTGTCTTAGGCCATCAGTGTGTACTTACATTTACGAGTCATTAAATCATGTTTAATTTGGACTTCTCTGTGCATGCTCTTTGAGGTGGACCCCATTTATATGCATTATACGACTGATAGACAAGAACGGTTTGACCTAAATATATCAAAATTGAAAATACTGTGGAAACAAAGACACATACATCTTGGATGCCCTTGAGGTAAGCTAAAACACATCAAAAAATAATTTCAAAGTGAACTATCCCTTTAAGGTCAATTGTTAAGATGTACATTACATTTTATATTTTACAGGCTAAAGCAGTAACTGTCAACACTAGAACTAAGAAAAAAACTCTTGCATTTTTATAGATTTTTTTTTTAAAACTCTTTTTCTTGATCTGTACATAGCTGAGCCAAACCCATCTGTCAGAGGTATCATAAACAACCTACTGTACAAACACAGTGTAATAGTTTACTGTAGAGGGCAAAAACAATATAAGCAAGTTTGTCCAGCCGTTCCAAAACACTATCAGTCATTTCATCTTTAAAAGTTTTTGTGGTTGCAGAACAATGGATACTTTTTTCAATGTTGTCGCTTGAAAAATGGCCTCGCTTTGTTCTCTGCAGGGCTGTGCTACCATAAAACTGCTTGTGTAATTTCTTTTGTAAAAGTACAGATCTCCAGAGGCTCGCTTCAAACTGATTAATAATATCAATCAATTGTTTTTCTCTCGTTTCAGGATTGGGCTCGCTCACAGGTACATCAGGATCATTAGAGTACAGGTATGACACCTGCATCACATGCTAATTATGCTAATCTTTTAGTTTATTCTTAGCTAAAAACACAAATACATGTGCTCATTAAAGGGTTAGTTCACCCAAAAATGAAAATTAAGTCATTAATTACTCACCCCCATGCTGTACCAACCCCGTAAGACCTTCGTTCGTCTTCGGAACACAAATGAAGATATTTTTGATTAAATTTGAGAGCTGTATAACTACCACATTGGCTCCTAAAGGACTGCCTCTTGACGGCCCAGAAAGTCAATGAAGAAAATGTTTAAATATCCCAAGTGACTACCGTGGCTCAACTATATGTTTATCAAGCGACGCGAATACTTTTTGTGCGAAAAAACAAACAAAAATAACGAGTTTATTCGACTATTTCTTTTCTTCCTTGTAGGCCAGAACGAGACTTCCTTAGATTTCCACGACGCATGCGCGAGATTTGCGATCTGCTCACACCAGCTTACACCACTTCAGATCGCAATTCTCGCGCATGCGTCGTGGAAATCTAAGGAAGTCTCGTTCTGGCCTACAAGGAAGAAAAGAAATAGTCGAATAAACTCGTTATTTTTGTTTGTTTTTTCGCACAAAAAGTATTCGCGTCGCTTGATAAACATATAGTTGAGCCACGGTAGTCACTTGGGATATTTAAACATTTTCTTCATTGACTTTCTGGGCCGTCAAGAGGCAGTCCTTTAGGAGCCAATGTGGTAGTTATACAGCTCTCAAATTTAATCAAAAATATCTTCATTTGTGTTCCGAAGACGAACGAAGGTCTTACGGGGTTGGTACAGCATGGGGGTGAGTAATTAATGACTTAATTTTCATTTTTGGGTGAACTAACCCTTTAATGTATATTTACTTCGTTCAAGGAATAAAGTATTCTCGTGAGTGTATAATATGCCACTGAAAATACATACGGGTAAGGGGTTCTAATGTCGGTCGCCATGTTGCCCCTCCATCTTGAAAGTAGCCAAAGAGGGACATACCCGTTAATTCAAGCTTCGCCTTTCGCGTCTACGTTTGAGTTAACACTCATGGACGAGGTCGAACTGGAAGCCATGTTAATCTTGGACTACATTGGCCACCGTAGGAGTTGAAACGAAATCGGAATTGAGAGGAACAGAAACTAATATTCACTGGATGGTCATATACCTTTTCACCCCTAGATGGGGGTAATAATCTAATTACGAGTATATAATTGAAACCAAGGAATGAAACCAAGGAATGTTGTGTCAGACTCAAAACGCATGTATCCTGTAAGTATTAGGCCACAGCTCCAACAATATTGCCAGTTTCAAATGTCCCTTTTATGTTCCCTTTTGTCTTATTCAGTATATCAGAAGAGGATCCAGGTCCGTTACGGAGTGAAGGTGAAGGCAAAGTTGTAGGAACCAAAGTGAGCAGGACATTCAGTTACCTCAAGAGCAAGATGAGCAAGAAGAACAAGGTTGGTATATTAGGATGTACATAGTTACTAGATCTCATAAGTGGAAACAGATGTTATTTATTTTGGCACATATCATTCTGAGGTGATGCATCATGCACCTGCTATTTAACTTTGAGGTTTTCGGTGGTTCCTGTAGATGACGAGGTCGCTGATGGTGTGAAAGTGTTTAGCAACTCTTGCACTATCTGAGCTTGTTAGATGTTTGCAGAATCTGCTCTTGCGCAGGCATCGTTGTGCACTCTGTCTGTGTAAGGGCTCACAGTAGGGAAGTTCAACAGGAAGTAGAAGCAAGCTGTGGTCTCTGTATGGTTCTGTTTAAATATACTCTGTCTCAGACACTTAGGCTTTACAGCTCCTGAAATTTCTGCGAAAACAAATGCATGTTAAAATCGATTACCACACAGTTTCAGAGAACTTTAATGACATATTTTAGTTGTCTAAATGAACCAGCTGGGCCACCATATATGGTTAGAGTTTATGTACACTTTTTTGACCTAAGAATACTACAGCCTTAACTAGGTCAGTGATGTAGAGAGGAAATGCATTTTAATTGTTTGTTGTCACATTGTCTCTTTGGGTGTGAATTAATTGCGGTGTCCATTGGAATTTAGATTCAGATCGAATGGGCAACACAAAGCAAACAAACAAGTCGTCTCGTGTACTAGGGAGGGTCTTCGGTTAAAGGAAATGCACTGTGTCTTTAAGCTGAGCCCAAATGTGAAAGACGACAAAAAGAAACTGCAGAAGTCACTTCCTCTGGCTGACTCGCCTGCACTCGTCATGGGAACTTGTGTGTTTGTGTAGACAGATAGAACCTCATCTGCTATACCTTCAGGCCAGTGCACTTACTGGCTACCAGCATCTGGGATGTCTATGTTGTGTCGTCGGTTTTTACCGCAGGGGCGGTCACTGAAGATCAAGAATACTGGTGGTCTGGGTGAGGTAGGACTGTGATACCAAATTGTTACTGTTATACTGTTCTTGGATAGTCTTTTTCATTATGAATGTTGAAAAGAGACATTTGTTTGATGTACAGTAGTGGTGTTTGTGAATATTATGTTTAGAGGATTGATGTAAAATTGATTTAATTGACTTGGCAACTTGTTTTTAACTTTTTTTTATGCGCTGAGATCATCGTTTCACCCCAGTTGAGAAATACTTGAATTACTTCTGTTGATTTTTTGTTTTTTATTGTTGGCTTTGACATGTTTTAAAATTTAGGCTTGTTTAAACTCTTTGGGAAGCGCATTGTGACCCTCTTCCTTCTAATACAATTTTTAGCCTAATTACTTTTTCTAAGGCTGTTATATTAAGCCACCGACCACACTCACTGCCATGCTAGTTCAGTAAATCTGCGCAAAATGTTTACTTATTTAGAAGGTATGGGATACTAAGAATTAGCTTATCAGACACCTTTTAATCCTTTTGAGTTGGTTAATTATTTTATTTTTTATTTTTTGGCTTGCATGTGATCATAATCTTGGTATAGGCTAGGACTGTTTGCTGTAGGAGCAGATCAGACAGGATTTTGTAATCAGGGTGGTCTGTAAAAATGGCCATAATCTGTGGTTTGTGGTTCCACTTGAGATCTATTTTCCTTAAGTGCATTACTGTAAATGGCTGTGGTTTTGACACATCATGCAATGTCAAAGAAACAAGATGGAGTGACAAATGGATGGATGGATGGATGGGTAAATGGATGGGTGAAGGGATGAATGGATGGTTAAATGGATGGATGGATGGATGGATGGATGGGTGAATGGATGGATGGATGGGTAAATGGATGGATGGGTGAATGGATTGATAGATGGGTGAAGGGATGAATGGATGGTTGGATGGATGGATGGATGGGTGAATGGATGGATGGATGGGTGAATGGATTGATGGATGGGTGAAGGGAAGAATGGATGGTTGAATTGAAGGGTGAATGGATAAGTGGATGCATGGATAGGTGGGTGATAAATGGATGGTTAGGCGGGTGAGTGGGTGGAAAAATAGTTGGATAGATAGATGCATGGATAGGTGGGTGGGTGGATGGATAATTGGATGGATGGGTGAATGGACAGGTAGGTGATAGATGGATGGATAGGTGGGTGGGTGGGTGGAAAAATAGTTGGATAGATAGGTGGGTGGATGGATGGGTGAATGGATAGGTGTATGCATGAATAGGGGGGTGAAAGATGGATGGATAGGCGGGTCGGTGGGTGGAAAAATAGTTGGATATAGATGCATGGATGGGTGGGTGTATGGATGGATGGGTGAATGGATAGGCGGATGCATGGACAGGTGGGTGATAGATGGATGGATAGGCGGGTGGGTGGGTGGAAAAATAGTTGGATAGATAGATGCATGGATAGGTGGGTGGATGGATGGATAAATGGATGAATGGGTGAATGGATAGGTGGGTGATAGAAGGATGGATGGGTGGGTGGGTGGGTGGAAAAATAGTTGGATAGATAGATGCATGGATAGGCGGGTGGATGGATGGGTGAATGGATAGGTGTCTGCATGGATGGGGGTGAAAATTGGATGGATAGGTGGGTCGGTGGGTGGAAAAATAGTTGAATATATAGATGCATGGTTGGATGGGTGGATGGATGGATGGATGGGTGAATGGATAGGTGGATGCATGGATAGGTGGGTGATAGATGGATGGATTGGCAGGTGGGTGGGTGAAAAAATAGTTAGATAGGTAGATGCATGGATAGGTGGGTGGGTGGATGGATGAAAAGGTGGATGGATGATGTATAGGTGGGTGGATGGATTGGTGGGTAGATAGATGGATGTATAGGTGGGTGGATGGATGGATGATGCAGAAGGTATATACGGTATATATTGATAAAGTAGTGATAGATTTACGAGTAAAAGATGTTAAGAATGTATTGAAGTGTTTCATCCCTGCAGTTGGAGATGAAAGATGAAAATGAATAAAAGTATTGATTGTGGAGCTGATGAGGTTTCTCCTCTGATGGATGCTCAGTAGTGGTCTGCTGACACTGAGAGTTTTATGATGAATGTGCCCCGCTCCCATTTAATCTGTGCCGGGACCCCCGCTGTAATCGAGTCTAATGCACCGCTTTGACTATCTGCCAGCTGCTGTGATGCTGAAAGCACTGTACATCACACACTTACATTTATTTATTCACCTTTTGTTTTGTATTTTGCAGGAGAAGGAGAAAGATAAGAATAAGGAGCGTGATAAAGATGCCAAAGACAAGGAGAGGAGATCTTCAAATGGCCATCTATTCACTGCCATCATGGGAATACCCACAATCCTCTGCCATCAGTGCAACAAACCCATCAACACTAAAGATGCTTTCCTCTGCACCAGTAAGAGCACATCCCTTATTATTAGAGTTTAGAACTCTATAATCTTATTTACTATTCTAAACTCTATTGTCTACTCTTCTTTTCTGTTTATCTTATTCTCTTCAATTCTCCTCTAGTTATTTGCTGTTTATTCTACAACTATTTTAATCTTTATTTTACAACTATTTTCTTCTTTATTCTTTTATTGTACTCTAAATTCTATTCTTCTATTGTATATTCTACTCGTATACCCTACTATAATTCTATTCCAGTCTTTTCTACACTTCATACTTTACACTTTTCCTCTTTACTTGTTCCTTCTATTCTATACTCTGCTCTCTACTCTATTCTATTCTACTTAATTCTATACATTCTATACTCTTGATTCTGGTCTATACACTCTACTCTCATTACTATTCTGTACTTCATCTATTACTATATTCTAGTTTGCTAGAAACACTTTTTCTATGTTCTACATTCTATACTATTCCATTACATACTCTGTTCTGCTCGCTACACTATACTTTTCTCTTATATATTGTTCTGTATTACACTCTTATGTCATAGTTTCCCTACTTGGGGTCACTACTTTTCTAAATGTGTGGATAAAATAACTTGCTTAAATCAAAGGAAAAATAATTATTTATTTTAAATGAAGTAAGACCAGCTCTAGTTTTAGAATTTCTACCTAAGATAAAATGTAAACCGACATGAATATAGCCAGGGTAGCTCTCGTGGCGTTAAGCTATAAGCAAACAAACAAAAATCAAAGAAAAATGACTTGATGAATAAAACTTTATTCTAAACTTCATACGAACAATAATAATCACATTGCTAAAATCACTCCTGATGTAACACAGAAAACCTGTTTTATTCGAATTTATTTGGATCGCCGTCAGTTGTGTTTTATGTTAAATTAAATGTGAAAACAAAACGTTGTTAAAATACTGTGTTGTTCTACTGCACTCTTTCCGCTTTCTTTTGGTGTGCCATAGGCTGGTGTCTTTTTTTGGCACTTCCTCATTTACTGTCATTTGCAGTGTAGCCGTGTGTTTCAGAATTTAATTTACCGCTGCGAAAGTGTTTTTTGCAGAAGCTTGCATCGCAGGAGATTCACACAGGAAGTGGGTTAAATGATTTAATTCGATCCGTAGAGAAATTGCCTGCAGATTGTCTCTAGAAATAACAACGCTATTTTAATTAGACCGTCTGCCCTTGTAATCTTATTATTGATTATAAGCCACAGGTTTCTAGAGAGACAATGGTGTGTACAATATGTGTGGAGAATTGGGTTGATATGCGTTTCAGATTGAGTAAATTTTTAAAGAAACGAAGTGGGAAAAATGGAGTCAGAATCATGGCTATCTGCCCAGTCTGGCATTACACAAGGTTGCATCACTCTGTTGCTCCACCCGCACACAGCTGGCAAGGTTCAGCTCTGCACTGAGACCATCCTGTCAGTGCGCCACTACCGCCATACTGTAGCACTCTCTGTTTATTGTTCTCAGAGGATGTGCTGGCAGACTCATTACCGTTTCCTCTCATTTCCCAAAAGTGACTGACACTCGAAAGATTTTTTTTTGTTGTTGGATTGATATTAGATCTCTGAAAGTCTTGTCACAAAATAGGTGAAGCAGTTTTTTAGTGCGTAAAGTTTGTGTGTGTGTGGTAATTATTTAAAGACACTATTATTACAATAAAAAAAAATTAAGAAAATTTGAAATTTAATTTAGATTTAAATGTTTTTTTAAATTGCCTTGAATTTTACATTATTGAATTTTTTTTTTTATTGCAACATGGGTAAAAAATATTATTAACTGTTAATATAGGTCTTTAAAAGTCTTGACACACAATAGATGTGCCTTTTTTAGTAGGTAATGTTTTTGTATGTGGTAATTATTTATATATATATATATATAATAATATATATAAAATATAAAATGTTATTAACCATTAATGTCATAGCAAGACTTGAACTGCAAATTCATTGTGAAAAGTTTAAGTTACTTAACAGTAAAAACGGTAATTATAATTTTTAGCCGCATACTCGAGTTTTCAGTCACATGATCCTTCAGTAATTATTCTAGGGCTGTGCATCCAAAATAAAAGTTTGTGTTTACATAATATATGTGGGTGCACTGTGTATAATTATTTTATATATATAAATACACACACATGCTTGTATATATTTAAGAAATATTTTCATGTATATAGATTTATATATAATTTATATTATAAATATAAATATTTTATATATAAATGATAGTGTGTATATATATACAAAATAATTATACACAGTGCACCCACATATATTATGTAAACACAAGTTTTTATTTTGGATGCGATTAATCGCGATTACTCATTTTGACCGCCCTAAATTATTCTAATATGCTGATTTGATGATAATGATGAAACATTTCTTATCAATGTTGAAAGTGGTGCTGCTTAATATTTTTGTGTAAATGGTGATGTATCTTTAATGAACAGAAAGTTCAATAGAACAGCATTTATTTGAAACAATATATGTAACGTGCCTCTTTTGATCAGTTTCATTTATTTATCAAAAAAATCTTACTGACTCCGCAGTAGTGTATGCTTGTTTTCTTAGAAAATAGTCACTTTCCGTGACTGTGTGGGGTTTGCTGTTGTGTAGGAGTGGGGAAAGTTGTGAGCTTGAAGGGGGAAAGATCATAATCTCTACGCCCTCGGACATGTAGTCTGGTGTAGGTCTAGCAGCCCTTGATGCCATCATCCACACAATCGTGTTTGTGGTTTTGTTTTTTAAAGCTTGTAAATGTCTTTTGGGTGTGTCTAACTTCGCTGTAGATTTGTGGTCATGAGGTGCAAAGTACACTGACAGAGAAAGGCAAAAGAACCATCCGTGCAGGTATGTTTTGACTGGGGATTAGCAGCATTGAAGTTAGCGTTTTTCTTTAGCATTACATTGATAGTAAATCTGCGTAACATTAAATCGGTCATTGATTTGAAATAGCCAATCACTTATGGCATGTTGTTTCTGCATTTTAATTTAAATTAGCCTCTGAAACTCATCATTTTAGCTTGTTTTCATGGAGAAATTGAGTATAAACACTGACTCAACCGAAGTGTTTGTAGCTAAATTTGTGGTAAACATCAGCTGTTTGGCAGAGGTGGAGACACGAATGGGGAAGCAGGAAATGGCACAGTCTTGATATTGTGCCACTCTTTTCCATGTTTATTCCGTTTACTGTTATTTTACAGCTTAAGGATCATTTTATCTGCTTTTGAATGAAATCAAGTGGAATATTGCTTTAAACTGATGGATAAAGGCCTGTACATTGTGTTTGTTTTCAGATTGTAATGCACATGTCCACAAAGGTTGCAGAGAAAGTCTTCCTGTTTGTGCTAAGGTCAAAATGAAGGTAATTCATTGACTTTTATGTTGGATCTCATATGACTGTCATAAACAGGACTATTTTTTTGTTTTATTCAAATCGCTCTTTGACCAAAACTGTAAGAATAATATGATGATAGAGAATGTTTAAACAACAAATAAAGATTATGTCAGTGTTTACAGTGCTCATGTCTTTCCAAAGCTATATTATGTTATTCATAAAAGTGGAAACAGAAACTATTTCGTTATAAAAAAAATGAAACGTTCAAATATTTCTTTCAGCAGCAAAAACAACAGCAGACCATCACAGATTCTGCCCTGACGCCTGGTGTCACTCTTCGAAGTAAAAGTAAATTCCTCACACAATCTTGTATTTCTTTGTTTTATGCATTTCTTCTGTATTTGTATCATTCAAAAATATGACCATTTGTTGATCTGTTTAGCCCTCCCGGCACGGGAACGTCCTTGGTCCGCCATTTCTGTTCCTGATGACCAACCCGCTCCTCTCGCCCCTCCTCGGAAAAGCCCCAGCAGTATCATGTCTTTCAGCAGCAACCCGCTGTCCAAGAGCATGTCCATTAATAACATTGCAGGGTCAGTGCCGTTGCTAACTGAAAACATACACACGTTTTTAGATTTAGTATTGAAATTACTCTTAAAATCACGTGTTTGCCTCTGGTTATTCTTGGAGATCTTTTTAATCCATCATTATTAAAACTTTATGAATTGTGTCCTTAATATCTTGATTGAATACTCATAGTTTTACCAGTAAAGCTTTAAAACATGCTTCTCATTCAGACAAATGGAAGACCCTCCGCTAAAGACTTTGAAGTTTCTGTCCCAGTCTACCGACTCCCTTCACAAGACCAGTAAAGTCACCGAATCCACAGAATCTCTCACCGATGAGGGTAAGTCTCTTCATCTTGTACTGGAATCATTACTCGCGTTACCAAAGGAAAGGTCAAATATTAGTCTAATTCATACTAAATTTGTACGGCAGGTACAGAGATGATGGACTGTCAGTTGATGGGAGAATTTGAAGCTGACATTAAAGAGCTGGAGGCAGATTCTTGGAGCTTTACGGTAGACAAAAAATTCCTCAAACCGCTTAAAAAGGATGTTATCAAGAGGCAAGATGTCATCTACGGTAAGAATAACAGCAGACCCTACACTTTCAAATCATCAAAATATTCCCCCTTTAATCTGATATTCCCCTTTCAATATCAGAGCTCATCCAGACAGAAATGCACCACGTGAGGACCTTGAAGATCATGGCTGATGTTTACAGTAAAGGACTACTGAGAGAGGTTCAATTGGAGGTCCAGACTGTAGAGAAGATGTTTCCCATGTTAGAAGAAGTTCTGGACCTGCACACACAGTTCTTCTCACACCTGCTCGAAAGGAAGAAAGAGTCTGGGAGCCACGAAGAGGGCGGCTTTGTCATACAAAAGATTGGGGACGTGCTGGTCTCTCAGGTAGGACCAGGCTCAGACCTGTTGTGGAGCATCTGTAGAAATCCATTGATTTTTAATGTCTGGAGCATTTAGTATATGTACCGATCAATTTTTCCACTCCTTATTCCTCCGTAGTTCTCAGGTTCCAATGCCGACAGAATGAAGAAAGTCTATGGGAAGTTCTGCAGCAGACACAATGAAGCTGTGAACTTCTACAAGGAGCTTCACACCAAAGACAAACGTTTTCAAGCTTTCATCAAGGTAGCATCTCAAATTATTTCTCAAACAGTCAATGTTAGTTTGTAAAAGTAGCCTAAAGTGTTTAATCTTTCCGTTCTTTTGTTTCTTTCTCGAGACTCTGAAATGGAACCGCTCCCATGTTTTACATCTGTTTCTATTTTCCAGAAAAAGATGAGCAGCCCTGCTGTCCGACGGCTAAGCATTCCTGAGTGTATATTGTTAGTCACACAAAGAATCACAAAGTATCCTGTCTTATTACAGAGAATACTGCAGCACACGAAAGGTACGACTTCTTACGATAGTAGTCAGGCTATTTTAATACCCTTATTTGTGTTGCTCCAGTTAATATTGTTTCATGTTTCATGACAGAAAATGAGGAGGACCATGCAGACATAAGCCAAAGTCTGAGGTTGCTAAAAGAGGTGATCGCTGCTGTTGACAATAAAGTGAATGAGCACGAGAAGAAAAAGAAGCTAAAGGAAGTGTACAGCCGGACAGACAGCAAGTCCATCATGAGAATGAAAAGCGGGCAGATGTTTGCCAGAGAGGATCTGTTACGTGGGCAGAAGTTAATTCACGACGGGTCGCTACAGCTGAAGAACACAGCCGGCAGGCTCAAGGGTAAGAACCAGTGCGATGGGTTCATTGGTGAACGAATATATCAGCAGATAAAAAGAAATTAGAAACCACTCAGAACACTGCAAATGCATAGCAACACCCTGGCAACCACCTACAACACCCTAGCAACTACGTAACAGACACAACATGATAAAACCCACTCAGAAACACCCTAGCAACACCCTGGCAACCACCTACAACACCCTAGCAACTACGTAACAGACACAACATGATAAAACCCACTCAGAAACACCCTAGCAACACCCTGGCAACCACCTACAACACCCTAGCAACTACGTAACAGAAACAACATGATAAAAACCACTCAGAACACCTTAGCAAAACCCTGGCAACCACCTACAACACCCTAGCAACTACGTAACAGAAACAACATGATAAAACCCACTCAGAACACCTTAGCAACACCCTGGCAACCACCTACAACCCCTAGCAACTACGTAACAGAAACAACATGATAAAACCCACTCAGAACACCCTAGCAAAACCTGGCAACCACCTACAACACCTAGCAACTACGTAACAGAAACAACATGATAAAACCCACTCAGAAACACCTAGCAACACCCTGGCAACCACCTACAACACCCTAGCAACTACGTAACAGAAACAACATGATAAAAACCACTCAGAACACCTTAGCAAAACCCTGGCAACCACCTACAACACCCTAGCAACTACGTAACAGAAACAACATGATAAAACCCACTCAGAACACCTTAGCAACACCCTGGCAACCACCTACAACACCCTAGCAACTACGTAACAGAAACAACATGATAAAACCCACTCAGAACACCCTAGCAAAACCCTGGCAACCACCTACAACACCCTAGCAACTACGTAACAGAAACAACATGATAAAACCCAATCAGAACACCTTAGCAACACCCTGGTAACCACCTACAACACCCTAGCAACTACGTAACAGAAACAACATGATAAAACCCACTCAGAACACCTTAGCAACACCCTGGCAACCACCTACAATGCCCCAGCAATTACGTACAACAACAACATGCTAAAAATACTCTCAGAACACCTTGACAACCACATAGCAATGCACTGGCAACCACCATGACAACCACCATAACATGTTGCAATAACGGCAACATGTTAAAAACCACTCAGAACACATTAGCAACCACATGGCAAAACCCTGGTAACAGCAAACATGGGAAAAACACAAGCAGATGATTAACAACCACCTGGCAACTACCTTAGACACTTCGGGCCTGTTCACATATCGCGTCTTTTGCACGCTCCAGTTCGTTATTTCAAATGTAGGCGCGCGGTATGCATGCTCATAATGGAAGCGACGCGCTCGCAGTGCGACACGCTCGTTTTTTTCAAGCATGAGATAAAAACATCTCTACTTTTCAGAATGCCGCAAGCGCACCATAAACGCACAGTAGGTCATGTGACAAGAACCAACCGGAGTGCAACCGCCCTAGTGCTTTGGAAAAAGGAGAATGTGGTGCACCCAACGTTTTCTACGCGTTTTAGGCGCTATATGTGAATCCGGCCTTTAGCAGTCACATAACAATAACACACTAAATAATAACTTACACCTTAGAAAACACCTAGCAATGCCCTGGAAACCAATCATACCACCTTGGCAACCATGTAACAAACAGCTACATGCTAAAAACTACCCATACACTTTAGCAACTACATAACACCTTAGCACTAACTCTCAATACCATAGCAACCATATAGAAACACCCTAGAAACTATCCACAACACACAGAACAAGCGTAAAACCATTCTGGACCCCCTTTATAAAAATGCCCTGGAAACCACCCACAACCATCTAAATTTTGTCTAGATTTGCATTCACATTTTATTCACATTTGCTTGATTTATTCAGTTCAAAATACAGAAAATGGATTAAAAAACCTTGATATTTGACTGACAGAACGCAGCCATGTCTATCACCACAGAAACTCACACCCACACTAATACAAACATGGCCTGTTTTTTAATCTGATGTGGTGTTCTCCAGATGTCCAGGCTCTTCTGCTGAAGGATGTGATTGTGTTCCTGCAGGAGAAAGATCAGAAGTACATATTCGCCTCTTTGGTATGTTTATCTTTATGGCTCTTCTTGTGACTCCCAGAACAGTGTTCATCAGTAATAGATATTTACTTTACACTTTGTTGTTTGGATGCTGATCTATACAATCTAGTATTGTGTAATGTCTCTGCTGCTCTGTCAGGGCTGGTTTTAATTGGAACATTGCATATCAAGTTCTTTGGAACTTTCTTATTGTGGCCCATGACCTCACTATGATTTTCTACTCTCATCTCATCTCATCTTGTTCTCCACTCTCAGGACCAGCGCTCCACTGTCATCTCTCTGCAGAAACTCATCTTGAGGGAAGTAGCCAATGAGGAGAAAGGTCTGTTCCTCATCACGGCCGGCATTGAGAAGCCTGAGATGGTGGAGGTGTATGCAAGCTCCAAAGAGGAGAGGAACACATGGATGCAGCTCATTCAAGAAGCCATGCAGTCAATGTGAGTCTTTATATATATATATATATATATATATATATATATATGTGTGTATGTACTCTCTCTATATATATATATATATATATATATAAATAAAATGTGTATATATATATATATATATATATATATACATATACATATACATATACATATACATACACACACATACAATATTTTTATATATATATAGGTTGAGTAAATTTACTTGTTTAAGATAATGATTCATAAAACATATAATTATCAGTTAAACCTATTTACTTCACTGACACAGATGAAAATGAAAGACTATCAGTCAAAGTTAAGGGGGTTTAGGAGAGAGCAGGTATTGACAAAATAATCTAATGCCCACTGACATGGTTTTAAAGCTATTTATTATACATTTTTTGTCTTAAATTGCTCATAATTTGGTCAGAGAAATCAAAATTTTCTCTGGGGAGCCCCCGACCCCCCCTAAAAACCTCAATGTAGTTATATAGGTCATGTGGGCTGGTGTGGCTTAAGTGCCAGGGCTCAATTTTTGCCCCAGTGTTAAGCAATTTTAACATAGTATTGTCATTATATCAGTGTAGATAGGCCAAAATAAAACCATTACAATATCAAGTAAATAAGTGATAGGCTACTTGGTGCCACAGCAACACTCTTGACCCAAAAAGTATTGCTATACCACGATACTCAATATGTTGTCCCACAGTGAGTCATTTTTCTCTGTTGCACCTACACAAAATTTGAGGGTTTTCCCACCTGCCAAGTCCCACTTTAACCACTGTATGTATGTATTATATATGTGTGTGTATAATATATATATCAAATAATGTAAATAAGTAAAAAATAATTGTTTGCTTACCATAAAATAATTGTGACAAACACTTTAAACATCAAAATTTGTGTGAGCTGGTAGTCTTTCTTTACAGACTCTCAATTTCCTCCAGGGAGCGAGATGATGACGAAGGTGTGCCTAGTGAAAACGAAGAGGACAGAAGACTTCATGAAATCAAAGTCAAGGAGTTGAGAGGTACAGAATTCCATCTGCCTTTTTTTTTGTAGATATGGCTCTTTTGGGTTTATAGAAAAAGTCTTATTAGGAACGTTAAAATCACCCGATATTTCCAGAAATCTTAATGAAAATTACTTTTCACAGAAATTAAAGTTTTAAATGAATGGAAATTTCTATTGAATACAGTATTTCATGTACATTTCATTGACAAGAAATTGCTCTTTATGACTGCAGTCTGTTTACAATTTAACAACAAATTGTGGTGTATAGAATGACTGAAAAACTCATAATGAACATTAAGTGGTTCAGAGGTGTGTAGACTGCTATTTGCTCCCAAAATGAATGATGAAGTGAATCCTAGGTTGCTCATCCTAAAATGAACAACTGTCTTTACAGATCAGCTGCACAAGAAGGATGAGCAAATCTTGAATTTACTGGAGGAAAAAGTAAAGTTGTTCAGGGACATGTGTGACGTACCCGACGAGACCGGCCTCCACAACAGAATGCTCTTCAGGGCCACGCCCGATGACATCACCAAAGGGGAACCAATCATGAACGAGGCTCTGAAGGAAGGTGAGACGACTAGTACAGTTATATAATGCTTATTATACAAGTCGGAAAAAAACACTGTGGTCGTCTTACAAACATATGGCAGCGAGTAAACTGTGGATACATTGGGGATACGTTTTTATGAATATTGCAATCTTAGAGAGCTGAAATGTAGAACATAATTTGATTTTTAAATGACTCACTGAACTCGAGGGTGTTAGCAACATGTTGCATCAGCTCATAGTACAGCCTGTGCGTATGTTCCCTGGCCAGTTACATAAGCTCTCTTAATATATATATATATTTTAGCAAAGATTAAGTTTATTTTTTTACTTTTAAATACAAATTAAAACCAATCGGTCAAATTACTAGAAATAAAAATAAGCATTTTCACTATGTCCTTAGACTTTTTAAAGGAATCATGAACATAATAAAACACAATAAATTATTGCAAACATGTTTTATTATAAAATATGTTTTTTTTCCCAATTTTATAATACAGATGAATGAAGCACATTGGTTGTGGTTGAGAAAACTGAGCATGAGGAAAATCAATATATCAATATTTTTTTTTTATTATAAATCAAGGTTCAGAGACCATTTAAGTAAGCCATTTCTAAGTTTATTTCCCAGAGTTCTATGGCTCTGAACACTGCTGTTTTGTTTGCACATTCAGACCAGCCTAGCATAGCAACGGTGGTGCAGCCAATGATGTGAGCTTGGGGGCGGGGCTTTGTGCTGACCTGTAGGAGTAGGGGAAGTGATTGGGGAATATAAAAATTGCTGTTAAATACAAATTAGGGCCTGTTTATACCTGGTCACTAATGCTTTTTTTACTAATCGGATAGCTATCTGATTTGTAAATCAGCATCAGCACTGGTATGATGATTTAGTTTCACATTTTTTAATGAAGATTACCGTGTTTTGAGTTTCAGGATGTGACGCCAGTAGCACTCATATAGTCTATAACACGCTCACGTTTATTTTTTACTATTTTGTGAGGAGTAAATGGACATATGGCTTCAGCAACCAGATGTATTTACACTTGTCCAGTTTCATTCGGAATGCGTGCGTCTTGACTTTGATTTACACCTTTTTTTTTCATATAGCTATCAGAACAGAGAAAATCCACAAAGTAACCAGGTGTAAACAGGCCCTTACATTCTTAATGGACGAATTCATGTTATGCTTTAACAAAAAAATACAAAAAAAAATGCATAAATATGCTTCAAATATGCTGTCTAAAATGTACTTCCATTTAACGTGCCTTACTGCATTTTACTTGTTTTAGTTCAATACTGAGGGACACATTATTTTCAGTGGTAATCGACATTGATGATATTATCTCGAACATTGCTTTACACAAACAAACAAAGCAACAATGAAAACTAAATAAATGATGTTCCTGATCTGTATTTTAGAGTGCACTGATATGTTCAAAGTGCTGAGAAGACACATTGGCTTTGAACGTGGGAATGATAGGTCGTGCTTCTCTCAGTTTATACAGATGTAGGAGTTCATTAAGAGAATGTGGCCATTGCCGGAATCGATATGTAAGGCTGATCTGATTCTGCAGGGCAGGAACAGATAATGGATTGCTTTAATTTTGCAGGTCAAGAACTGGAAAGAGTATTGATTACTGTATCCTCTCAGCTTTTTGAGAGTTTGTTTGATTTTTCTAGAAGCGTCATGTTGTTCACAAAACCCCGAAATCTTCTCTCTGCAGTTGAGACGTTACAGGTTCTGGTGAACGACAGTCTTGGAGGGGCGGTGCAGGAGGGAGTATGTGCAGCGGGGCCCGTGACTTTGCCACGACGAGCGGAAACCTTTGGGGGTTTTGATAGCCACCAGATAAACATCTCAAAGAGTAAAGGTGGGTGTGTTTTCCACGTGGGAGTGTGTGTGAGTGTGTTTTGAGATGTTGCAGGAAAGACTGATCGTCTATGTGTTTGATCTCCTGCAGATGGAGACAGAGAGGAGACGGAAGACTCTGCAGAGCTCCGCAGGACTGAGTCAGACAGCGTTCTAGAGAAGGTACAACCTTATAGAAACTCTGTGTGTATAAGAAGTAGACTAATACAAATTCTGAAGGATTATAACACGGACATGGAAAAAAGCAAGAATTTAAAGTGAAAACTAAATTGTTTAAAATTAGCTGTACAATAAAAGAAATTCTGAATTTGAAGACACTTTTCGGAATATTAATTAATATTATATATACAGTATATATATATATATATATATATATATATATATATGTGTATGCATGTATGTGTGTGTGTGTGTGTGTATATATATATATATGTCATATACATTTCTTACATGTATATATATTTGACATATTTCTTAATCATTAAACGTCTTAACATTTCATATTTTTTAAGTATTTTGAAGTACTAATGTGGAAATTATTAAACAATTATTGCAAATGCATATTTTCTTTCATTGTCCAGCTAATTTTCAACACTTCAAATACTCTATATTTATACAAGTATATAGGCTCTAAACATCTAATAATTATTCTAAACAAAAATTTCAAATAATTTCTAAACAAAAAATTAAAAAAAAAAATCTAAAAATGTCTAAACAAAAAAATTATAATTCGATAGATAGATAGAGAGAGAGAGAGAGAGAGAGAGAGAGAGAGAGATTATTAGATTTTTCATGTATATATATATATATATATATATATATATATATATATATATATATATGAATTATTAGATGTTCAGAGCCTATATACTTAAAGTATTTGAAGTGTTGAAAATTAGCTGGACAATGAAAGAAATTATGAATTTTCGTTAAATGTTTTGTAATATTAATTAAATTAATTATATTTTCTTTGCATATACAGTGTATATATATCTTTACTTTAAAAATGTATATTCTATATATAAAGTTAGTCCACATTAGTACTTCAAATTACTTAAAAAATATGAAATGTTAAGATGTCCAATAATTAAGAAATATGTTATATTCTACATTATTTCTAGTCCACTAAACAAAACATAATTGGTCAAATTAATAGTAATTTTTTTTAGAATCGATGTTAAATAGATTAAATCTAATTATTTTTTATGAATTAATTTTTATTATTTTTTTATTCTAATTTATTATTATTATTTAAAAATAATTAAATATTTCTCTTATTTCTACTCTTATTTCAAGTGCTGTTCTAAAATGCATTCGCATTAACAACCTGATTCATGTTTAGTCATCAGTGCATCACCATATGCTCAAGCCATTAAGTGCTGAGCATCAGAATATATGTTCATTACCCAAGATGAACTGTAGGTTTACACACACACTCGTCGAAGAACATAACTCTATAGTAACTTGATAATGAGGACGCATGAAGACTGTCATCTGCCCTACAGCAGCAGATTAATGTGACCCGTCATCACACTCTTATATCCGGCTGGGGCCTGCAGGTCTATGAGCACATGGATTGCTGATTATGAATGTATGTACAGTATCGCCCTGACCCTGTGACTGCCTCTCTCTCCCACAGGCAAGCAACACCAACCCCCTGCTCCTCCTCAAGAGGAACAACGAGGTAAGCTTTTCTGTTCTAAAACCGCTCAGGACACATTGTGTACTATTATAATATATTTAAATCCCTAAATGATTTAAAAAAAAGGTTCATAAATACAGGAACATAAAAGCAGACTGTCTGCATCTCAGTTTAAAGAGATGTGAGCGCTTTCGTTTATCTCAATCCTTTTATCCTCCCACAGCAGGTTCTTCAGAGCGTCGCTCATCTTCATGACCTGCTGAGCACATTACAGGTGACTCATTCTCTTTTTTCGTCTCGTTATTTCTCGCTCTGCTCTGTTCAGGCCAGCAGCTCTCGTCCCCAGCATGACAGAAGGAAACGAAATTTACAAATGCAGGGCTTTATTTAGCGGGCTTGTAATCAAGCAGAGTGCAGCATTATGTATTAAGAAGCACTCTGATAGATTTGACCCACAGTTGACCTTAAGTGGGTGATTATCAACCTTTTCCCGGGACAGGTGCTTTGTGGGCCTATTTCATCTGAATTTGGCTTTCGCACATTGGAGTAGTCCACTTTAAAATGAAAATTACCCCTCACCCTCAAGCCATCCTAAGTGTATATGACATTCTTCTTTCAGACGAATACAATCAGTTGTATAAAAAAATGTCCTGGCTCTTCTAAGTTTTATAATGGCAGTTTTACCAAGCGCCAACATTATAATCTGAAAAATGAATCCTACTCGGATGTGCGAAAAACTGCAATAGATCTAAAATCCGCTAGAGGCCGGTCCCAAAAAGGAGCAAATATCCATAGACAGCATGTTAAAATGTCTGCCGCAGCATAAATTCATGCTTTTACTGGTTGGTCCCATGGACTTTTATTGTATTTTTCGATAGGTTCCGAGTGCCTGACAACTGTGAGGAGGGTGAATTTTTTTCGAACTCGTTAGTTTAGATCGTATTTAGATATAAAATGTATGACAAATAAGGGCGGTTAACTTTGATTGACAGCTGATAACGGGCTGCACCGAGTGTATTTCGACGTCTCGTCTTTCTGAAATTTGTATTTTAAGATTTTCCAATATGGTGCCACCCACACCCCCCATAAACAGCCTCAAAACTCTTCTTCAGAAAGTCTATGGGTGACGTCACAGACGCTTTGTCCATATTTTTTGAAGCTCAAAAATGTGCATTCATCCATCATAAACAAACTCCAAACAGCTCCTGTGGGTTAATAAAGGCCTTCTGAAGCGAAGTGATGAGTTTGTGTAAGATAAATATTCATATATGAAACGTTATGAAGTAAAATAAATAGCTTCCGGGCAAATGAACATTTGTTTGTTAGTTTGGACTTCATTTACGATGGATGGATGCTCGTTTTTAGCTTCAATCTGTTGGTTGCAATCCACTGCCATTATCAAGCTTAGAAGAACCAGGACATTTTTTTTTAAAAATATAACTGATTGTATCGTCTGAAAGAAGAATGTCAAATACACCTAGGATGGCTTGAGGGTGAGCAAATCATGGGCTAATTTTCATTTTTGGGTGAACTATCCCTTTAATATTCTCATTATAAATGTGAACTATCCCTTTAATATTCTCATAATACAGCTCTCGAAGTGTGATTTCAAACACTAATTAAAACTTGCTTTTCTCACCTCCAACATAGGCGGTTGTCGTCCAGCAAGATACCTTCATCGAGGACCAACGGCACAGCTTAAACGAACGCCCCCAGCCCTCTTCACGTCACCCATCCGTCTCCTCCTCTACCTCCTCCTCTTCCTCCTCCTCGTCACGGCCCAGCTCTCTGATCGAGCAGGAGAAACAGCGGAGCCTGGAGAAGCAGCGGCAGGAGGTCGCCAGCCTCCAGAAGCAACAGGCCGCCCACGCGGAGGAGAGGAAGCGCAGGGAAAAGGAGTGGGATGCGCGTGAGCGGGAACTGACCCAGAGGGAGGCGCAGCTGCAGAGCCAAGAGGAAGAGGGCCTGAGGCGATCCAAACAGCTGGAGGAGGAGAAGCAAGAACTGCAGAGTAAAAAAGAGGAGTATCAGAGGGACCTGGCCCGGCTCAGAGACAGCCAGAAGAAACTGGAGCGAGAACGAGAGCAAGTGCAGAGAGATCTCGAGCAGATCAGACAAACGGAGGTGAGGCGAGCGTGCAAAAACGTACATCCGGTTATTATTTACTCATGTCGTTCATAATATCCTGGTCAATGTAATTATAATGAGTGAGAACTGGGGCCTCGTAAAGTTGTTCATACACTACTGTTCATATGATTTTCAAAGGAAGTTTTATTTGATCAAAAATACCCAACGCATTCTCATCCCAAGGCATCATATACTGACGCTTTTGCCAATTCGTAGACATCCAACACACATGGCACCCTTTAGCGTCAATATGACACGCGTAGGTTTAGGTCTGTGGTAGGGTTAGGGTTAGACCACTAGGAGGCGCCTTCCGGCATATTTATATCTGCGTCTCATCTGCGTGAATTATTATTACTGTTTCAAATAACTGTTTTTCAAATAACTATTTGAATACGTTTTAATTTTATTTATTCCCGTGATGCAAAAGCTGAATTTTCAGCATCACATGATCCTTCAGAAATCATTCAAAAATTTTTTTTTAAATCTCACTGACTTTTGAACGCTGTCTTCTAAAGAAGTCACAAACTTCAGACATTAGAAGTCTTCTAAAGTCACGAAATAGCTTTTTAAGAGACATCATTTGCTTAAAATCTGTCCCGTTTCTTACTTCAGAATGTTTACGACTCATCTGAATGACTCATATTCATATTTGAATCATTCCTTTGTGTCAGATGTTTTATGATACTTTTTGAAGCTTCAAAGCTCATTATATGTAATTATAAGGATTCATCACCGTTTCAGCTTTCTATATAATCTGAATGGAAATATGTTATAAGTCACTATTCTGTGATGGTACAGTACACTTTCACTATGTAACATTGATTCGTTGAGAAAATCATAATCATAATCTTTTCCATTCTGCCCCCAAATTACACAACTGTTCTTCAATTATTTGAAAACAAAAACCCTGCGCATTCGATTATATAATTGTACCATCTTGTTTTAGCTTGATCTTCATCTTACATGTAGTTCCTTTTTCCTCAAAATGATTTTAAACCTAATATCAGTCAGGGTATCTTTTCTTCCGCTTTGGCTAAAAAGAGGTAGTGTGTCTTCCGTTTGTTCTGGTTTAAACAATAATTTCCCGTTACTGTTCTGCATCATCATCTGCAGGCACGGAGGAAGAACCGGACCCCCTCCACCGAGTCCGAGGACTCCTCAAAGTTCCAGAGCACTGGTTCGCTGGACCGCGACCCCTCCGAGGTGGAGCTCTCCTCCTCCCCGTCTGCCAGAGACTTCCTGTCCCGCATGGACTCCAAACGCAAAGGGAAGAACCTCAATCCATTCTCTTCCAATTCAAGCCAGAAAGGCCAGAACAGCGAGGCGCAGAGCCAGATCCCCAGCCGCCTGCTACAGCTGACCAAGCCTAAGGAGAAGAAGGACAAGAAAAAGAAGAAGGGAAAAGGGCAGCAGAGCCAGACTGCAGGTAGAGTCACAAGACACCTTTTACTTTCTATATTAAAGGGATACTTCATCATTTACTCACCCTCATGTTGTTCCAACCAAACCTCTATGAGTTTCTTCGTTCTGTTGAACACTAAAGAAGATATTTTGAAGATTGTCAGCTACCAGACTTTTTTTTTTTTTTTTAGGAGAAAAATACTATTGAAGTCAATGTTAGCCATTTCTGCTTTGCTTGTTGCATGTCACTCCTGCCAGTCTGTGGTGTCTTCTCACATTTAATCATTTTTAACAAATATTTCATTTATTTATTCATTGTTTGTATGAACATTTAGTTTAGTTTTTCTTTAATAAATCATTTTTTTAATTTTATATACATTTTTCTTTTTCTTTCTAGAAATATAAGATCGATTTCCTTTTTTTTTAAAGATTATATATATATTTTTTTTTTTTACATTTATGTTAATGTTATTTAATATATTTAATTTTATGTATATTTTCTTTGAGTGTGAAGTTTGTTGTTAGGTTTAATTTAATATAAAAATAATGAAGGGAAGGGATTGTTTGTTTCTTCTTCTTCTTCTTATTATTATTATTATACTATTATTTTTGAATCAAGCAGGATAATACTGTATGGTAACACTTTACTTGAAGGGGTGTTCATAAGACTGACATGACATGACATATTTCTTGAATATGAAGTAGGGTTTATGCATGAAGCATGATTATGACAACTGTCATTAGGTGTCTTTCGCTCAATAATGACATTTTGAATGCAAATATGACATCATAACCTGTCAGTGTCTTTGTCATGACAACTTGACATTAAATTAAGTTAAACTGTCATGTGGTTGGCTTTGACATTGGCTGTGTCATGAATATTTTTTTTCGTGACCTCAACTACAGTGGTACTAATTGAATTTGTGATTAAAAAGTTATAATGGCTTTATGACAGCCAATGTCAAAACCAACCACCTGACAGTTTAATGTAATGCTAACCAATAAAGCTAGGTAGTTTATTAAGTTTGATAATTAATCTGCTATGTCATGTTTATGACAGGTTGTGTTATCTTTGTAATGTCAAGTTGTCATGACAAAGACACTGACAGGTTATGATGTATTGGTTTATGTCAAGGTGTCATAACAAAAACATTAAACATGCATAAAACCTTCATATTCATAACATGTCATGTCAGGATTATGTTAGTCTTATGCACACCCCTTCAAGTAAAGTGTTACCTAATATACAATAATGACCGGCTGAACTGGTCTATATCAGTTTTTTTTACAATCCATAAAATAAACTCCCACCCTCCACTATAATTATACCACTTTTCACTCGACACATTACGTAAGCTCGATGTGTTGCAAATGCGATTTTCATGTTGTCCAAAGTGAAGTAGTTGTTGTGTCTTCGCAGATTCTCCGAGCACTGTGGTTCCAGGCACGACCCCGGACGGAGAGATTTTTTTCTGCTGATTCGGCCCCCTCTTCATCTTCTCTTCCTCTATCCCACAATGCCTCTATGCAGGGCTTCCGGTCTCTGGTTGTGGACTTTTTTTTTAAACCAGAGTTAGAAGCACATACCTGTGGTCTTGATGGGCGTCAGGCCTGGACAGGAAGTTTAAACTGATCATTTCCTGTGACCTGATTTTCAGCAGCCAGCGTGTACTGCACAGTGCCTTCCATCCCTCACATTCACCTACAGTATGAACCAAAGCGAACGCTTTCTGGGCAACAGTGCGTGTCGGATAAGGCACTTTTTCCACACACGGACTTCCTGTGAAAAGGAAAAAGATTTCTAACAGCAAGTGGCGTCACGCTGGGTGACATCTGGCTTTTCGTGGACTGTAAAAGTCAACTTTGAAAGCTCTCTGAAGAACATTTGACTAACGAAAATACTAATAATCAAAGTGAGTGAACTCACTCAAATGCCAGTTTGCAATGCAGTGACTAAGTTTCTACATGTTCTCCTCCTTTCACCCCCGTCATGTTACTATGTGCATCACTATAATATATACTTTCCACAGACAGGCCGAAACAAGTCTTTTAGACCAGACTTGGACTTATTAATACAGGTTTTACTTCTTTTAAAAGGTCTCAAAATGCCTTTTATGAATAAAAGGGATGCATATGAAAATGTTTTAGAAAGCGCAAAAGAGCGTATTGCCGTAAAGAAATGCTGTTTTTGTTTTAATTTATTGGTTTTGTTAATCACGTTTCCATCTCTAAATGACTGAAGGAGAAAATGAAAATGTGTTTCACTGAAAAGACGGTTTTGTTGTGACTAAAGGCTTCACAGACTTTTTTTCCTCTTCTTTCTTGTAAACCTCAATGCAATTTTAATCCTTAGCACTTTATAAGCACGTCAAGTGGGGGGGGAAATGGCTGGCTTTAAAACGAGACAATCGATCAGCTCCCCTTAACTGGTAAACGGCCTCCTTTGTACCTGCGAGGTTTTATTTGATAATCTTTTACTGTACCATATGAATGTCATGTAAATTTGTTCAACCAAACTTTCACGTAAGCTACCAAAAGAGCGGGTGTTTTTTTTTTCTTTTTCACTTTACTGTTATTAAACACAAATTGAACAAGATTAGGGAATCAACAGTATGTAGGCTAACAAATGAAAGTTGTATTAGCCAGTAGGTATCAAGCCAGAAATGTTGAATTTGAAAGGCCATTGTGGTAAAAGTATGAATATATACATTGTGTTTGTGTATTAAACGCCTAGTTTGTACCCTCTAATCACTAGATTTTAGCCAGTCAAAAAGCCTTCGCCTGCTGGCCAGGCTAACCGTTCTGTTGAACATAAGGAAATATTTTAAGAAAGGGGAAATTGTGCAGATTAAAGTGTTAATTTAAGCTTTCTGCTCTGTTTTTAGTTTGTTGCCATTAAACTTCTACCTAACACGCCTTTCTAATGCATTAGAGTGATGAATGTCTCATGATTCATTTATCGACCAGTTACCAGTGACCTCTTGGGATTTAATTCATACATCAGAGAGATTTTTACGATCAGTCAGCATATTCCCACAAAGGGAAATGTGGCTGCTGAGGCTGACATTTTTCATGCTGTTGTGGTGCTAAACTGAGAATTGAAATGCCTTAACCAACAGAGGGCGCTATGGCGATGTTTCTCCAATCATGTCTTTTGTCCCAGCTGAAGCGTATGCAACACTTGAAACTCATCAGACGGCTTGCCTCGTTTTGTCAGATAATTGCGCAGTGTGGATACTCGAGGCTGACGATTATTTTCTTTAACTTGCCTCACATATTAAGCCCTGCAGTATTTGTCAGTTCATTTTCACCGCCAAATCCTCCTTCGAGGAAACGTAATTCACGATGAATTATCATTTTACTTGTAGCAGCTACTCGAAAGTGTTTTCGCTCGTTTGATATTGGTTGCCATGAGAAACGCTCTAAATCCAAACTGTCTCGTCTATCCAAATCAAATCAAACTTACGTCCGCTTCGCGCGGTGGACCTCTTTCATAAAATAAGTTCAATTAATACCTGATTAAAAAAACAGAAATCATGTTTTGAGAAAATTTAAACACTGTATCCTTCACAGCCTCGTTTTTATTCAAGAAAAATGAAATATGGCGTCTAGGCTTCAGTCCGTGGATACCAAGAGGTACCGTCATTTCTAATCAAATTTTGTGTAAAAAGGGGGCAAAATGGGCTACCACATATTTTGTAAATAGCTGTAATGTAAAAGAAAATGGTAAAAGTATTAATTATGGATTTTTTTGTGCTTTGATTTTAAAGCTTTTTATAACTAGCTTTATTTATCAGCATTCTCTGTGTTGGAGACATGAAAAATGTACATTTAAAAAGACTCTTAATAAATAACTATTGTACTTGTATGCGTGTTTGTCTAGTTTTTTTCTCTCTATATGGGATTGAATAATAATATATAATTAAATTACATATAAAATCTATTTAACTGTAGTTAATTCCATCTGTCTTTCTATCTTTCTGCTATATAGGCCTACGTCAAGACATGCTTCATTGGACCACCTGTTGCTAGTTTCTCTTCCTCCTGTCCAGTCCAGCTCAAGGTTTCTCAGCTTCGAACACCAACATGAATGCGTTTGTCTTCGTCCTATATGGGTTCAGCAATTATTGCCTTCTAAAAGTGTTCTTTTCTCTCTCACGAGGTTGGCTGGATGAGTTTGAAGTGGGGCCATGGCATCTTTCGCCTTTGGACTTCATTGACTTTGCCTTTGTTCCTGTTGCCAAGCTACCCTGTTCTTTTGGCAAGCACAAAGGTAGGAAACCCTGCTTGAAGGTAATGCTAAGCTGAGAAGGACTTGTTCCTTGTCTGATTAAAGACTGGATGTGCATTTGCTCGTTCTGCTTGTTTACAAGGTGATTTTATCCACCCTCGGAGGAATCTTCTCATCTTTATCCATTTAAAAGTCCAAGTCTTGGTGGCTTATGCTAGTGATAAACTTTTTTTTTCTTCTTTTGTGTTGTTTTAAAGAAGCAAAGAAGCCCAAAACTGTGTCAAATTGGTTTCTTTAGCCTTGTTTGTCTTCTGCACTGTGACCTTTCTTATAAATGTCAACTCCCAGTAAATGTAATGTTTTGTATTTGTGAATGACCCCTCAGTATCCGTCATTGTTGTCCTATTTTGTCTATCTGTTGATTGGGTTTTGCTTTTCCATCTCTCTTTCTCTCGCTTTGCAAAGAGAACAATGGATCCACATGCAACCTCGAGAAACCTGAGCCTTTGTTGTGTGCTGACAGTCCATGTATAAATATCAGTTGTATGTCAGGGAGAACAATAGCTCTGTGCTGCTGGTGTTTTTTGATACGTGCAGGACTGTGGCCTTTTATACGCCTAGAAGAACAGTACTCGTGATATTGTTGTTTGGTTTGCTTTGGTTATCTGATTATTTCCATTCAGGTGTGATATCCAACACAATCTCATGGCGATTCATAACTCTTGTTTTGCCGAATTTGAGGCTAATTTATATGAATTCATACATTCTCATTTGTATTTTTCACATCACCTGCTATAGTTATTGGTTTAGAGGTGGACCTTCATAATTCCTTTTTTTTTTTTTTTTAAATCTATATTTTCATGCAATTCACGTCGTACAAATTCATATGAAATCACCACCTGGTAAAGTTGTGTTTACCTGTGAGGTTGGTGATATCTCATCTTGTTTTAGGGCAGGTTCTTCTGGCAGAAGCTAGAATCTCCAGAGAGATTTCAGTTGAATAAACCCGGTAGAAAAGTGATGGGATGTTTCATTAAGTCCACTCAAGACTGCCATTCAATCAGAAAGGAAGTGAGAATATATACAGACATTTCTGTTAATCTACTTAGTGACATTTAAAGCACTTGAGATGGTGGTTCTTGAGATCATATAGAAGTTACTCATCATGGTCTGGTCTGACTATTGGTGAAGTAACATATCATTTAATATAATTCTCAAATTAGATCAAGGGTACATGTGAAAAGTTACCTGAATTGTAACTCATAAATGTGTTTACATTAAATATAATCTTTTGCAAACCATTTTCTAATGTGCATTATTATGTGGTGATGCCCAAATTCACTTGTAACATTTATAGAATTAATTTTAGTTTTCATTGTTTTAATTTTTGGGTGCATTTACATGACAATGATATACTAAAACTGAAACGTTTTGTGTGCGTGTGTGTGTGTGTTATTTGTGTTACAGGCGGCAAAAAGTTGTTAAAGGGGTCATGAACTTGCTTTTTAAATTTTATTATATTGTTGTCTGAGATCAACTTATGACATTCGCTTGGGTTTTACATTAAAGAACATTGAAATAAATAAGTAATATGTTATTTTCTACCCTAGTTTTGAGCCTAGCTGAAAAACGCTCGGGTTTTATGGGCGTCTCACACTGAAGACTTCGAAATAAACGCCCACTGCTGTGAGTGGATAACAGTTTTGCATATTATAATGAGTTTCAACTCACTCGTCGGTGCACGTGGGTGAAATTGTTTTGAAAACGTCCAATGTTGTAAAATGGCAACCGGAATGATTCGCCCATACATGTTCGCCCCAGAGTCCGTGTGTTGCACAATTCCTGTCAGATCCAATATAGACGGCACAGCACCGTTCTTTAATCTTAATCGGTCTGCAAATCCAGTCTTGTTTACAAAACAATCCTCAGTGAAATGAAGCGGACGATGTTTTACCTCATCAGCTGGAACGTCATTAAAAATAAAGTTTAGCCATGCAGTCCTATTGGAATCCAGAGGAAGCTTATGCAGCGACTGTCTTCTTCCACAACCAGGCTCTGCACAATATTTTGTATTGCTCGGTAGCTCGATCTGGTTTGTCATCACGAGGTAGGCAGCATCTATGTTATTTAGCTATGCGTGTAATGCGTGAATCGGTGGGTGGGGCTAAACCGGCCGTGTTGATGTAGGCGTTGATCTTCTTCTGCGGGGGTGGTGTTTTATCCTCTTTGACCTCATAGTTCCCCACTTTGAAAAACAAGTTGTTTTCAGAGGCTGGTGTCAATAAAAGCTTTTATTGGACTAACAAGGACGTTTTCAGTTCTGAAACTTACAGGATATTCTTATAATATGATGACCTAAATGTCAAAAGCTCAAGGAAAATTAGATTTTTCACTTCATCCCCCTTTTAAAATGAACCCCGTTCACACGGATCCACAAAAACAACTAAAAACATTGCATCATTCATGCCGCTTTGTAAAGAAACATTACGACTGAACACGTAATAAGCATGCGCGTGATGTCACCGTTTTTGTAGTTTACACGGAGACGATAATGGTATAGTTTAGTAAAGGAACCCGTTTTCAAAAGTGTGCATTTTCAGGCCCCCAAAATGGCATTGTTGTGTAAGGTTTTCTGTTGTTCTTGGTATTTTAACACTGACCATTTATCAATTATCTCTACCGTGAAATAAATATTGGCTTCTCGTTATTTGCCATAATTTTAATATGAGTACTTATTTTATATATATCACATAATTTAATATCAAATAATTTAATTAAACTTGTGTTAATCATGTTTTAATTTTTCTTAATATACTTTGTCTTTTAAGCACCAATCTACCAACCCAAGTCACTGTGTTTGATCAACCCAGGACTGTCTGTTTTTTTTAATAAATGGCTGTCCGATCGCTTATACAACGTTATACGATGAGATTCGTAGCTGGACCTCGTAAAACCACCATCCCGTGCCGTCTCGTAAATCAGCGCGATCCTTCCCTCTGGGTTCCGCTTCTCTTTCTCCTGCTGTCTATCGCTCCATCTTCGGTTGTGGTGCTGCAGTGAGGGAGGATGTGTCGCCCCGGCCCCCTCCCCCACCCGGCGGTCCTGATGAGACTGCAGAGTTTGGGTTTCCTGACGCCCCTCGGCTCTCATCAGCTGTAATCATATTTCACCTGCTACCTTAAATCAGGAAGCCTCGGCTGTGCCTTCGCTGTCAGCTTCTGTTGCAGTTCTTCACTCTCAGTCATTGTTCCTAGAAGAGGACAGACGAGAACAAAGAAATCTATCAGTCGTTTATACATTTATCTTGCTTTCTCAGGTCAATTTGGGTAATGGGACGGTATGTTTAAATATCTGTTGTATGTTGGCCTACTGCATGCCTATGGTTTGGGTGACAGGAAATTGACAGGAAGCTGAGGAATAGTTTTTTTTAAAATATACAAAATTTTAATAATTTAGTATAGCCTAAACATTTTTGTTCATTATTATTTAATATATCATTCATTGGCAATTGAAAACATATATTTTTTTCCAAAGCAATATTGGCTGACCAATATTGGCTTTTTAATGGCAGATACTGATAAATAACTTGTATATCTATATATATATATATATATATATATATATTACTGAAAATTACTAAAAACAACTAATTGTACATTATCTATTGAAGGCTGATGGTAGATTGAGCACTTCAGCTACGCAGACACAATGCTGAAAATCTCAAAATGGCAAAAATTAGCGCATTCATCAGTTTTTTACTTGTCACAGCATATTAAAAAGGTGAAAAGCTGAAAATCTGTAAAAATGCACAAAATCAACTTTTCATAAAGGCCTATTAAATAATGTTCAATAGATTCACACTACTTTAAATTCACCATGAAATCAAAATGGACATTTGTTAGTTTATTTTTATAAGCCCTAAGTGAATATTTTTAAGTGATGCCCTTTTTTACTCCACATACTTCCCCCTCCCTCTTGCTGCACCTTCTCTTCTCTGATGATGTGTTTACTGGCGTGAGGGCGGGGCAACCTGTCACTCACATGAGATCCACCAATAGCAAACTACAGTAGAACCATCCAATCAATTCGCCTTGGACAAAATCAGGTCCTGCCCTACTTCTTTTTTTCTTGTTCGTAATGCCGTTTCACTCGGATATGCTTCACAAAAGGGAAGAAAATGCTATCGCAACTTCCATTTAATGACGACTTTACACAATTTAAATCACACATTTCCCCTAGTAAATGCCTTACAGCTTTGGAAAATTCCTTGATGACTTACTCTTACTCTTACAAGATGTACTAAAGTTGACTGACAATATCACTATCAGAGTGACGAGCCATTTGACCCATCTAGACTGGCTTCCCCAGCACAGAGACAGAACCTAGTGAGAAAAAGAGGAGAATTGATGAGAGAAGAGGAACCTCTAACAGGAAAGGAAGGGACTATAATTCTTCTCTCAGTCAGGGCCATAGTAGGACCCAATGGTAAGACATGCAGTGGATAGGGCAGTATTGTTCACCAACCCCCTCTCTCTATTATGGCTGTCAGATGCTCTCTTTTAATGTGCCTGTTTTGAGGGAGATTAGAGCTTGGGTGATGGGGGGGTGTTTGGCGGGCCGGCGTCCTGGTTTCTTTGAGACGCTTCCGTGTGGTGAATGTGTGCGCTGGGCTATTCCATTAGTGTCAGGATGATTGTGTCCTCGCTGGAACAGCCACACAGAGCTAGTCAGCAAGCAGGAAATTTCGATTGGACCGTCGGCCCCGTCACAAAGGATCAAACGGCGCGTCTGCTCTGCTGTTAATACTGGGGAAGAATGCAGTGACCCAGTCTCGAGGACTTCATCTGCATTCCTCCAGTCTATGATGGCATAAAAGCCTTGAAGGATTGTAATTCTGATTAGTTTGCATATATTTCAGTTAAGATGCTTGTATATCAAATCTGTCTGCACTAATGATGTAGAGGGCAGTGTTTCAGAGTGATTCAAACCAGTACCTCATCTCTGTGAAATTATTGTAAAGACTAGAGATGCACCGATACTAAAATTGCGCAAAAAAAATAACAACTTTATTTCAACTATTCATTTATTTCTCCCTCTGCGCGGGTTAGGTTACTAGTTTAATAGCGTAAGCTTCTGTTATTGTACGTCACACGCATCACACACATGACCAGTGTCGGCCAATAGTGAGCCTACGTGTGACGTAGTTTTACGCAATCACACTACGTTAACTGACTACAGGCCCATGGGGAAGGAAGTGAATAGTTGAAATAAAGTCGTTATTTTTGTTTGTTTTTGCGCACAAAAAGTATTCTCGTCGTTTGATAAAGTTAAAATTGAGCCACTGTAGTCACTTGGACTATTTTAACGATGTCTTTAATGACTTTTCGATGCCAGCAAGAGTCATTCCCTCAAGAAGCCTATGGACTAGTATGCAGGAGCGATCTTAATATCTTAAATATCTTAATTTGTGTTCCGAAGATGAACAAAGGTCTTACGGGGTTGGAACAACATGAGGGTGAGTAAATACTGACAGAATTTTCATTTTTGGGTGAACTAACCCTTTAAGTTCTTTTTGCCATTCTTGGGGGAAAAAATGAAATTTGCCAGTATTAGTTACCACACAAAAAAAATATTTAAAGCCAAAACTTTCATGCTTAAGCTTTAACGAGCTTTTAAAAATGAAGAATATAAAAACGTTCGGCTATAGTCGTGATTTACAGTAAGTGCTTCCTGTTGGGCAAGGCTTGCTGGTTACAAGGCTGTTGATATTCAATAGCTGATGTGAGCTGGGAATCTTCTCGCTGACAGCTGCTTGGCAAATACCACTCAATAGTGAGAAATGGGATGGGTGGTGAGAAAAAGAGTTGTTGAAACTAGGATCAGTAAACTAAGTCACATGAGGTGCGAGGGGGATATCTATACAGTACTGAATTATGCGATCTGGTGAGTTAAAAAGAGCAGGACTTTGCAAAGTCTGAAGATTTGATGACCAGCTCTGCAATGCAGAGAATGTCTTAATGAGGGTCCATTAGAAAAGAGAAATACCTATGGATTTGAACTTGACAAAGACCTCTTTTAGGAGAACCTCAAAGCTAGAAGAAGAATAATGGTTTGACTGTGAGGGGAAACTCTGCACTCTCACTATAGCCATTTTCTGTCTTCCCCTTTCCTTCCACAGAATACGCCTCTACAAGTCCTTTCAAATGCTAATGTATATAGAGGACAGGAATGAGAGGGGGTAACGTCCAAGCTCAAACTCTTGTTGTAGATCTTTCTCCGACTGTTAATTCTTCAGAGGGACCGAGAGCTCTTTCCGAGGCGAAATGATATGCATAAGAAACGTAACCTTCAGAGACACGGCAGAAAGGAAAGGTGAGGAAGGTGAAGATGATGACTGGAAGCGCGAGCTCACGCCTGGGCTTAGCTCTGCCTGGCTGCCCCCGTAGACCCTGAAGAGTGCAGCTTGTCTTGTGACAGGTGCTATTCCTCGCGGGAGCCGGCCCAAAACGGGCTGCGCGCTCTGTAATGCGGCGTGGAAAGTGCTGAAGGATTTCTCAAACTCGAGCGTGAATTCTTCAGAAGATTATTCATGCACATAAGCAGTGTTAAATGTTAATTATGTTGAACTTTAAAGGATATGGAGTGTTTTGACTGGAGGCCCGAGGGTTTGGAGATTGCAGGCAGCTTAGCCCCGGGGCGACCGCTGTTTCGTACAGTGCCGTCTGAAAATAGCACTTCATGTTTTTAATACCTTCCACTTGACTGGACCTCGTCTGTCTGGCTTTAGCGAAAGGAAGGCTTTTAGAGCATTTTAAGTGCTTTGGAATCCGTGCATTTATAGACTCTTTGCAAAAGCATGTTCTGTTTTGACTTTGTTTATCTTCAGATGTGCGATACCAAAAAGTGCTATTCACAGCGAAGCCATAGAAGAACCATTTTTTGGTTTTACAAAGAATCTTTTAGTAAACAGTCCTTAACCATTTTGCTTCCCAGTGTAAATGTAAAAGAAATATTTGTGTGACTATAGTTTGTTTAAATGCAGTTATTATTGCCTATATCCCTCCATTATTGGGCAATGTTGCCCCATTTTCTTCCATTTGCAATCATTTGATTGCATTAAAAAGAATAATAATAAAATATAGCTGCGAGCAGCGATTGTGGACCCAAGCCGGTGGCACCGCAATCCCGGTGCCTTTAGTTACCTTAGACCCCATTCCAGGGAGCGCTGTCGAGCCCCCCTGCCATGCCCGGGTACCATCTTTAGCCCTGAGGGTTCTGACCCGTGTGCAAAGTTTTAAGAGTTTTCGAGCACGTTAAGGGCCCCAAAGTGCCCAAAAGGTAGCAAAATAATAATAATACGTAAGAAGAAGAAGAAGAAATATAGCTGCGAGCAGCGATTGCGGGCCCAAGCCGGTGGCACAAGGACATTTTCGTATTTGATAGTAAGTGAATGTTATTTTGCATATACACACACTATATTTATACTTTCATAATTATTGTAATAAAGGCATGAATTAAATATCAATTAATTAATATAAAATGATGCAAATACCACCTGTAATATTTATAATCATACATATTTGTATAATATAATTATTTAAAGTGTTTTTAAGTCTATTTTATTCAAATTAACATTCATTTTAATTATTATTAATTGCATGATTAAATGTAGTTTGTTGTTTTTAACAAAAAATCCATTTAAGTTTTGAATTTACACATTTTTCATATTTCAACATGGCCCCAACATGGTTTTATATATATTTTACTATATTTACATTTTTTTATTTGTTGTAATGTTTGATTTTAGTATTGAGGTCTACTTTACAATTCGATTAACATTTTCTTAAAGCTACACTGTGTGATTTTTGCCCCCATCTAGCGGTGAAAAGGTATATGATCATCCAGTGAATATTAGTTTCTGTTCCTCTCAATTCCGATTTCGTTTTAACTCCTACGGTGGCCAATGTAGTCCAAGATTAACATGGCTTCCAGTTCGACCTCGTCCATGAGTGTTAACTCAAACGTAAACGCGAAAGGCGAAGCTTGAATTAACGGGTATGTCCCTCTTTGGCTAATGTACTTTCAAGATGGAGGGGCAACATGGCGACCGACATTAGAACCCCTTACCCGTATGTATTTTCAATGGCATATTATACACTCAGGAGAATACTTTATTACTTGAACGAAGTAAATGTACATTAATAAACACACATATTTTGGAAAGAGCTAAGTGTTTTTAGCTGAGAAGAAAACTAAAAGAGCTACACAGTGTAGCTTTAACTTTGCAATATATTGAATGTATGAAAGCAATCCACTGCATCCATTATGCTTTTCAATTCTGCTAATGGAAGACCCCCGGCACTGCCACATTTTGAATGTTTGGCTTGAGAATCACCGACATAATGAGATTAAAACCCAGATAATGTCCATCTGAGGCCACAGAAATGCCCTTACCTCGCAGTTGCACAATCTCCCTGTCTCCTGATCGCAATCTTGCACATCATGTTACTCTAAATGTGAACGAGACTCCTAACAAATCGCTGGCATTGGCTGTTTTGTTAATTAGGTCCAAATAGACAAACCTGGAGGAGATCACATTTAAAACTCAAGCATGCCAGCTGCATCTGTCGACCTCATGAAAGTGAGATAAGAGACGCCCACTTTCCCAATGAAAGAGAGCTTTCTCGTGCCAGAGAGGCTTGTGGCTTCAGGGATCAGGGTAATTAAGCTAGCTAATAGTGTGTGACTAATTACGATGATAGTTCATTCTTGCGAGCTCTCTCCTCAAAGCAAACAATGGTGCAGTGTCTGTGACGAGGATCGTCTTTTCATGTCTGCTCTGCTTTTGTCTTTGCACTGGATTTGTTGGCGTCTCTTCGGTGGCTTCCAGCTCAGAAACACCCTTGCTCTTGCAGAAGCACTCGGGCCGTGATGTGGTCCACTGGGTGTTGAGAGCCCGTCGGCAGGCCTGAAGCTACTACTATTCAAATTTTCGATGTGGTTTATGTATTGCACTTTGTTCTGAATGCTTTACACTTGTTCGTCATGTCCCTGCCAACTGATTGACATATTTGAATGTACTTTCATTCTGCATGTCTGCAGCGTTCCCTCTTGTTCCCCATTATCTGGAGCAGAGAGGGACGGGGAGGAGATCGACTCGGGAAGGGTTTGACTGCTGAAGTGTGACCGAGGACTTTCACAGTCCGACACAAGAGGTCATTATGACACGTCATGTTTCTGTGCTACTGGCTGTCATGCTGACGGCTTCAAAAAATGAAAGAAAAGGAAGGGGGAAGACTTCAATCTGGCTGACCTTCTTGTAAAGAGTCAAATGAATGATTTAGATCAGTGGGAAGCTTTGCACTTTTGGGATGCAGCGTCCATCAGCCTTCTGCAACTGACCACAGGCTGTGTGTGACAAGATATCTATCTTTTCTTTCTTTGAAATGAATTACTTATTTATATTTGTCCACTGAATTTATTTACTATTTATTTATTTTTATGTATAAAAAAAGATTCACTTTATTTAGATTTATTTGCGATTTTATAATATATTTATTATTGATAATTGTTCATTAGTTTTACTTATTTAATCTTTATCCATTTCATTTATTTAATGTTTGTTTATTTTATTTATCTATTCCATTTGGGCTATCTACTTATTTTCATTTATTTGCGGTACTTTTATTTACTTAAATGAAGAAAATATATATATAAATCAGTTCAATTTTATTCTTATTGATCATTATCCACTACTTTATTGGCTTATTTATATATAAAAATGTAGTCAGTCAATCTGTCATTTTAAATATTGATTGTTTGGAGCATGGCCTTATGGGTAACTCTCCCGGTCTCAGAAACAAGTTTTTTTTTCTAGTCAAACTAGTCAGTTTTTATGTTAACATGCCTGTACTTTTGGAAATTATTCTTTTTAAATAATTTCTAAATTAATTAAAAGTGTCAAGTACTGTTTTCGCGTTAATATTAATATTTAGCCTGGTTAATATTAAATATATGTCATATTTAGCCTATCACTTTATTTTTGTCAATATTGCTGACACATTATTAATGCTCTTTATTATTATTATTATTATTATTATTATTATATTTATTTTCACTGTAAAAAAATATTGCTGGTTTAACTTAAAAAAATTAAGTAACCTGGTTGCCTTCAAATTTTAAGTTCATTGAAATGGAAAAATTTAGTTAATACAATGAAGGAGATTGATTTAACCAGAAAATCAAAATATTATTTTATCTGAACCACATAAATAATTTAAGTTGATTTGACATTTTTTTTTTTTTAGGCCTACAAGGAAAGTAAACCAACAGAAATACCTGGCATTATTGAACATTAATTACGCTATTTTCGAAGGTTTTTATGCATTGTAGACTGTGCTAGTCATTATTGTAGCTAATGATCAGTCGGGGATCAGATATCGTCTGCAAATCCAGGCATCAGAGGAAGAGGGAAACTGAGATGACTGTTCAGTGAGATTCAACACTGGAATGTCCTTTACTGTAGTTGAGTCATGCAGAAGCAAATCACAGACAAAAGAACAAGTGTGATGTATCCTATTATTAGCCGCGTGCCACAGGCGTCTGCTAGTGCTAATCATCGTAGCAGAAGCTGCTTATCACCAATAGCCGCGTTTCCACTGCCGGGCCAGGGCCGGGCCGTGCTAGTGCGTGCCAGGGCCAGTCGCGTTTCCACTGTCACTTCCGGGGCTTGATCGGGGCTTCCTCAGGGCCAACGGCCAGGATTTCTGGCCCGTCGAATACCTTGGGCCAGAGGGGGCCAGCTCGGGCTAGAGGCGTGCTCAAGGTAAAAGGCGGAGTTTATCGGTGTTATGGAACGTTATGATCTGAAGCAAGATGCACATAGGGGTGTCCATGTTTAACCGATTAACCGTTTAAAATTGCATAACATTTTAATTTGAACTGTAGGCCTATGCCAAATGCTGCGCATTGTTAGGCTATATATAGCTACATATCGACGAATTTTCAGATATTTGTTTGATTTTTTGCCCCTTAAACATTTAAAATATTTGACAAATTAATATGAAAAAAAATATATATTTTACTGGTTTTCTGAGGCCAAATTAGAACCTGGAAATGATATTTTCCCCGCAGTGCTGAATGAGAAGAGCCGTAACCACAGCCTATAAGGGGATTTATGGGTGATTTATAGGCTATAATAAATGTGTCTGATAATAAAATAATATAAAATAACGAGGCATTAATTGTTTATTAATAACATATTGTTTTCTAAATGATTTTCGGCTAAAAACATATCTCCATCTCCGGATGCACATTTAGAGAGAAATTAAGCTACATAAACATAGAAGATATTGGCTTTCGATTCGAATTTGTTCGTTTTAAATTGGACATTTAAAGCTTTAATCTACAAAGGATATAACCCCTGTAGACTAAAGCTAAATGTCCAATTTAAAACGAACAAATTCGAATGCGGTGGCTGTTTCAGGTCTCGCGCTTCAGTTCACGGAGATCATGAAGCGCGCCTTGATTAATTGTTAAAGCACAACGTTTTCTTGTTATAAATAAATTTATTTGCGAATAATGTATTATTATTTTCTGTATGACCAGAAATTAAAGAGTATTTTAAGTTGTTTCCACTGAAAGAAATGCAATGAAACTGTTCACATGGGCGTCTCGCAGCCATCAGTGCGTGCTCCACACACACTGGATATGCGCTGATATTTGTCAAAAATATTGTGTTTATTTGTGCTCTGTTCCTTTTTTGGATAAAGGCGTCTTCTACATATGCAGCCTAATAAAATGTTACAATTATGATGATGATGGTTATTATTATTATTATTATTTGCAGACACGGAGTTTTTGTGAAATGGACGTTTTGCTTATTTTCAATTGGCAATTTCAGTTTGAAGGGTGATGGAAATGGGGCTTTAACTGCTCCGTACTTGCTGCGTTTTATTTCTATAAATTAATTTCGTTTCAAATGGGGTCCAATCAGTTATTAAAGGTGTTAAAAATTTACTCTGTATCTCGAGGTTGCGGCGCGCACACTATGCACCGAGTATTAACCGATGGGCCTCGGTTAACGATTAATGAATAACTTGAAAACGTGCCCGCAGCCCTACTTGTTATATCGCGCAAAAAATCGCTGCTTGAAATGGAGAATCGCCTGTACTGGTCTCGGGACACTATTGCAGCCACTACGGCAGTTGAGTTAATATACATGCTATCTTCCTAATTTAAAAAATAAATTAATTCATAATACCCGCTGAAATGGGTTGGGTTTTATGACGTTTGATCCAGAAAGGCGTGTTAGGGGTGGGGTCTGGGGCAGCGCTGTGGGGCTACTGGCCCGGCAGTGGAAACGCAAGCCCGGTGCTTGAGGCCCGAGGCCACTAGCTCGGCCCGGCTCGCTGTTAGCTCTGGCCCAGCCCTAGCCCGGCAGTGGAAACGCGGCTAATGTGTCTGTGAGCGAGCTGGGGATCAGCGCTCATTGATCAGTCACATACACACTCTCCTCTCATTTGCCAATACGCACTGATCTGTGTGTGCCTGCAGCCTTTAAAAACCAATGAGCGGGTCAAGGTGGATGAGACGGCCTTCCAGCCATTCACACCTCATTAGCCATGTTACGTCATGCAGAAGCAGTCAGCCGGGTCACTGACATGAGGGTGCGCCTAACATTAACACAAATGTGTGGGCCTTATTTGAGTTTGGTTGTCTGTGGTATAAAAATGTATAAAAAGTTATTTTTAATTGTAATATTAATGTTTTTACTGTATTTTTGATCAACTAAATGCAAGCATAAGAGACTTCTTTCAAAGACAAAATCGTAACTTTTGAACATTCATATCATCCATATCTTTTGTCATTTGACATATACTCAAAGAGTAAATGCAGTCTTAGAAAGTCATTGATCAGAAAAATGATATTTGGAGACATGTACATATGTAGACATGCCCATATGTCTATGGAAGTCAATGAGACCAGAAACTGTCTGGTTACTGATATTCTTCTAAATATCAGAAAATCGGCTGAATACATTCGAAAACGGTAAAACTCAACTGTTAAACTCTGGGGGAGTGGTAAAATAAGCCTATTTCCAAAAAAAAGTGGAGTATCCCTTTAATACTGCATCTAATTTTTTTCCCGTTTGAAATGACCTCAGATCAGTTCACAGCCTTGAGCCCAGAAGCTGCCGCACAAAGTATGTCTTCCTGCTATATTCTTTGACACACAAAAAAGGCAGGAGCTGTTCATTCATTCACTCATTCACTTATTCATAGATTTTTTTAAATTCTTTTATTTATTTATATTTTTCATTCTTTATTTTACATTATTTTATGTATTTATTATTTTTACAATTTTTATTTATTCATTGTTTTTTATAATCATTTTATTTATTCATTTATCTTTTCTTTTATTTATGCTGTTTTTTATTCTTTTTATTCTTTCATTTATTCATTATTTTTGTTCTTTTTTAAATTTATTTATTTAGAATCTTTCTAAATTATTCTTTATTTATTATTTTTGATTTCTTCTCTTTTTATTATTTTTATACATTTATTCTTTATTTATTGTTTTATTGTAATGAATGTGTAGTCTTAGCAGGTGTGATTTTGCTCATTTTCATGAAGTGACAGGAAGGTGACCCGTCAGTGCAGACTGGACGCTGTGAGGTCAGCCGTCTGCGTAACACAAGCTGTTTCAGGGTCGGTTTCACCTCCTGCATTAAAATGATGCAAATCAGTCTGGGCAGGGCAAAGAGCCTGATCCTGGATCAGTACCCCTGCAATGAATAAGATGAATCTGTGATACGGATCCAGGCCCTCGAGGGAGGCCGTCCTGATAGCTGCATCATTGGTTCAGGGCTCTGCAGATGAGTCATAATGCAGCAAACATCAGCATGGATCTCTGATTCGATGACGACTCAGTTGAGGCACGAATCAGTCAAATCTCCTTTGGTCCATTTGAATTACATTAGGGATTGCTGACTCGGCGGGATTTGTTTTCAGATCTGCTTCAGTCGGGTAGCCTTAATTTACAAATTAGACCATGATTGGTAATGGCCTACAGCAGGGGTGTCCAATCCTGCTCCTGGAGGGCCACTGTCCTGCAAAGTTTAGCTCCAATCCTTATTAACCACACCTGAACCAGCTAATCGAGTTCTCACTTGGTACACATGGATCTTCGGGCGGGTGTGTTGAGGCAAGCTGGAACTAAACTCTGCAGGACAGCGTTTGGAGACCATCTCACCCAACGGTGCTTCCCAGGTAACCGCAGTTACAGTTGCTCCAGACCAGGGTTCAAAGTGGAAGTTATAATTTGTAATTTGATTCATGTGATGGTTGAAATTTTACATATCACAATACTCAACTCAAGGTAGCTACAATATTATTGCGATGTTCAAAGAGCTGGTAACCCAATAAACAGGGCAATTGTGACACCAGGATAAAAATATTCATGATTCTGAAGCTGAAAACATAATTATTTTAGACGAATATGCTTGGACTCTTTTACTGACTAGATATTTAAAATAATAGGCCAAGTTTTAGCTGGTAACATAAGACATTTGGCATTATCAGGACCCACAAATATTCCCCCATTGCATTATTATACATTATATTCAACATTATATATATCAAGTGTAGCATCAGTTCTGGCAGGTCACGTTAGTCAAGCTCGCATAAGCTAACTCTCAGGCTATGTTTACACGGAAACGATTCTGAAGAGAAAACGAAAAAGTGGCGTTGCGTCATCACTTTTTATTCTGCGTTTAGACGAGCGTTTTGTGTGGGAAATCCGCGTGCAAATGGTGACGCAAAAGTGTGTAAAATTCAATGTAGTATGCACTTCAGGCGGCTAGGAGTGCATACTACAGCAACACCAAGTCCACGCGCCTGCGTACAACCTTCACTTTCAAGCAGACTTTTGCGTTTTTACCGGCATTTACACGGGAGCGCGGCGGTGGAGCGTTTTTAAGATTTCCACTCTGGAGGGTACGTTTCACTTTTTTGCGTTTTTAAGCCCCCCAAACGCCATCGCTGGTCTGTTTACCCTAAGGGGGGTGTTGATGTTCTTCCTTATACATGCTAGACTGCATAGATGCGCAGGGAGTTCTCGCCCAGACCGGAACCATACTGCCAATCCAAACTGTATGCAACTTGTCAATCGTATTTGACGATAGTAGTCCTGACAGAAAGTAGTTTAATGTAGTACTGACACTAAAACTCTGTAAACTTGCATTTTTTTTTCCTCACAAAGTTATTTTTATTTTAGGTGAACTATGCAATGCGCATTGACATGATATCCACGATATTGTAGTGATATATTGTGTCCCTATTAAAATGGAAAAGTTATTTTAAATCAGAACAATATTTCACAATATTACTGTATTCGATCAAATAAATGCAGCCTCTGTGAGCATAAGAGACTTCTTTCAAAAAGATTTAATAAAATGTGCACATCTTTCCATTGACGATTTCTTGAGCATCTTTTCTTTGTCCCAGAATCGATTTTTAATCCAATACTCTGAGGCGAAAACAGTTGTAAAAGCAGGCGTGAGAGCATCATTGTTTTTATGTGTAAATTGCATTATTAAAAATGCATGAAAGAGAGTAGATATCAGGAAATCTGTCCGTCCTTCGGGATTCACCCTTTGAGGGCGGTCCCGTCATGCTCATTTCCTGCATGTCTCCCTGATGGCATCATTTCAATCTCACACCAGAGAGGTAAGAGAGGTGTGAAGGCCACAGCGTCCCCTCAAACCAGACACTTCACAATTATACCACCTGCGCATGTGTGACAGGCTCACCGCTGTCTCTTCAGCTCAGCACTGTGACCCTGCAACACTCGAAATCCTGAATAATTGATTCAGCCGCTCTTCTGTCCTTGTGGAGACAATAAGACAATACAAAGGACTAATGTCAATGTGCTTGCAATTCATTTTAAATCTGTGTATTGTAAATAACACCAAAAGCACAAACAAAATAAGGATATTTAATTCGTAAAGCGGTCCTATAATTCCCTTTTCACAAGATCTAAACAAGTCTCTGATGTCCTCAGAGTGTGTATATGAAGTTTTAGCTCAAAATACCCCACAAATATGTTTTATAGCATGTTCAAATTGTCCCCTTTGGAGGGTGAGCAAAAACACCGTTTTGTGTGTGTCCCTTTAAATGCAAATGAGCTCCTGCTCCCGGCACAGAGGGCGGAGCTTCAAGAGCTGGTGTGTGTGTGTGTTCCAATTACCTCATACAGACACACACACAGAAAATGTCCCAATGTTGCCAACTTTGTCGCGACTTTCCAGACCCCTTTAGCGACATTTTTTTATAAAGCGACTAGCGACAAATTTAGCGACTTTTTGAACAAACCTCAGTAACCTCCAAATATTGCCAGTCCTGTCCTACGAGCGCAAGGTCTTGTCTTCTTTCTATCGTCACTCTCTGAGAAGAGCGCACGGCTGCTGACAGATGCGAATGAGTAAGTGTTTTTCCACGGACTTACCACTTACCTGATTTTTGTTTTGTTTTAGATTGAAAGAATTTAGTTCGAACCATTTTAATTTTCTTTTCTTTTCTTGTGCTTATTACTTGTAGGCTAACACTCACTATCACAGAGCTTTAGTTCATCTGGTTCCCGAACTCTCTCAATTTATGATGTTCCACATAGGCCTATAAAAAATGTAGTCATTCACTATATCATAGCTACTTGTTCTGTTGTCTGACAAAAAAAAAAAAAAAAGAAAAAAAAAAGCAATGAGAATGCTTTATTTGACATTCGCCTATATTGTAAAGCATCAATTTAGAGAGAAAACACATTAGGTAGACAGAATGCAAGTACGACGCGATGACGTCATTAGTTGGCGACAGTGGTCCAAAACATTTAGCCTTTTATGTTCAAACCAGAGTCAGGCAAAGATGGAGAGACTCAAGAAGAAATGACAACATGTAGAAGCTGATGTGGAGTTAACTATCTTCAAGTCATTGATTAGCATATTCTGTCATGATAATCTATAAATTGTGTTCCCGGGGGCGGGGTTTATATGTAAATTTCAGGGCTAGTGATGTCATTAAATGTGAAGTATAGCTCCTAGTCCCTACCAGCCGTTTGTTGTAGTCCTTAAAAAGCAATTTCTGTAAAATATCTCCCTTTGCTTTGAACTTTCGAGCATTGTAACTATGCAGAAACAACAACATTACACACCAAAGTTAAGAAAGCGAAATCATAATCCACCCCTTTAATTTAATGACGGTAATGCTTTTTTCCATACAAGCTCTCTCCTTTCTTTTTCTTTGTGTCACTGCCCTTTCTTTCCCTATCTGCCCTTCACCATGTCGTCTTCTCACGCTGCGTCTACATGTGCTTCACGAGCCACCAAAATAGCTTTCCTTCATATGGCGTGAGGGTTTGAAACCCTCTGCTCGTGTCCATGCTCATCTGCTGGCAACCTTGCTTACATAACTCTCCCTCGGTTCCCAAGACAATGGGAAAGAGCGCAAACAACGGGGGTAAACAAACGCGTGTCCTACTTTGAAAGAGAGAGCAGAACGGCGGTGTGAACGCAGCTCCCTCTTGTCCGCTATCTCTCCGGCCCTGCATCCTAATTTGCATATCCAGTGCAAGACTACAATCAGTGCATCCCAGTTGAGTGAAAGTGCATTTAGTTCTCGAAATTGCCACCCGTGGATACTTCCAGAACAGAAAAGAGGAGTTTAACTTTTTTTAGTTTATTAGTAACATTTTCCTTCGCAAAACGTGGTGTATCCAGAGCTTTAGGTTGTTGCATTTTTCTGTTTCGTAGCAGAAGGTTCATGCATGCTTTCCCTGTCAGCAGACAGATGACATCAGGGGCCAGTAATGTTTGGAGAACCTGCGCCGGAGGGCCCTGGTTTTACAGACACTGATGTCTCAGACTATGGAATGTTGTGTAAACACTGGGAAAGAAACTGGTGGATCCCTTAAACCTGAGGGTTGAGACTGTCATCAGACTGCCAACACTTCATCTCTGAGCTTGTCTGAGCTTGAAAATATGCAAAGCAATGCATTTTTGTCTTTTAGATATCCAAAAAGTTCAAACTCAAAAGATTAACATAAGTACAAAATCTGTTTTATTTGACAGGAATCCATGTGCATAATACTTGCCGTGTGGATTATAGATTTTTGCCCAATCCATTCAAACACCCCCCCCCCCCCCCCCCCAAAAAAAAAAAAAAAAAAAAGAAGGCCACACACCAGAAATACAGCGTTTGGAAACTTTGGTCAAAAATGCAAAAACTGTTTTAAAATTAACATTTTTTTCAGAAATCATTCAAATCTGCTAATAATATTGACACATTCAATATTATTATCAATGTTGAAAACTGGTTGCTTAATATTTTTCTCTCTTTTTTTGTGGAAACGATGATACACTGCCATTCAACGGTTTATTTATATATATAATGAACACCAATAATATTGAGCAGAAAATCAGCATTTTACTATGATTTCTATCACCATCATTTATATGACCATCACTGGAATAAGTTGTGTTTTAAATTATGTTAAAACAGAAAACAACAATGTACTAGTGTACTAATATTTCACAATATTACAGTTTTACTGTATTTTTGATTGAAAAATAAGAGACTTCTTTCAAAAACATTTAAAAATCACAATGTTTCAATCTTTTGATCGGCACTGTATATGTTTTTTATGTACAAATATATGTATAGATAGATAGATTATCATGGTTGTGAGCATGTGAACACTTTTTTGTGGGTTTTTTTTTTTGACGTTTGAAATTATTAGGCAAAGACAAAAAAAAGGCAATATATATATATAATTTTGGAGAGAATTTGTGGAATTATTTAACTTTTTCTCCCTCCTTTTATTTAAATAACACCGTATTCAGTGTGGTTTTTGAGCCACAGACTTAGAATTAGAAAACACATTAGTTAGGGACATTATATTGGAGAATATTGTCTATTAAAAGAGCTTTTTGAACAATATTGTTGATTTGTGAGCTTTCTGCATGCGTAGCAGGACTATGTTGTGTGGAGTTCTAAGTCTGTATATTAATGAGCAACAGAGAATTAAAGTTGGCTTTAAATAGTAGCAAACCTGGCTATTTTACCATAACACACTTGTTTGGGGTTGAAACAAGAGATTTAAATGAACCCCCAGTTTTCCCAAAGACAAGGATTTAAAGTGATGGCGACCAGAAGAGCAGTACTGACAGTGTTTACCCTTAGCTCCATTTTCGTAAAAGCACAAGCAAGTTTTATGTTGTTTGGTTTTCTCGTTTGACTCTAAAGTCTGCGTTTGTTGACAGAACATTGACCCGCAGAGTATCCTGTTTTCTGCATTTTTCACTGTCAGCCTTGACCTGAAACCAGGGAATATTTCCAGTGTTTTCTCCACCCCACTCGGCTTGTAAAACTGACAGCAAAAAATCTCACATAAAAATGCCTTTAAGTTTGAAATAGTCTCTGTGAAATCATTGTGCTTACCGCATGAATGCGCCAACTAATTGTTGAAAACCTTTGAAAAAAGTAGACTTTTTTGGGGGGAAATTTGCCATAAGAAGTAATTGGCCTGTCTCATCATAAAGAATAACATGAGAGACAGGAACACTTCTAAACATCCTTCAGAGCTTAATCCGTGACCTCTGCGTCCTCCCCAGGGGTGTCTGTGCAATTCTTTGTGTGTGTGTGTGAAGCAAGCCACACACCACTAAGCTTCATGCCGTGTTCAGGTTTTTAAAAGCAGGCCAACATAGGCTACTGTCGATCGCATCACTGGGGAAATTAGCGGCTGGTGTCGTCCACTTATTCTGTCACAGACGTATTGGAGCTAATGGAACATATTGATCTTGTGTGTCCACTTTAATTAAATGTGAATGGGTGATGAGCTAGTGGTATCCATGACGGCTCGAACCACAGAGAGGGTGAATTCAGTGAAGAGTCTGAATGCTGCTTTGTGCCTGTTTTATCTCGAGCTCTCATACTGTACGTCGTACGCGTAAATGAGCTGGGCTGCTGCCAGTGCTTCTTGGATTTGTGTGGGTGGCTATAATTATAATTGATAGCTAAGTTGTCTTATGAAAGGGAAAGTCTTTCAACATGCTGTGACTATCTTGTTCCCTCTTATTTTATAATGCCCAAGAGTGAAAAAATACTCACACTATAACTTAAAGGATTAGTTCACTTTTTTAAAAAAAACTTTTGCTGATAATTTACTCACCCCCATGTCATCCAAGATGTCCATGTCATTCTTTCTTCAGTTGAAAAGAAATTAAGGATTTTGATGAAAACATTCCAGGATTTTTCTCCATATAATGCACTTTACTGGTAACCAAACGGTTCTTTACAGTGCAAACTGCAAACTGTTCAAAGGGCCTTAAACGATTCCAGACGATGAATAAGTGTCTTATCATGCGAAACAGTCGCTCATTTAAAAAAAAAAAAAAAAAAAAAGTTTTAAGTTTTTTAAGCTCAAATGTTCGGCTTGCTCTGTTCTGTGATGCACGTTCGTGACTCTCCTGTTCGAACTCATTTATCAAAATGAACGGATCTTTTTTCGAGTCAATTCGTTCATTTCGTTCTTTGAATGAACCAAATGACACGAAAAAAGATTCGTTGACTATTATAAGTCACTTGCTGTGTCTGAAATCACCCTACTCACTTCACTATAGTGGACTATATAGTGAGCTCGCCATTTTGTAGTGCTGTCCGAAAGTATAGTGATGATTATTAGTTTACTCAATGTATCCCAAAATGCATTTTGAAAAGTAATGTACAACCGATGGTCACTAACCCAAGCCCTACATACCATCATGCATTGTGCTGATCGTAAAAATAAGTTACAATCATGTGTGGAGTAGCGCATTATAACAGAAACGGCCAGAAAGGACTTAGTTTTTAAATTTTGGAGAAATAAGCTCAATATAATGGAATGTATTTATTAAAAAAAATCTATTTAGCACAGAGCCGGCTCAGCATCTGACAGATGATGTAATCAACGGCGCCGAGAGACGATCGAGTAGTGTCCGAAAGTGGTGATTCGATTATGCTGGTGAGCTCACTATATATAGTGCTCTGCTCCCTACCCCCTACATAGGGGATACACTGTAAAAAAAAAATCATGATCAAATCAACTTAGATAATTTATATGCTTCAGATAACATAATATTTTGAGTTTCTGATTATTAACTCAATCTCCTTCATGAACTCAATTTTTCAGTTTCAATGAACTTAAAGTTTTCAGGCAACCAGGTTACTTAATTTTTTAAGTTAAACCAACAATATTTTTTTTACAGTGTAGGGAGTAGTGCTTTGAGTGGAGATTTCGGACACAGCCAATGACTGCAGAACAGTTCACTTAACGGCCACAAGTGTCGCTAATAACAAAGGTTTCTGAATTCTTCATATAGTTTACTTTAAAAAAAAAAGTGGGAATGAGATCTTATTCACAGTGATCTTTCTAGAAAATACTGAAAAATAATATTTATTAGATTTGTTCATTTAAACAAATACTTTTAACCATATTACCACAAATTGCTGTGACCCAACAATATTCAAGAGAATTAGCACGACCACGGTGGAAATGTGCCTTAATTTTCCCTAAATGTTCTAGGTCTTGTTTTCTTTCACCTGACATTGTTTTAATTACATAACCTGATGTCCATGTTAAGATCTGCCTACTAAAAATGTATAAAAAGAAGTATAATCCTTTATTCTTGTCTCAACAGATGTATGATGCAGTGATGTAGCCTAAATGATAAAAGCAATGATGAAATCTAGAGCTACTGCTGTGGATGGCAAATGTTTTGTTAAATTTATTTCTCATTTTCTCAAGGCTTCTGAAGTTAATGAGACTTGTGCTGAAGTGTTTCAGGGAGTTTTCAAACGGGCAGGAGAGAACTGTTAAAATATACATGAGCGAAATGCTTTACAGCCTCAATTATGCACCAGTTCAGAGAGAATCGAGACAAAAACACATTTCTGCATTTCAATTAGCAAACTCTCTGCATGAGTTTGCCAATGCTGATCTGCCAAACAACTGCATTCAAAGACCAAACATCTTAAACACACAGGGGGAGGCTGAACTTGCAAATGTGTTTTAAATTGATGTTCATTATTGTGTACATGTGATTTTAGACTGCAAATGGTGCTAAAGTTCATTTGAATTCTCTGTTCATCCAACAACGCATTCTTATCCTATGACAAAACGGCGAAATACTACGCACATGGCACCCGTTATCGTTAATATAACACGCGCTGTGATGGGTAGGTTTAGGTGTGGGGTAGGATAAGATAGTTTCATTTTCACGGCAAAGGATTTATGACATCTTGGGTTCGCGTGTTATATTATCGATAAAAGGGTGCCATGTGCGTAGTATTCTGCCGTTTTGTCATATAGCGTCACATTACATTGTTAATATTAACAAACCGGTTTTAACATTGATAATGATAAAAAAAATGTTTCTTGAGCACCAAATCAGTATTATAATGATTTCTAAAGGATCATGTGAAACTAAGACTTGAGTAAAGGCTGAAAATTCAGTATTCATTACATTTTGAAACATAAAAGAAAAGTGCATTAAACAGGAGTTGCAATAGGTTTTTCTTCCCTATTGTGAGGTATGTGTGAGTGAAACATCTTGAACAAGAGAAAATGTCCAGGAATTGATTGGATGGCTGTGGTTTGCCATTGGTGTGATTTGAGGACAAGCAGAGGTGGACAGTAACAAAGTACATTTACTTACTGTTCTTCAGTACACTTTTTGAGTAGCCAATCTGTACTTTACTTGAGTATTATTTTTTTTCTGGAAACTTTTTACTTTAACTTCACTACATTTTTGCTACGTTTTGCTTGTAGGCGTTGGATTTTGGTTGGAAATGAAAGTCGGGTTGACGTCAGAAAATTATGTGGTGCTTATTTATTTGAGGGAACAGCTATTTGGGTGTCCGAAACAATTGTGGACGTTATAGAGAGTGCGCTTATTCAATCCCACTACTGGAACTGTTCTAAATTTGATATTGATATTGATCAGATATATACAGCCCATTCTCACCCCCAAGGCGTCACTTAACTGACCTTGGGAAGCATCTGGACATGCTTCAATATCTGACGCTTTAGGCGCCCTTTAGCGTTAGTAAGATGACGCCCTAGGATCGCGTGTACCCTACCCCCACCCCATACCTTAACCTAACCGCGTCCTCTAACTTGACGCTTTCCTTTAGCGTCAGTTAGATGACGCCGTAGGATCGCGTCATGTAAGTGACGCTAAAGGGCGCCTAAAACGTCAAATATTGAAGCATGGTCAAAGGTGACGCCTTGGGGTGAGAATGCGTTGATATATAAGGGCGATTTCTGACACAACCAATATCTGATAAACGTTAATATCATTACTAGTCTTCTCGACTAGATGTCATACTTTTTTTTTTTACCTTGTAGAATGTTACAAGGGGTCCCCTTCAGGTTGTGCCGCCCTCACGCCAGTAAATGTATGTTTATGATGCAAAATAATGCACACAAAAGTGAGTGAATATGACATGGATATATTTCAGAAGGTTTACCCAAAGACTGGGTTATTAAAATAGTTATATTTTGCATATTCTTGAACCTTGTGGAGGTCGTCTTCTTTGGTGTCAGTAGCAGGCTATGGCTGTTATTTGAGCCCAGTCCTCAGGGCTAGCAGGTGGCCTGAAAGGCTTAATGAGTGGCAGGAGGTACTGTGCTCAACATTCTTGCCCAGCAGAGGATTTACCTTCCATTTACCCAGGGTGCTCCGTCTGTCTATCTTCCTCAACCCCTCCCAGAATCTACTGGGCTGTCAGCCACCGTACCAGATTAGAAGCTTGAAAAGAAATTGCTGAGAGTCTAGCCTGTATCTCCTCCGCTATTTAGTTGTTGAATACATCACAAATGTTCCATTGCCCCTACTGCACCTGAAGTGGTTAGTTCTCGAAATTGAAATATTCACACAGCTCCGTCTCACTCCAAACCGACTATTCTTGCTGCAGTGCAGTCTATCTGTCAGTCAGCGTCAGATGTGATAATAGCTTCTCACAGGCTTAAGAGTAAACTTGAACTCCATAAAAACTTTGCAAACAGAAGTGCCTCAAGGAATCATTTTGAAATGCCAGCCTCAGTTTCCAGACGACAGCACAATTTCCTGGACTCTGCACCCTCTATTTTAAGGAATAAAGCGGATGTTTAAAAAACAGCCACAATAAAGATATAGTAAACATAGCTTCATTTTGACTATTCATCAATTCCTTTGTTCGTAAGAAACTAAATTCTAACTAAAGATATTTCGGTTGCACTTTATTTTAAGATGTCATTGTTACAGTGTATTATATTATATGTAAGAAGTGAGTAATATTAATCAATTTCATGTACTTACTAAAGGGTTAAAGGGATACTCGAGTTAAACAGTTGGGTTTTACCGTTTTTAAAAAATTTTTTTTATTATTATTCCATTCAGCCGATTTTCTTATATTTAGAAGAATATCAGTAACCAGACAGTTTCGGGTCTCATTGACTTCCATAGTATATATTTTTTCCTACTGTGGAAGTCAATGGGACCAGAAACTGTCTGGTTACTGATATTTGGTTACTTCTAAATATCAGAAAATCGGCTGTATCGATCTGAAAATGGTAAAACTCAACTGTTTAACTCTGGGGGAGTTGTAAATGAGCCCATTTCCAAAAAAAGTGGAGTATCCCTTTAAGGTAGGATTAGGTTTTGGTTGGAGGTTAATTACATGCAATTATGCATAATTTACTATTACTGTTAAATACATGTATGTAAGGACATATGTAAGGACACTGTAAAATAAAGTGTTACTGATATTTTTAATTGAAAATTAGTGTTAGCATAGATTTTTTGTTAATATAATATTTAATTTTTTATTAATGTAACAATATTTACTAAATATTTCTTTGTGCCACCAACAACAAAGCGGCTTACAAAATGTAAGTTCTATATATGTAGGAGCTCAAAAGCAATGGATAAAACTTCTAATTCGAGAAGAATTTCCAAAAAGGTCCCAGCAGATTTAGCTTGGGCATTTTAAGATTTAGCTGAAAATGTAATGCTTGTTCCGGTTACGTCAAAAAACCTTGGATGTTTCGTGGAGGAGTTTTCAGAGAGGAATCCAGGCGCTTTTTTAATCCCCCAGGGTGCTTATGAAACCAGTCTGCAAGCATCAAAAAATCATTTATTCAAACCCTTCAATAGACTGAATGAGTAACAAACACATCAACCGGTATTAGGCACCAGGAATTCAGTTCACAAGGACGCCAGTGGGATCTGCTGCATGATCCCAGAAAGTCCCCTTCAAATGGAAATGTTTAGCAGTGAGCCGTTTACTACAGAAGACAAACTCCCCCTGAAACAAAATTTAAATTCACATCCCTTTCAAGAGATTTAAGACTGTAAGCGAGCAAAAACCCAACCTTCAACATCAATTTTCTTTAGATTCAATATAAATTAAACTCTAATCACAAACAATAATTTAGACTCTTCCTTCTTTTCTTTAAAAACCAAGCAAAATAAAGGTTACGGTGAGGTAAACGAATAGGTCAATTTTTGGATGATGTAGAAGCAGATATGGACCCAGAATGTTCTTTTAAACATAATCCAGCATTCAAATCCAGGAAAACTGTAACAAACACAAATGCCCTCATCATCCATCATATAGTCTCATGTGCAATTTTGTTTCTTTACTTATTTTTGTCACAAACACATCAATTAAATGCATTTATCAAATGTTTAAACCTTCAAGAAATCTCAAAACGAGAGGAAGTCCTTGATAATACATTGTGCTGTAGAATCTATACAAGTAGCAGTTTAAAACTCATTTCAGAGAGACTTAAAAGTCCCGCAGGAATTGTACCTCCTGCTCGAGTAAACTTGCAGTTTCCCATGGGGATGTTCTGCAGATCTGTAGACGTTTCGGATGTTTCGTATAACGCTGTGTCCGTAAGGCGTTTTGGAACCAACATGAACATGCTGTACTGCCATTGAAAATGAAGTAGTAAGTTTCACGAAAGAAAATCATGCTTTAGTTGCCGTTTGACATAGTTCACTGGAAAGTTCTTGACCTTGTTTGATTTGCAAAAGAGTCTCCAAAGAGCAGATATTGGTGCAAGAGTGTAGTGTGTCTTTGTGCATTTGTTTGGCAATGAACAAGCATGGCATGAGTTAGCATTGTGCTGTAGGGAAAAGGCCTTTGTGGCCTCTCTTCTGGAGATTTTTCAGCTCTTCTCTGTGGCTCCTCTCAGCAGTGGATAGATGGTTTGTTTTTGAGAGTGGCCGTGACTGACCACAGCCACACCACACCCACTGAGCAGAGCTTCAGGCCAGCCAATGACAATCCAGCTCTGCTGCAGTCCATTCAGGGTAGTTAGAAGACCATGACACCTGCAATGAGAGACGGCACAGTATGAAACCAGAATTCCTCACAACTCCGAGCCAATCTCTGTAATTTGAACCTAGTCATTGCACTCAAACTTGATGCAATCGTAAGAGGGAATATGAATTAACTGGGAGAAAAGAAAGGGAAGACAGACAATTTCTTGAGATTCTCTACCAAAGTATTGAGCTTAGTGAATGTTTGCAAAAAGTTTTTTTTTTTTCCACGAATAATGACTTGATTCTTTTATAAACAAACAGCATAACCGGTGTAGACTAATTCTTGAAACGACTTTTATGAACTGGGTTTTCTAATGAGTAGAGTTATGAGTAAGTTTGACCCAGTATGAAACTGCCCTGTATAACAACATTGGCAGAGATGAAAAATAGACTAAAATAAATTTAAAAGAATCAATTGTAATCAAATCAAGATCTTGTGAACCAAAATTATATCTGTATCCTTACCATGTTTTGATATACCACGCGAGAAACGTATCTTACATTACCTGCTGTTGCAATGGAAATTTCCTTAGTTGGCACACAGAAAAGAGGAAATTAGACTCAAAACCTGAATCTAAAACACTTTGAAATCAATCACAGTCATCAATGAACCTTGTCTGTTGTGTCTGTGGAGAACATATGGGATTTGCAGTCTTGTAGGACTTTAAATGAGTTTACGCTTACAGAAGATTTAAAATCAATCGCTTGCAAACAGGGGTGTCTGACTGCCTCTAATTCAATTCTCATCACCTCTAATACATTCCAATTTAAAGCTAATGCCTCCCCTAGAGGGTGTAAGCAGTTAAACCACAACAATGAAATGATTTCAGAGCCTGCATTGACATATCCATCAAAACGAACTCCTGCTCTTTATGAACTAAAAACAAAGTAAGTATTTTGCAGATCCCAGGTGTGGGTTTTGTGTCCATCTACTTTATAATTCATTAAATGTGAGATTCGGATCTGGCATAATAGCTGCCACATGCACTTGAAGGGAATGCATGCTGACACTGTTTAAAATACTTTTCAGAGGATAAAACTGCTATGTGTAGTGTGCTAAATGTGTTATTGCCTTAGGTGAAAGGCTCAAGGTAAATCCCTGTGAGCAGGTGAATTGAGTGTATAATTCTATCTTGAGAAATACTATACTGGTCTACAAAGCCCTAATTAAAAACACAAAAATAAATAAATAAAATTAACGACCCATTCGGAATTCCACCCTATCATTTTTTTATTATTTTATTTTCCCATTTAACTTCTACACACAGACTAGTCCATTCAAACAACTAATGTTTTGTTGATCAAACCTAAAGAAAAAATGGCAATAGTGGAGCAGGTATAATGTCAGAACCCAGATGTCTAATTTGCCGCTGGTTCCTTTGAGATTTTCCTATGGGGTTTTTCAATGTAGGAGTAAAATAAAGCCTGTGGTAAACAAAACTTTGCTATACTTTGACGTTTTTTCTTGATCTTTTAAGACCCCATAGGAATGTCTTAGTAGAAGACTAATTCGCTACTGGTTCTTTTGAGCTCTGACGTCATTCCACTCTATTGCCACATGTTGCTTTGCTTTGCTATATGCAACTGTTTTTTTAAGTATTTTTTATTTTGATATAAATATAGACATTTAAATATACACTCACCTAAATGATTATTAGGAACACCTGTTCAATTTCTCATTAAGGCAATTATCTAATCAACGAATCACATGGCAGTTGTTTCAATGCATTTAGGGGTGTGGTCCTGGTCAAGACAATCTCCTGAACTCCAAACTGAATGTCAGAATAGGAAAGAAAGGTGATTTAAGAAATTTTGAGCATGGCATGGTTGTTGGTGCCAGACGGGCCGGTCTGAGTATTTCACAATCTGCTCAGTTACTGGGATTTTCATGTACAACCATTTCTAGGGTTTACAAAGAATGGTGTGAAAAGGGAAAAACATCCAGAATTTGGCAGTCCTGTGGGGGAAAATGCTGTGTTGATGCTAGAGGTCAGAGGAGAATGGGCCGACTGATTCAAGCAGATAGAAGTCAGACTTTGACTGAAATAAACACTCATTACAACCGAGGTGTGCAGCAAAACATTTGTGAAGCCACAAGACGCACAACCTTGAGGCGGATGGGCTACAACAGCAGAAGACCCCACCAGATACCACTCATCTACACTGCAAATAGGAAAAAGAGGCTACAATTTGCAAGAGCTCACCAAAATTGGACAGTTGAAGACTGGAAAAATGTTGCCTGGTCTGATGAGTCTCGATTTCTGTCAGAATTGAGTCAGAATTTGGCGTAAACAGAATGAGAGCGGGATCCATCATGCCTTGTTACCACTGTGCAGGCTGGTGGTGGTGGTGTAATGGTGTGGGGGATGTTTTCTTGACACACTTTAGGCCCCTTACTGCCAATTGGACATCGTTTAAATGCCACGGCCTACCTGAGCATTGTTTCTTACCATGTCCATCCCTTTATGGCCACCATGTACTCATCCTCTGATGGCTACTTCTAGCAGGATAATGCACCATGTCACAAAGCTTGAATCATTTCAAATTGGTTTCTTGAACATGACAATGAGTTCCCTGTACTAAAATGGCCCCCACAATCACCAGATCTCAACCCAATAGAGCATCTTTTGGGATGTGGTGGAACAGGAGCTTCGTGCCCTGGATGTGCATCCCACAAATCTCCATCAACTGCCAGATGCTATCCTATCAATATGGGCCAAAATGTCTAAAGAATGCTTTTAGCACCTTGTTGAATCAATGCAACATACTGTAGAATTAAGGCAGTTCTGAAGGCGAAAGGGGGGTCAAACACAGTATTTGTATGGTGTTCCTAATAATCCTTTAGATGAGTGATATATATATATATATATAGGGAAGGATAAATATTGGTATAAAGACTGATTACTAGGGATCGACCGATATGGATTTTTTAGTGCCTATACCGATACCGATTTTTTCCCCATCAGCCTTAGCCGATGACCGATACGGGCTGCCGATTTTCTTGAGCCGATATTTGGAGCCGATACATTTTGCTCCCTCAATTTACATCTTAAAAATAACATGATGTTAACAAATGTTACAGGTCTCAATTTAATAAAAGTAACATTTAATTAACTTCAAAAATTAATATTTAACAAATAGTAAAAACATGTGAGGTAGAACAAGAAGAAGTAGATAAACAATTTAACAAATATTAAAAACATAAAGTAGAACAAAAAAAGTTCAGTGCTGAAAATAAATATTTAAGCATAAATTAAATAATTACACTATTGCACACAGTAGCAACCAGCATAATAAAGTGCACAGTGCACACTGTACTTCATTTTAAAAGAAACGAACTATATACTGCATGGTTTCAATTTTTCTACATAAAATAAAATGAGCATGTCTAGTCTCTTTATATCACTGCGATGGCGAGGGAGACACACCACACGCGTCCAAACCTCAGCCAGGAGAGCGCTGAATAAATCTCCCACAAAAAACACTGAACAACGTTGGCATTACTTAATCCTATGACCAGTGTTCGTTACAGCACCCGTATGCATACTAGGGCTGTCAAAATTACTCAAATGGCGTTTGCATTTTCCCTCTAAAAAAAACATATTCGAACATCCCGTAGCGCGTTTTGTTGTTGACGCGCATTACGTCAATAACAGGACACATTAATGCAAAGAGACATAACTACTAGTATTAGATAGTTTATTTGAGTTTAAACATATTTAACAACGTATTAAAAAGCAAACTAAATCAACTAATGGCCAAGACCGCAGAGCTCACTCTCTCGCCTGGACTTGCTCAGGCACGCTCTCTCTCTCTCGCCCTCACGCTCTCTGCGCGTCGGTTAAATGAACAACAAACAAATGTTGAGTGCTGATCAAGAGTTTTGTGCAAGCAATTTAAGGTTGCGAGTCGCGACTCGTGTCCCAAATATAGCAGGCTTCATTCAGTGATTGAAGTTTCACAGTATAGAACCGACAGTGAGCGCTCCGAGCGAGCTGTGCAGCAGTGGTAACGTTATTAGTCTGCAACCGCGGGCGTGTTTTTCCATATTCAAATATTAATTTTCACCTTCAAAATTAATACATATTCGAATGTAGAATATTCATAGACAGTCCTAATGCATACTGAACGGATAGCCTACACCTTAGCTATTTGCAGCTCCCTAATACAATGGCAAGCAGTTAAGTTTTATAGACGAGGCATTCGCGTTTTCCATTTGGACCCACAAACTTGCTTAGTTGCAAGCACATAACAGTTATAGGGCGACGTGTTTCCATTTTCAAAGTGTTTGACAATATTTCAGCAGTCAAACATTTAAAAGATCCTTTGAAAGTTTAAGTTACCATTCTCGTGAAGAGCAGGTTGCACTCTGCTAGTGGGGGAGGGCGGGGCACGTAAACTGCAGCGTCTCTAGCAGCACAGAGCTGCCCGTGGCCGCCTGTCTATAAATAACGCCGGGGGGAAAAAAAACTATCGGCGAACGCGCAGCGGTGTATCGGCCGATTCCGATACACGTAAAAACTTCAAATATCGGCCCGATATATCGGCCGGCCGATATATCGGTCGATCACTACTGATTACAGTTAGCAGTGCCATTCCAGGAAACAGGGCATCTGCCTCTTGAGTGTGCAAATCCACAGTTTAAACAAGGCACAATGACTAGGCAAATCTTATCCAGCCTTCACCATTGTGTCAGTGCAAAGTGGGCCAGAGAAGGTGATATGCTTGGGAAATCTGGTCTTTTGCTACCTGTATCGGCCTGTTTCCACCAGTTGGAAGAACAGTGTACACTGCCAAAACATTGTGTTTCCTGCTTTAGTAACATGCATGCCACAAAGAGTGATTAGATTAAAAAATCCAATCCGATTTATGGGTTCTGTAGCAGAAAAACAATTAGCTGGTTTAGTTTTTATAAGGCCCCCTCCTTTAGTGGATGGGATGGGAGGTTGTGGTGGTTGGCAAGAGGTTAGAACTGTTACAACTGGCAAATTACCTGGATTAGTTGAACACAATGCTGCCAATGAAACTGCACTGTTGGCAGGAACATCAGTAACTAAGTCTTATTGAGGACATATGGGATGTGCTATAGGGGTGTCAAAAGAGATGACGCTGCCAATGCCAGAATATTCCCTATTATATTTACCTGGAGCTTCTGGTCATAATTCACATCCTGTAAATTAATCAACAAGTTTGATGCTACTTTTTTAAAAAGCATTAATAAGCTCATACTTTGGAAACAACAATGACATTTGAAAACTATGATGTTGCTTGGGCAATTTCTGACCATTTATCCAGTGGTCATTTAGAGGATAAAAAGAAAACTGTGCCAGCATTTTCCTCCAAAAAAAAACACACACTCAAATGCTAGTTGATTCCATCAAACACAGGGAGATTCCCGAACAGAAGTGGTTTGAGAAAGCCCACTGTAAAGTTGTAGTGCAAAGGAAGGCCTTTGTTCAGGTAAAGTGTGGGGGTGGGGTAACTCAAAGGAAATGGTTTTTAAACCTTTTTTCCCTGTGGAATATAAAAGATGATTCATTGTGTAGACAAAAAAACAACAACAATACAAAACAAACAAATTCTAAGTCAGTGGGTTCCAAACTTCATTGAGTTCTCTTATGAGAGGTTCTCTCATACTGCGTTATATCTTACGCTAAGGGAAAACCTCTTTTCCACAAGATACTGAAGCCAAAAATTATCCTTAATTCTGAATTAATGTAAAACGCAGCATGCAGACATGGACAAGACAGCTTGCTGCCTATTGGCTGTCCTGCAGCAACTGCAGCAGCCTATCGAGAGAGACCCTTGGTGACGTCAGATCCAATGGGGGTACTTTGCGCCCACTACGTCGCCTCCCGCCAAAGCAGGAGTGGCCTGGGCCTATAAATATAGCTCGATGGGCTGATATAATCTGATTTTTCATCGGATCCAGCAATGTGTGATCTTTGCTGTGGAGTGAAGACGCCGAGCCGTCTGAGAAAAGCTTTCTGCGGGATGAGCCTTTGCATCTGAAGCCGCTGGCCTTCATCTGGCCGCCTTCAGTCGCCGTACCTGCTACGCTTTCCGTTGTTTTAATCCTTTAACTCAGCGGAGTGTGTTCGCCGCTTCGACTCACACTCTCCCTCTCTATCTAAAAGAGCAGCATCTTTTTAAAGATGGAGTGACAGGGATGGGGACCGCCATTTCATTTGTCTCAGCAGCATTGTCTGTGGTGGACGGTGCTAAAGATGGAGGATACCACTCTCTTCCTCCAGTAGAAGAAGTTGTAGCGGCCCATCTTTGCTCTCCCTCTGATGGATGGCGAGCTAAGACAAAGCTACCTTCTAAAGCTTGTCACACTACTTCCACTATGCACAGCTGCGCTTTTACCGCCGCTGGGCAGGCTGTATCGGCATTACACTCGATGGCCGTACTGCTGATCTTCCAAACCGACCTTCTCTGAAAACTAGACGCAAACCACCTTTGCCCAGTCAGGACATTTCAAGAGTTTGTGTCTCGCTCATCTGTTTTCAGACAGATTGAGCAGCTCTTTGTTTCGTTCAGAGAATGAGCTAAAGGACTAGCCGGAGTAGCCACATCGAAACAGAGCCTATCCAGATGGATAGTTGATGCCATAGCGCTGGCATACACGTCTAAAGGCTTGAAGTATTCTTTAGGTGTTAGAACGCACTCCACAAGAGGCATGGCTTCATTGTGGGTTTGGTCTATCGGGATTACCTTGCAGGATATCTGTAATTATCTCTACATTAAAATGGTTTTATAAGCTAGAGGTTCCCGCCAGTATTGTCTGCCCCGTTACTTCAGCTCAGAATATCTAAACCACTTGAGCACCTCTCGTTGATCGATAAAATAACTCCATGGGCAAAAGTAAGACCCATACCATTACCCAGTTCAGGCCGAACATTTTCACCCTGACTGTGTGGAACACTGTTGATGTGATTAGTTCCCTTAGGATGCTAACTTATTGTGAATGCCGCTTCTAGCCTCTCTTCTCAGACTCCTTGTGAGTCCCTGATGATTATGAGCCCCTGCCTTAGAACCTCTCGTAAGAGAATGTACTCAGTTACTAGCGTAACCTTGGCTCTCTCAAGAATAGGGAACGAGTACTGCGTATCTTTGCCATGCCTGCAACATGCTTTGGTTTCCTTTGGGCTGATATAATCGTTTTTTTCATCGCCATCAAGCTATATTTATAGGGCTAGGCCACGCCCACTTTGGGGGTAGGTGACGTAGTGGGCGCGAAACGCCCCCATTGGATCTGACGTCACCAAGGGCTTCTCTCGATAGGCTGCTGCAGTTGACGCAGGACAGCCAATAGGCACGCAAGCCATCTTGCCAATGTCTGCATGTTGCCTCAATGCGTTTTACAGTGATTCAAAATGAAGGATAATTTACAAACCCCTAGCGTTAGATACTACTCAGTACTCGTTCCCTCTTCTAGAGAGAACCAAGGTTACATTAGTAACTGAGTACGTTTTATTGTACAGCCAAAAAACATTTTATTTTAAAAATATCTTCTGTGTTCTGCAGAAGAAAGTTAGGAACAACATTAATGTGAGTAAATTTACATTTTTGGGTGAACTATACTTGGAAAATAATATGCAGTTTATAAACTATACTACTCAGAAAAAAAGATGTATATAAATAACGGCTCATGAATAAAATGTTTGACAATGTGTGGCATAAAATAAAAACTAAAAATTATAGGGACTACCATGAGACAAGCTTTACATAAGCCTTTTCATTTAATGGAAAACCTCTGCCAACTAAACTCTAAAAGCTTTTCTTCATTTTCTTTGCTTTTTTTTAAGGGACGTTAGGTCTCCAGAAAAACATACTATACCGTGAATGAAACTTGATATACAGTTTTCAGCAAGGCTGTCTGGTTATGACTAATAATGTCAAATTTAGACAGTGGGATTCAATTATCCTGTTGTCTAACATGATGCACAGCTTTCTGAAATGGATTACATTCAGGTACTCCTCTCCTTGTCCCTGGCCGCTGCAGGTTTTAAAATATTTATAAACTGAAAGTGGAATCCCAACCCTGCACATGCCGGCCTTTAAATCATTTATGAAGCTCATTCTTCTTTGTTTTGTTTTTCATAATGACAGAGACGTTCCACTATGGAGACCAACAGGCATTTTAAGTGTGAGACAGTGAGACCATAGAGCTGGTCTGCCTATACTCATCTATATGAATTCTTCATTGCTTCAACTCAGTAGGAGTTTGAAACACACCAGCCTTGCTTTCCACTTCTTTAGTTACTTTATCAGGAGAGAGAAGGTTGTGAGGCTGAACAGGGTAAAGATATGAATAGGAGACTGTGGGAGGTCTATATAATACTTGAAGAATTTGAAATCTGACATCTTTGCTCAAGGACGGTCAGGTCTGCTGCAAGGTTGTTTTTGAGTTGTAAATAACTCAATCATAAAAAATACGCCTCGAGCCCAAGCTGTGATGTTAAAAGCTGTTTTTCCACCTTTCGGGCCGAATGGCTTCAAGAACGGTAAAGAATGGTTCCAGTTAAATTCCACTTGAGCATGGCACGCATACAAACCGTTCTTGGCCCGGAATTTTTAGACCCTTTTTACACAAGTGCGTTTTCGTTTTAAAATGCATCACTTTTTCTACGGTTACGTTGCGGAAAAAAGAGACTAAATACAAATATAAAAATATAAATTTAAGCATCCTTTAAAAAACATCTACTATAAAGAAATATTGCCAATCTGCTACACACCTACCAATTTTAATGCACATCAGTAAAAAAAAAAAAGCTATCAGCAGAGTCTAGCAGAGCCATGCTAACCAACTAAACTAAGCTTTAACCCTTTGGTTGGTATGTTTATTCTCTTCCTGTGGGCGTTCCTGGAGGACGCTGCTGCTGCCAACATCCTTCGGTAGGCCTGCCAGGGCGTCCTTCAGACATTCTGATTTTGAGCCCCCTGGGGCTAATTATAAAACCCAGCTTTTGCTGGGCCACCTGCTTCTCTGTGAAATGAAGCACTTGTGGTGTGAACGGAGTTGCTGGCTGGTGAAGAGTGTTAATGATTACTCACAGAAGTAATCATTTTCTAATCACCAGGAGATGCAATGAGACGGCTGTGGTCCCTCCCCAGGCAGTCTAATTCAAATGACACAAGTGAGAGATGTTCAGCTGACTGTTATGACGCATTCATAGAGACCATCGGCACAATTGTAATTCCTCAGTGTTAGGTTTAAGAAGCAACAACCTTTGCTGCGTCCATATACAAACCAATATGCAGGCAGACCATCATTCAACTCTGACTTCAGGCAGACAAGGGGCTCGCTGGCTTCCGAGAAAGGCTGTTCATGCAAATATTAAGTCTGTAATGACCTATTAGCCCTGGTCTTCATAAGTGCTGACAGACAAGATATTATGATGGCAGAAATGATAATGAGTCTAAGATGCCTAAAGAAGAAAGGGTATTATAATGAAGCTTAATGCATTTCATATAGTCAATAAGCATTTTTTTTAAAGTTCAATTCAATGCTTTACATTTATACTCTTAAGCTTTTGTTTGATAGTAAAATAGGGAGCTTATAATGGAATGATGGGAGAGTTTTCTTGCTTCTTGGGAGAGTGTAATCGTTATAATTTATTTATAACTTTAAACCAAAATTAAAAAAACAACAACTTTAAAATACTGTGGTGATGCATTGAAATAAATTATTGGAATTAGCTGTTGTTTAGAATGACTAAACAGATTTTATTTCGTATACACAGCTCAAATACAATAATTTATTTTGCTAAAATACATATAGCTTTAAAAACTGAAATTGGGCTAATATCTTTTACCTTGTCGAGAATACACAAAAGATGGAAACAAGAAATTAGCAGGTACCTTAAGTAACAAACCATTCACTCTTCACACATAATAAATATAGTTCCTCTAATGAAGCAAATACATAGCTCTTTATTAATGCACCAACAGCCAAAGAAAATGATTGCTTCTGGGCATGGGGACTTCAATGCACAAATGGGAAATGCAAATTCTGCAAATCGCATTTCAATTGTTCAAACTGTTTCTGTTCACATCTTCAGCCAAGACTGAACATATTCAGTGGTCAAGATTTAAGTGCAGAAGAAAAAAAATCATTGTTGTGCTTTTGATGGGGAAACAAAATGATTCAGCAACAAGAAGCACCCTCCTCCTGAAATCTCTCTAGACTGAGTCCCTCATTGCAGCCTGTAATTACAGAGATTAAGCCACTTTGTGCTCTCACTCAACCTAATAGCCAATTGACAGAAAAAGCTTTGTAATGTAGATCACAAATCAATTTTTCAATGGCTTACTAGTGCTGACGCATCACTATGATCCTAAGTGAGAATTCATGAGATGTTCAAGCCTCCACCTTCAGGCTTCAACCCTCTAGAAGATGTTGCCCTTCAATGACAGCCGCTGCTCTATAATATTCCTAGACATCCAGATGATTTAACACAATTTTCTCTTTGCTCAACCACTTTCAAAAACCTCAATAATAAGAGCACTCAGCCGCTTTCAAAGAAGGCTGTCAAGCCCCAATTTAACATTTTGGCATTCAGTTCTCTTGACAAAAATCATTGTTTATGTGTGAAGATCGACAGCCTGCTGACTTCTGTTGTTACTCTACTTAGAATTATGATAAGCACTTTTCAGTGGAAGCACCTACAATGCAAAATGATTCAGTTGTGTGTGTGTGTGTGTGTATATAGATCAGATAAGGTAATACAGATACTTGCACATTCAGAAAGAATAGTTAGTCATTTCAGTATAAAGTTTTTCAATACACAGGAGCACATCAAAAATGAAAGAAAAGCCAAAAACCTTACCCAGATCAGCTCCATACACTTTAATTGGAGGCGACTATGCAGGAAGATGTTTCCAGGTGCTGACAAAAGCAGTTGGAATCAGTGAATAAGGCACGGTAGTTATACTGTTCCAGCTATCCGACGTCGGATCATAACAATCCAGGGTTTTACACCGCTGTGTACCAAAGTACCCACCGACCACATAGAGTTTATTACCAGAGGCCACAGCATGGCAGCTCATTCTTTTAGAAGTCATGTCACCTACACGCGTCCATTGATTGGTCTCGCAATCAAATCGGTAGGCGGACGCTGCTGTGAACTCTGTGTCACCACCCATTATGAATATCTGACTGCCGAGAACGGCAGCGGCGGTGTATCTCCAGGGTTGCGGGCACTCGGCAGCTATGGTCCAACGGTTCTCAACAGGGTCATAGCACTGGACCTTTGAGGCCTTGTCCCTGTGGATGGTTGTTCCACCAAACACAAAGAGTTTCAGCTTGGCACTGACCACTGCTGCATTGCTAACACCATCCCTAAGTGGTGCCATCATTGTCCATTTGTTGGTTAAGGGGTCATACCGCTCAACCTGTTTAAGAGATACTGAAGGGGAGGCTGGGAAGACACCTGCTATGGCAGTGTGACCTCCCACAACATAAAGGCAGTTTTCAAGTTCAGCCGAGCCATGTCCAAAACGTGCAATTAGCATTGGGGCACCTTTCGACCATTCTTCATGTACCGTGTCATATATCCAAACATCCTTTGACACTCCATTTTCTGACCCCCTTCCTCCTGTCACGTAAACTTTGCAGCCAATGGCACATGCACTGAACTCCTTTCTGGGACTGGGAAGATCTGATTTAGGGATGATCTCTTTTGCTTTGTGGTCCACTTGGTAGATCTTATCACACATAAACGTCTGACCCCCAAGAATGAGAAGCGTGTGCCCAGCTTTGCGAGGCCTAGCGCAGGGGCTAGTGACAACGCCGTCATTCTGCAGAATCTTTTTCTTACACTGCATGGCCTCATCAACAATCTGTCGGCTCCTTTTATCAGACATCACAAGTTCCTCACATGCCACGGCCTCGATGAGGCATCCCGAGGGCAACAATGCGAGGCGTAGTCCTCGCAACAGTTCAGGAAGATGGTCTCTGCGGCTGTCTAAGTCATACCTAACCCAGCGCATGACCGCGTTGAACACAATCTGTTCATCTTCAACCTCCAACTCATCACTCAGGATGAGATCCAAAAGCTTGTCTTTCGAGAGGCCACAGAAGTCTTCAGTGTCTCGAAGGGTCTCAAAGTGAATGAGGCACATCCTCCATGACAGCTCATAAAGGCGCTTGCACTGATGAGCATCAGAGAGCAGCATCATTCCTAAGCAGTTTGAGGAGTGCAAATTCTTCTCCAAAAATTCTGCTGCTGCATCACGGATATCATGAAACTGTAGCATATCTCCGGCCTCGAGAAGTGACTCTGCATTCTCCTCATTGATGATGACACGTGAGGAGTAAGCAAAGTCCAACAGTAGCTCCAGAACTTCTGGGTGAACACTGTCACGAAAGTTAACCTCATTGTCAAGGCTTTCACGGAGGCCACCGCTAAACATGGCTTCAAAGTAGCGACTGCAAGCAGCAAGCACAGCTCTGTGACAGGGAAAGGAGCGGTCGCCTGCCCATAGAGTTACATCTGTGAACATGCACTGTTTGCGAAGGGTATTGAGGTGGGTGAGCACACTGTCTGGATGAGAGGGCTTGTGGAAGAGCGAGATGTTCATGGAGCCTGTGCTCGTCCTCGACTTGCGGTTTTCATGGACGCTGACTGACATCTTTTCCAGCACGTCCAAATTTTCACTCGTTCCAATATCCCGAACTAGGAAAATAAAAAAGCACAACAAGAGGTTAGGCAAGTGAAAAGTATCTTCAGTATTGGGGATGACTCACTGCTCTACATTTTATGCTTGGCAATAATATTACCAGTGAGAAAGTGGAATGGTGCTGCATCAACAAAATCTAGAGCCAACTAGTGCTAGTTTTTTCACCTGCAGACAACGTAACTATTAATCTTGGATGATTAGCATTAGCTTCAATGTGGTTGTAGTATTTGTCATACCTTGGCTCAATAATCTTTTACAAGCTTATTTTTTGTGTATAATGTCTAGAGATTTAAAATGCATTACCTGGATGACATTTTTACATCCTTCAATAGACAAACTTTGCTTGACATTTAACTAGATATTACCGGCTCTTTCAGCAATGTAATATTACTTCAACAGTTAAGTTCACTGTAAATTTGTTCAGAGGATCTGAGAACTGTAATCCTTCTTTACACTGTTAAGCCAACACAAAGTACACAATTAATCAACTCAGTCTCTAATTCTTACAGTTATGCTGACAGGTTGTTATTAAATCAGCAATCCTTTGTTTTTGGCAAACAGAACCTCAGGTGTTCATTGTAATTCTGGTATTATAGAGTTTGAAAAAAAATGAAGTTCGGGAAATTGCAAGAGAACATCTATCTAACAAAAAAGCGAGGTTATGTGACTTGACATGAACAAACTGCCAGAATTGTCCTGTCACTTAAATACATAACACCCATAAGGTGTTTTGCTTGGTCAGGTTTGCTTTAATGCAGTGCATGATTTGGTGAAATCCAGACAGTTTTGCCCTTTCGGTCTGCAAAGGTTCAATGTTATCAGTGGCTCTTTGTGTAAGTGAATGTGCTTACATGCAAACTGGATTCTTTAACTGATGCGGTTTGAGGTTATTGTGATGAGAGAGGGGCGCAAGCATGCACAAACATCAGCAGGGTCTTTATGGATCACACTCCCGAGTTGACATGAATCACAATGCCAGAGGTTGACCACAAAGGATGCAAGGTCACAGCTATCCGTGCAGAAAGCTATGCAGGGGGATAAGGGCAACTGGGAGGCTGGTATCGGAGGGATTGGATGCAGGCAGGGCTGTTGATGGGTAAACGAAAATAGGGAGCAAGCAGGTGTCTAAAACCACTTACAGCGACAAAAACTGCTGACCCACGCACAGGCACTGACAGTGAGGATCTGAGGGGGGGTCTGCATTGGTCCCAAAAAGCGTCCCCTCAACAGACCAGGTCGACAGAGTTGTCCTTAATGGGACCAGGGAACAAAGAGAAATGCATTTATTTCTTTCACATATAAATATGAGCGCCCTTGTAAGGGCTTCCAGGCATTTCTTGCAAGCTATGGCTTTTGTGACAATAGATTCAATGTTGCGTAATCCCACAACAGTTGACTTATGGTCAGGTTTGTGGCTGACTTAAAAAAAAAAAGAACTGAAAAAGAAGCCTAACTATTATTTCACAGCTTGATGAAACTGCCTTGGAGTTCCTGCATGGTTCATCCCATCACCCGTGGTAACCATCACTCAACAACAGCATGAGCTGTGCCAAAGTTGCTGAATCATTCAATGCGAACAAACTAACTACCTATCCATGCGGATATTCTCACCAGCATGAATGACACCTTTTAATTGCAATGCCACTGAGAGGCTCAGGCACAAAGGTCTTATTTTCTTTGAATGTTCTTCCTGTGTAAACATCCAAGCTCCTAGGACTAAATAGCTTTTCCAGGTTCTTTTCACTGAGGATGTTGGTATTCTAGAGCTGTATTTCAGTTAAGCTACAGCAAAGGAGGGAGGGAGGTGCGTTTTGTGTGTTCGAGGAAAGTCAAAAGCGGGCAACCTCACGGATTTGAAAAAGCTCAATGAATCACTGGCCTGCATGAAGTCCATCATTAGGACCAAATTCTTCTATCAGCACGCAGCCTAAAACATTTAACACAAGTATGTGGACACAGATGTTTCTAAGCAAGCTTGATTATGCACAGATTGTGCACCGCTACAATTCAAAATGCAGCAGTACACAGCACGTTTTACCTTTAGAGCAGGGTTTCTCAAACTCGGTCCTGGAGAGCCACTGTCCTGCAGAGTTTAGCTCCAACCCTGATCAAACACACCTACCTGTGAGTTTCTATTGATCCTAAAGTGGCCCTCCAGGACCTAGTTTGAGAAACCCTGCTTTAGAGGAACATCAGCTTGTCACTGAGAAATTGAAGGGACAACTTTGTACTCTATATAGCTCTAAAAGGTGCATGTAAGTACCATAGACCAGTAATACGTTTCCTTAAGATACTACTAAAACCTTTAGCCGCGTTTCCACCGCAGGAACTTTCCGCAGGAACTAAGAACTTTGGGGTGGTACCCGGTGTGTTTACACTGCAGGAACCAGGGTCTAAAATGAAGTTCTGGGTAAAAATCCCCCCCAGAAAGTTCCTGCTGGTGAGGCAGTACATTTTCAGAGTTCAGGAACTTTCGGGGTGGGCTTGTGCGCTGAACATGTTTATTGGTTCTTACCACATATTCTTTCTGCCCGATGGCGCATGTTCTTCCCATCCATCTCACGGTCAATGTCTGCTGATAACAAACATCTACTTTTATATCTAGCTTTACAAGCTTTCTGAATACGCTTTGAGTGCTCGTCTATTTTCTGCCGTTTTGTTAATTACCTCGTTATTAAACCAATCGCACACAAAAGCAGCACAGCTTGAATCTCCTCCAAACAAAACTCAAAACAAACATGCAGGCTGGGAAGAGCAGTCGCATGTAATTCAACATCACTAATCTTCCCGGTACTTTAGTCCGCGCAGTAAGCAAGCGGTCTGAGGCAAAAAAGTTCCTATGAAAAAAGTTCTTAGTAATTGCGGTGGAAACGCGACTTTTTAGGGGTAAATATATAAAATACAAAGTTATTCTTTTGAGGGTCCCGTCTCCTAGCCGAACACTTTAGTAGTTGCTACTGACAATAGCCTGACATAAAATTGAGAATGAGAAACTGCATAAACTGTAAATTGAGTTTGCTGCTAATGTTACAGTGGGTTTTAATAATATGGCCATTTTTGTGGTGATGTCAACAAATATAGTGAAAGCATTAAAAACAGTCCCGTGTTTGGTTCCTTATTTCTTAGAACTAAATAAAACTCTGAAAGCAGGATTTCACAAACCTGCAATGACACCCAGGACTGAGACACCTATTTTAGAACACATAGCATCTAAAAATGAGCCGATAAGGGAAATTGGTTGTTAAATTGGAGAGCATTCCAAAACTTTGTGTTAGGGAACACAACTAAGAATCACTGGTAGTGGTATGCATAAATGTAACAGCTGAGTATTTTTAGGCGAATATGATGACAATTTAAGGGTCATGAAAACTTTGCAGGAGTAAAAAGCAGCCAAAATGATGGCTTGTCTACGTGAACTATGACCGATACAATAATAACTGGAATGAACTTCAAATACTACGTTACACATGAACCCTGAACCTTGTATGTTGCATTGTGAATTTCCTGACTCTAAACACACAATATTTGAATTGTGTCAATATTCTGTAGGAGCAGGTGTACTGTAGCGCGGCGCGGGCTTGGGTGGAAATAATAATAAGATACAATACACAATTTTACCTCAGTTAACATGTCACCTCCTTAACGCAATAGCCTAAGGCTGTTTTGTAATAAACGGCGACTATTCGAGACTTCAGAAATGGGCGCACGAACTCAAGCTAGAGTTAGCCAGCTCGCTTGTGCGTTAAACAATGTAAAAACATAACTGGAAAACTTACAATCAAGTAAAATGTAATTGTACAATAAAAAATAATATCAGTGATATCAGAAATGACAGATTAGGGTGCGTTTAATTTAAAGCGAGCCCTCTGTAACGATACTGTGAATGAGACGAGCTAATGCTGTTAGCGGAGAGTTGTAACTCGGCGTATTGACATGCAGAAGAAAGCCTGACAAACTCCTGGTGATTAGAGACACGTAAAGACGCTGCTTTCCCCTGTAAGCGATCATTATCTTCCGATTTACACCCAGGTGGCCACCAGTCCCTATCCAGCTCATAGATTCTAATCCTTTCTGATTGTATTGGGTTTTCCTGCTCTGCCCAAAACAGGAAGAACAGTACAGATGTTGGTAGAGTCTTAAGCTTCTTGCTCTAATATAAGACTTTTTTTTTTTTTTAAGAAAGACATGCTATACTTACAGTGTTCTGCGCGTTAGTGGCAAATCCTGACGTTGTGTGGTTTTAGAATTATGGAAGGAATCATATTTTAGTTCACCTCTTGTCTGGTTGGCTGTTACTTTGTTCACATTCCAGTCCTCACTGATGAAAAACCGTGGAGTCTCCTGAGGTAATATCCAAAAGCGGGGGAATGTGTAAAGAGTGATTGACATGCCATTGTCCAATCACGAACTGAGACTTTATGCAAATATAAATTGTAACCAATAGGAACGTTCCGAGCTGAAAGTCTGCGCTGTTTTCTTTGCAAAGCAGCCAATGGCTGAACAGGGGGAGGAGCGTCGCGGCGGGCAAGGACACAAGGCATCACAACAATACTGTGACTTTTTTGTGTGTTCACATACGCTTTTTAAATTGCTACAATGAAAAATATTAATTCAACTTGGCAGTATTTTTGAAAATATGTGATTCTATTTGAATTATAGCCCATCTTTTTAGACATAATTTAAAACGGCCTTATATTATTCTCATTATTGAATTAGCAAGGCACTGAATTAGTGCTATCTGCACTTTAACCCTTTCCGTGTATTTTATTTTATCCGCGTACATGTAAATACATGTAAAAACGCAAACACTTGTAAATGTAGATTTTTAAATGCAATGCCTTTAGCTCCATCTAGTGGGATTGTTATATTTTTAGCTATGATAAATCATAACACACACCTTGATCTCTTATCTCTCAGGTCCAATTTTCCATCATTATGCATCCAAAATAAAAGTTTAATGGGCTCTGCTGAAATGAAGGCATACTATAGGCATTAATTGCATTCAGTATTAATCTTCACAAACAAACGCATCTTCAGTTTTCATGCTATTTGAAATATTATCCACTCTGTCCTTCTTAAATCGCAAAGGCATAATTTCATATATGAAATCCCAGTGTGATATTCTGCTCTAGTTAACGTTAAGCAACTGACCTATATTTTGACTGTACTGCATAGGAGAGCCTAAACGATTTTAAATATTATCTCTAAAAGTTATTTATAAATTTAAACAAACATATTTAAATCAACATATTCTGTAAATATAGCCTAGACAACCCCTACTTTTTTGGAGTAAAATTCTCTCAAATTCTGCTCTTTGTGGCCTGAGGGTTTATGATTTTGAAGCTATAATATTTTATTTTTTAATGCTATTTGTTTATGTTTGTTTACTTTTATTTCCCAATGGTAATATCCTTTTTTTTTATTTTTTATTTTTTGCAAGCAGGGAATTATTTGAGTGAACATCAATATTGTAGGTTAAAAGTGTGTGTGTGTGTGTGTGTGTGTTGGTATGCATGAATGTCTATTATCACTTGGTTGCTCTCTTATTTTTTTCTTTTTATTCCACAGTCAGTGCTAATGGTCTGTTTGTAAATGAGAACTCTTTGGTTACATTCCATCTCTTGGTGTTCTGGGTTCATCAGCCTATGAATGTTTAAAGTCTGTCCCTGTGCTGCTGAAGCATGTGTAATACGATCAAGTTCACTTCGATTCGAGTCTGAATGCATTTTCTGGTCCAGTGCATTGAAACCACTGCCTTGTCTCTTGCTTAGTTAATTATGGGCACCAATGAAATTCAACCATCTCTTTAGCTATGTTCCAACTGCAAAATCACCAAGGGACTATTCGCCATTAGATGTCTAAACCTAATCCGAGACCGTAGGTTCTTTGTACAGAAATGTGCTGATCTTTACTACGTTAACATGCAAGACTGGCAGAGTTTTGACGACATGTGCTGCGGTCATTAGGAGTCAGATCATGAAATTGTAGTACTATAATAAAGCCACAGACTTACTGCAGTGCTTACAGCAGCTTTTGCTGGGGTAAAAAAAGGTTTAGGACTTGAAAGGCACGCATATAAGACATATCTAATTTTACATGATGAATAACTTCCAGATTAAACCAGACAGGGACAGCCAGGTGCCAAAAGCAGGATTATGTATATTTATTAATATTTATAAAATTTAGCAATGGATACAAGCATCTGTCTGTCTGTGAACACAAACACATTCAAAAGCATTCAGAACTGGTAATAAATCTCAATTTTTGTAATGTGTCTTTTGAAAGATGGCTCAACATCGTGGGCATTACATTTCGTGTGGGGTCCATTTGATGAATGATGGATGACCCTGATGAAAAGAAGGTAATGTCCCTCATCATTTAAAACTTTATGCACTAAAGATAGGCAGCTGGCCACTAAGAGGGTCACAGGAGAGCCATTGGGTTACCCTACCATGATGACAAATGCCCCCTAAAATAGCAAGACTATAATCCTACGGATATTAGAAGATCACTGTAAACTTTCCAGCAGTGCTGGGTTTTATGTAAATTGCACTGTCCATTTGCACTTGTTGTTGCCAAACAGTAAAATATGACCACATGACGTACTAGTGGTGCTGTGAATTTAAAATGAAGTGATCTTGCTGTGGAACAGTTTGAGACGGAGGTTGACTGCACTGACTTGTCTTTACACCTGATTTGAGTGAAGGCCATTCAATTTCTTTCTATCCAGTTTCTCTTCTCCTCGCGAAAAACGACAGTTGAACATGGAAGACACACGTGAAGTCAAGTCTGGACCTGATGCCTCTGCACAGGCCCCTCGACCATGGACGTTTTCCAAATCGTCTTTGTTTAGAAAGCTTAGACAACACTTAAACAGTAGTAAGTACAGTATTTTTTTTTGTCATTTATGCAGAATAAGAGAATGTGTTTATGTATTTTTATAGTTTCTTTTTAAAAATATGCAGTAATATAGATAAAGTTGCATTGATTTAGCAAACCAGACACTTTTTTTTTTTACACTGAAAAGTATAGTAATCAGATTAATATTGTTAGGTTGATTATTTTGCAATAAAAGTATTTTTTTACCTTACCATATTTTTAGATAACTTGTTTATTTGGCAACACTTTACTTGAAGGGGTGTGCATAAGACTGACATGACACCTTCATAACCATGTCTTGAATATGAAGGTTTATGCATGTTTATGACAACTGTCGTTAAGTGTCTTTCGCTCAATAATGACATTTTGAATGCAATACATTGTTTAAGATGTCTTTGTTATGACATCTTGACAAACCAATATATCTGTCAGTGTCTTTTTCATGACAACTTTACATAAAATTAAGTTAAACTGTCATGTGGTTGGCTTTGACATTGGCTGTGTCATGAATATTTTTGTGACCTCAACTACAGTAGTACTAATTTAATTTGTCATTAAAAAGTTATAATGGCTTCATGACAGCCAATGTCAAAACCAACCACCTAACAGTTTAATGTACTGTTAACCAATAAAGCTAGGTGGTTTCTTAAGTTTAATTATTATAATTAATAATTAATCTGTTATGTCATGTTTATGACAGGTTATGTCATGACAAAGACACTGACAGGTTATGATGTATTGGTTTATGTCAAGGTGTCATAACAAAGACATCTCAAACAATCATATTTGCATTAAAAATGTCACAATTAAGCAAATGACACTTAATGACAGTTGTCAAACATAAAACTTCCTTCATATTCATAACATATGTCATGTCATGATTATGAAGGTGTCATGTTCGTCTTTTTACAGTTTAGGGTTCTTATGATCACAAAGTCATTCATACTAGAATCTTTTCAATAAGGCATTTGTTTGACTGGACGGTCTTTTGAAATCAGATATTTCAACAGATATAAATCCAAAAACATCCAGTAGACTGGTTTGCAGTGCACAAATGTGTGCCTAACTACATAAAAAAAAGCTTCACAGTGTCTGCTGTCTTTGACGCCATCTGTGCGACAGTTCATTTAGGCGAGGTGCTAATGACGTTGCGTTCCTCAGATGATGATGATGAGGAAGAAAACCAAGCTTCAGATGATCCCGTTGTGGTTTTGAAACCCTATATTTAGACATCTTTGAAACAGAATAATGTTCTGAGGACACACTGTGATCTGGCACCTGCAGATGATTATTCCTTAATACATTTCGAAATGTGCTCTGGTTCTGGGCAACATAAGGTGCTTGTCATGTGGGAACATAAGTATGTAGACATCTACATAAAAAACATCCCCATATGAGCTTGTTAAATTTCAAAACCATGGGCTTGAGGAGCTGGTCTTCCTGGTTTTCCACTACTAGATGATGGACTTGACTTCAGGGATTCATTCCCATTTAGACACACGAGCCTCACTGAGGTCAGGGACAGACTTTGGGCAAATGGGGTCTGGATCACAGCTGCTGTTCCAGTTCATCCCAAAAAGGTGTTTACTGGGATTCGGATCTGGGCTTCAGTCAAGTTCTTCCAAACCAGCTGCAGTAAATCATGTTTATGGACCACAGTGGGTAGTGTGCTTTCTATTCTCTACTGATCTAGAAATAGCCAATATCTATATTAGGGTTCACAAAGCGTTTATTAAAATACCTGCATGCCATGTGGCCATTAATGGACATCAGAGAACCATGGACATAAAAGTATTGTTAAATTATTGAAATATTATCTTTTGGAATCTCTGTCCTGAACAGTCCTAAAACCATTTATAGGCATGCGACTAAGAATGGTGTTTGTTGCTCTCATCCAACTAGTACATTAGTTATAAGGTAAATGATTATACTTGAAATACTGTGACATGAATGACATTATGGGATCTCAAAAGTTGAATTTCATAGTTGGGTAAACGTAAATGTGAATAAATATATATTCCCACTTGCTCTAGCATAAAAAAACAAACAAACAGAAAAACATTCATGATAGTGTTTCCATGACTTTCCATAAGAGGAAAAATAAATATTGAGACTGATTATGGTATACGTTTTATGCTTGTAACAGAACGCTTGTAGTAACAGAGCGTATAGTCATTTACTGACCCTCATGTTGATTCACAAAAGCATTACTTTTTTATTTCTTCTGCAGACCACAGAAAGAGATGGTAGGCAGGAGGTTCATGCTGCTTATAATGAGAGTGGATGGTGACCAAAATTGTTATGGTCCAAAAATGCCGAAAAAAATGGCATAACAAGCCAAACTTTTAGTCTTCAGCTCACACTATCATGTGACTTCAGAAGATGCTTATAGTCCTTTTTTATCATCCTAACAGCTCATAGTCACAGAGCATCCAATGCAGAAGGTCTGGAAGACATTGTCCATGTAAACCTGCGCTTTTGTGTTTGTGAAGTTTATAACTGTTTACTTTTGTGATGTTTGTGTTGGTATGATTTTTAAGAATCCATTTTAAGAATCCAGAAAAACACTTGTTTAATTGTTCTTCCGTGCAGCAATATTTCCTCTTCCCTGATCATGCTGGTTTATGGCTAGACAGTAATTACTGATGGTCAGCCATGCCTGAGAGATATTTATATCACATAAGATGTGAAACTGAAATGCAGAAATTAATTTTGCTCTCATAACATCTGTTCCCTTTTATCTTTCATCATCCGGTAAGGGTTAGATGAGAGTTAATGAGGATGCAATCAGATGAGCATAGGTTTCTGCCTTTAAATCTAAACTGTGTTTGATGCATATAAATTAAATTTTAGAAAAAAATGTGAGGATTGGTTGTCAGAATTGTTATTTAGAGCAAATTTGAGAGAAATTTTGAGAGGAAATTTGGTAAAACTTAATTTTTTAACTAATTTTAAAGTATGTGTCATTGCAGACATCAACTAATATATATATATATATATATATATATATATATATATATATATATATACTAGGGATGCACGATATATCAGCCACCATATCGGTATCGGCCGATATATGTTCAATTTACTGTTATCGTTATCGTACCGATAAGAAAATTTAGCCAATATATTAAAGCCGATAAATAATGTATTATTTCCTTCTGCTGAGATGCGCACTGTTTAACACGATGGATTTGAATTGCTTGAAATATATTGAAATCATTTCAAAAAGGACAATCCTGGAACATGCAAGTCTGTCAGATCGGCTACATAAAATTATAACGAGAACATCATTATAATTGTGTCTTTGGGACGTGGATTTAATGGTGAGACTACTGTTTTTGTAATCAGGCTCTCAAAAATTAACTTTTTTAATTAACTTTTGGTTTAGATTTATCGGCCAATATATCAGTCATCGGCTTTCAAATATGATCGTATCGGACAAATTTTTCATATCGGTGCATCTCTAATATATACTAATATATACTGTATATATATATACTGTAAAAAATAAACTGTAAATTTTATGGTAAAAAAACGGCAGCTGTGGTTGCCAGAACTTTACCGTTAAAGATTCGGCAGGAACGTTAATGGTTTTACAGACAAAATTTACAGTAATAAACCGTATGTTATTTTCTGATAAAATGTTGATTTACCAACTTATTGACGTATTGATACAATGATTTGTTCTTTTTCACTTTCAAAAACTGTAAATTTAACGGCATTTTACTGTAAAATTATATCACAGTTACGTATTTAGCGTGTATAGTACGGAAACTTTCTGTTAACCAATTAACAGTTTTCCACTGTAGCATTTTTACAGTATTTTACCGTTAAAATCACGGTTATTTTTTTACAGTTGATGTCTGCAACGACTCATACTTTAAAATTTGGTGGAAAAATAAAAAACAAATAATCACACCGTTATTTTAATTAATTTATTAAACATTGAATATAATGCCCAAATGGGCCATTTCGCAAAATTGGGCTATTGACTTCATGGCTTGTGAAGCAACTTGATGGAATTTATGAGCTTTTTTTTTTCTTTTCAGAAAAAAATATGAACAATGTTAAAGCTTTCTTACAGTAGGCTATTTTATGCGAGGCAGCATGTGCATCTTTTGGTATCATTTCCCCAGAGTCGCAGTTCAAGTGAAGCCACTTTATTAATGTAAATGAAACTCTGTTTGAACTCAGTGGCCGTAAATCCGAGACCCGGTCTTCCCATTCCCTACGAGTGTCTCATAACTCAGTATGTCCCGTTTGCATATATCTCCTCTGATTACTGCTGAATTTAATTGCCCAGCTTTACTGGCCAGTGATTTCATAGTCTTAAATGAGCTGGGTTGAAATACTACAGACTGCTAAATCCAGCAGTGTATTATGTATAATGCATGTAAATAGTGTTTACATGTTAATGCCATTTCCTGTCAGATTAGTCAAGAGTGTGTGCTATTAGCTGTCATGACCATGTCAAGAGCTGTCATGAGATCCTTCTCCTGTAGTTTATGAGGATGTGAGGTTCGGTGTGACCACAAGAGGGAGATAACAAGCCATGCATTGTAGGAAAAAAAAAAAAAAAACACCAGTGGTATTAATCAATGTGGCTCTCAGCTTTTTATATATATATACACACAAACACACACTGCTGTGATGTAAATAGGCAATTGCTTAAAGGCCCCCTGTAGTCAATAATTTGATAACCGAAATGTCACATTTAAAAGTTTTTTGCCTTAAAATAGCTTGAATGTACCTACACCCTTGCCTCATTGCAAATTAGCCCCACCTCCACTCACTCACAGATCCACTCATTGATGATCACACATTGATCTGATTGGATAGTTCAGATCCAATCAGATCAGTAGATCTTCCTATCCTAATTGATGGAGTGTGTAGCTTTTAATTTCTTATACAACCATCCAGGAAGACGCATCAAAGCCATATTCCAGGATGACAATCTCAAGATTCATCAGGCTCAAATTGTATAGTTGGGAGACTTTACAGAGTGCTGAGAGTGACTCTTGCATTGGCAATTTAAATCCAATATGGGCCGGGCAGTATTTATAACCATTTTACTGTATATTCTTTTTAAAAAATATAATTTTATATTCTTTGACTTGTGTGAAAAGCAGGACTTAATGAAAGTTCACATGCAGATGTTGCGTTACTGAAAAGTATGGATCTGCTTTGTGTGCAGGTGATGATGTTACATTCTGAGCACAAGTCATAAATCTGTACATTTGTTAAAGGGATACTCCACTTTATTTGGAAATAGGCTCATTGTACAACTCCCCCAGAGTTAAACAGTTCAGTTTTACCTTTTTCGAATCCATTCAGCCGATTTTCTGACTTCCATAGTAATATACAATGAAAGTCAATGAGACCAGAAACTCTCTGGTTACTGATATTCTCCTAAATATCAGAAAATCGGCTCAATGGATTCAAAAACGGTAAAACTGAACTGTTTAACTCTGGGGGAGTGGTAAAATGAGCCTATTTCCAAAAAAAGCGGAGTATCCCTTTAACGTGCGACTCATACAGGTGAAAATACATTTGAAATGGGTTGATTTTGAATATTTCATTTTCTTATTAATATTTAGTGTATAACGTACCCCTCCCCCAAACAGATATTTGTGTTCCTGCAGCTGCACTAAATGACTGATGACATTTCAGAAAGACCCTTGCCCCCCCCCCCCCTCCCTTTCTCTCTCTCTCTCTGTGTACATGTTTATGTTTTTATTGTGAGGTGCTGGTGCAGGATTTGAGTAGGTGGGAGAGCGGGAGGACGGGGGTATGGAAGGATATTGGAGTGGGGTGGTAGAGCTGGCTGCCGATCCTGAGGTCAGATTTCACTGCCCTCTCTCTGCATGTTTTATGGAAAGTGCTATTTCAGACATCCTCAGCATGCGAGTGCCAGCGTTTGGTCGATTGCTCATGTTACAGCCGGCACTTTGAGTGACAGTCAGGCTTTCTGGCTCACAAAAGAACCCAGTGGAAAATCCTGAGCCTGGCCATGGCGGGATACTTCCACAGCGCAGGTCCGGTTGCGTTGGGAACAAAATATAAGATGCACATCCCATTCAGGTTGCAGGACAGGTGGAAAAAGAGTCTTGTGTCCACTGTGGCCTTGATGAAAGGGGGAGATACGGAATTGGCAGTGAACACTGTGCCCTCTGATCACGTCTCTCTCTCTCTCTCTCTCTCGAAAAATACCATTATTGGCAAGAAAAGATGCTTAACGTGGTATTTTTAAGTTAGTGGACCATGAGGGAATGAGTCATCGTCTTTAATTTGATGTTGAGATTTGCAGATGGTGATTGAACTCATGATCAGCAGTGTATTAAGCATCGGTGGCTGCTTTGAAGTAAACATTTTGAAAGATTTTTCTGATAATTTCAACAAAGAAAGTTTTTTTTTTTCTCTATTTACCTCTATTTTTCGCCTATCCATAGCAGTCTCTTTTATTTATATAAAAATTGTAGCAATATATTCACAACAGATACCCATGTGTGGAAACCTACCCTATCTCACGACCAATTCGTACGAATTCGTACGAATGATTAAAAAGTGGCTAATTCGTACTAATTCATACGACCTCACTCGTACAAATTTGTACGATTTGTCTAAACCCACGTGACGGTTATGTTTAGGGGCGGGGCCCGGGGGATAGGTCATTCGTACGAATTCATACGAATTGGCTAATTTGTAAAATATGTACGATTTAGCTAAATCGTACTAATTCGTACGAGTGAGGTCGTACAAATTGTTCCAAATTAGCCACCTCGTAAAATTCGTACGAATTCCCGTGAGATCGGGTTGGTGGAAACCCTTGTCTTATTGTCTAAAATAAAGTCACAATAATTAAACAATACAGTAGATATTTTAGATAATTAAAAAAAATGTAAGATGATTGCTTGCAATATCATTAGAAAAGTCACAATTGTCTTGTAGATAATAATCAAACATAATGATCATAAATAATTTTGTGAATTTACACTGTAATTGTGTCACAATTAATTGATAAAGTCGCATTTCTATTTATTTCTATTTCTATGTATTTACTCTAAAGCTGTAAAAAGGCATTTGAACCCATAGTCCTTAGTTTCCTTTAAGATTAAAAAAATGCTGCCTTAGTGCTCGCTCACTTTACCATGGTTATCAGATGAAAATAAACAATCGGCCACTCTTAAAACTTGAGAGAAATAGAATCTATTAACTGGTGGGAGCCAGCAACTCGAGATGTCTGTCTACATGCATTTCATACCATGGTTATCTTTTGCTATGGCCACTAGATGACAAGTATGCCTGCTTAAGGGTCTCAGTATCCACATTTGCGTAATTCCCCTGTAAGAAGGTTTCAGGATGGAATGAAAATTGGCCTAGAAGTGAAATGAAAGCATTGTTGTCATCATTTGATCAAGCCCACCCACTTTAAAAGCGTTAGAATTCAATTCATGATCTGTGAACATTAAAACTTAAAGCAATATTCTTTGCATGTTATTACACAGTATAACGTTTTTCCTGTTCAGACTTAAAACAAAGAAGTTAATGACTGATTGTTCAAATTTCATGTGTGCACAATTGAGTTTTGTCAGTAGTGTTTTATTAAAATTCATTTGTGACAACATTTTTGCCTTTAAAACGTTCAGCTTGGGCCCGGGGTGGACTGCAATAATTTCATAGTTACATCCCGCCCACACAGTTCATCAGTAATTTCCCATTCACTTATTGATTTCAAGAAGCAAATGTTTGTGTGCTCTCTTTTCCTCACTGAACCACAGAGATTCGAACAATGTTTTTGCCGCTGTTTCTCTGTATCATGCAAAAATGGCAAAACAATTGACTTGGAGCTTGTTTATGGAGTGTTGTACAAAAGGAATGGAGGAGCCTCGAGGAAAGATGTTTATTTTTGCTTTTAACTTGGGAATGGTTCACATCGAGACTTCAAGATGGATTGTTAACTGACAGCTTCGAGTGGTGAACCCTTCCCGGTATCCTCAGGTCTGCTCTTATTTATTCATGGGCCTCTTGAGCAGCTTGGCATAGAAGTCTGTCATAGGTGCCCTGCATCACTCGGGTTGATAACTTATTTAACATGTTTGTGCTCAAAATGCTGGAAGAACAAGCAAAGTGCCGTTCCATGTGTAAGGGTGATGCCGCAGGGAAGGTGTGGGAGAAATAGGAGGAGTGTTCTCTGTTGTTTTAGAGATGAAACTAAACCTCTCTGTGAGGGACTTGATGGGTTCTGCTCTGGCTAGGATTAAACTGCCCACAGCTACCAGCTGGCTACTGGATCTGTGGTTTCATAAGCCCCTTGAACCTCCAGTTTGTTCTCGAGCAAGCTTGTGTACCTTGAGTTTTCTCTATATATTTTGCCCCTCTCAAAGATAAACAATAGCTACAAAAACTCCCTCAGGTCCCACGCTTGTACCGTTGAAGCTGGATGCCTGTCAAGACCATCTTCTCCCTTTGCTAGGTCTTGAAGCGGTAGAAACACAACTTTAGATTATGCATGGTCTCATTTGCACTGGTACAAGAGCTTCAACATTCTGCATTCCACCCGTCCTTAAAACTAATTTCATCGACTTTCCATTGTAATTCTTCCTGCATTCAAAATTAAGTTACAGTTCTGGATATTGTTTGCTGCCTCAATTCAAATTCAAAAGGCATTCTCAATTAAATTATAAATGGTGCACTACCTTGCTAGGCAGTTTAAGAAGCCTAGTGGGGACACCAAAACTTTGCTCATAAACCTTGTGCCCTGCATCAGAATGGGCCAACCATTCTGTTTTTTTTTCTTCATGTGATGCTGTTTGAAATATTAGGCCTTGCATCTTAGGTTACTAAAAGGGATTAAGTCCAAAATGAACGTTTCCGAACTCGCCCTCATGTTGTCCCAAATCTAAATGAATGTCTTTCTTCTGTTAACTCAAAGAACAAATTTTGGAAGTCAGTGAGGTCTAAACAACAACCCCAATTGTTTTATTGTATTTCAACCAGAAAGACTTGGGAGAATAAATACTGTAACAATAAATACATTTATTGATAGCCCAGCAAGCAATAAAGTTCTTTGGCGTAGGCCCCGTCCATAGCTTGGAATCCGAGGGTCTCTGAGTTTTCTGCCTGAAGACGAAGGCAGGGGCGCAGTCGACCCCCCCGGAGGTATAGGAAAGGACCATCCTGGTGGTGGTGGGGAGGTTGGAAGGGAAGGAAACATCTTGGAGGTGGTGGGGAGCATGGAGGTCAATGGAAGCGTCAGCATTGGTGAACTTGAACATGTTTAAGTACCGGTCTTTTATACCGCAAGTATTTGGATAGATGAGAAGGTAATTAGTGACGCAGCAATTGAGTCTTCCTGGCAGAACTTAACGCTAAAGTTTCCATGGACATTTTTCTAAATATCTTCATTTGTGTATTCATTAATTCCATGCAAGTATGCTGGTGTTTTCAAGGTAGCTAAGCTAAAAGTGAATCCCACAAATCATAAAACTCAACTGAAATCCTCAATGCACTTGAGCAAAATGTAAGAACTTCAAGTAAGAGGCTTGGAAAACAAGACCTAGAGACCAGATTTGGCCCTCTGACAAGCTCTGCAGCAAGCAAGAGTCACTCTTCTGATGTAAAGTGTTAATTAAAAGTTTGGGAGACGGCCAAGCAGTCGTAAATTCGTAGTTGTAGGCAGCCGTCTTTACAAGATATGCTTCTCTGAGCTTCCCATGCATGACTAGCTGTGGTGTTTTGTGCACTTTCCGTCTTGGCAGGCTAATGTTCTTGCACCAAGTGAAGTTCCTGTGATTGTTGCAACAAAAACATCACTGTCTGAACTTGGCAACCAAATTGACACTAATGGGGGTTTTAGATGGTGATTTACAGCGGTTTTGTTCTGATGCAGTTTATCAAAGCTTGAAGGAGAAGAATAAGTAATCCTAAATGTGGACAACATGAATAGGGTAAGGTTGCACATAAGTGCTGCAGTGATACTTGTTAGCTTTTGTGTCATGCCGATCAAAGGGAGCCCGTTGCATGCTTGCATAAATGGGGTTTATTTTCACTCATGCATTGCTGGCATAACATGCTATTCATATTGTGTGGTGTGGACAGACAAATCAAGAGGCTAAGACTCAGTTTGGACATCCTCCATTGGCAGCTTCTGAGTCTACCGCCCATGCAACCACACTGACACACACATTTATAAACCCTGCCATAAGCTGTCTGAAGAAAGCTGCATAAAACCACAACACCAACCCCCCACAGAAAGCCACCACACCACCCTAGACAACTTGTGCACCCTGGACTGATTTACATCACATTTGCCCTTGTTACTTTTTGTCAGGCCGGAATCCAGCTGGGGAGTTTACCCAAAGGGAGGGGGGCTTTTAAAAAACAGCCAGGTGCGACCCTTAAATTCAGGACTCAGTGAGTGGGCTAGAGGCAGTGGGAGTAGGTAGAAGCAGATAGGAATCTCTATATTGGACATACTTGCACTTTGTTTCTCAAATATACTGAAATATATTGACCATCCCAAGATGTACAGCTACAGTAAGCCGGGTCACTTCACCTGGACGGCGACATTGAAACAGTGTGGAAGCCTCACTAATGGGGGTAAGCGAGAAGATGAATCTCTGCAATGCTCTGAATGCACATCAAGTCCTGCAGTTGGCAAGAGCATGCTGTGTGTAAAGAAAGCTCACGCTGTAGCTTGCACAAGTCTTGTTTTACGTGCACACTGTGGTCTTTTGCTGCTTTTCACCAGGTTGCTTGAGCTTGATGTACCTTTTGTTTTTAAGTCTTGATAAAGCACTCAACGAAAAGATGATTTGTTGCAGAGGATCACAGGGTACATTTACAAAACGCACCAGTCAACCTTGAAATACATGCTTGATTATCGATCAGCGCGATTGACGTAGTCGTCCTGTTGTTGACGTTCAAGGCACTGCCTTGTGCTTAGTGAGTTAGCGGTTTGGGCGGAGCTCTTGTCTGCATGGACCACGTGGAATGTCTCAAGTCCCACCTGCTCTTTTCTTTTAACCAAGCCCAAGACGAGAGATGAGTTATTTCCATCACCTTTATTTTTATCTCGCAGCCTCAACTGTGAACTCAGCAGTTTTCAATATTTGTCCTCCTTGCACCCACCAAGTGTGCCTCTCAAACGTTGGGATATTTATCCTATGGTATTATGTAACTAAATGAGGAGGACCACTGCTGAGTGACAGTTACTACCCACAATGCATTTGTTGCAGGAGAATGCCTTTGAGAGAATGTAAGCATTAAAGCTCTTCTGGCTTTAGGAAGTCCATGTCCCACAGGTGAAGGTTATAATTTATAGACTCTTGTCTGTCTGGATTAGAGAGGGATTCAGTGGTATTGTGTTATAATGAAGTCACCTTGCCGCTTCTGGGGATGTGATATCTGCAACCTTTGACGCTATTTCTTACTTATAGAACTGAATGTTAACATGCGTTTGTGTAAATGTGTGGCACTCTAGATGTTGTTTAAACTTTTCAACAATATTAGTAAAAAAAGATATGACCCCCTCAGAGTAATATTAGCCGTGCCAGTATCCACCGAGGCATTTAAATATTTGTTCATTCTGCTGTGCCATTAGAGGCTTTAGGGAGATTAAGCCAAAAACCCAGTGGGCAGTGCTGATGTGTCAGTTACTCTGAACATTGCTAGTGCTAGGGGACTTCAGGGTCAAACAGTTTTTTTATTAATAGTACGCATATTCAGAGTTCTTTTTGCGCAGAATGTTTTCTAATAGTGGTTGGCTAGACCCTAGATAATGATGGTCCAACTTTTGCCCCTTAAAGACATTATAATTCTCGATTGAACAAAAGTAATGCGATAATCATCTCTAATTTGATCGAGTTTATTTTTGATATAGAGTATTATCGTTGTGCTAATGCCACTTTCAAGTGGATGCGATTAACCCAGCGACTCTGCTGGTTGTTGTTGTTATTGCCTTCTCAAAGAATGGGTTTCTAGTTTCCCACTGACGCTCAAGGATAAGTAACCTACCCTCCATGGTGCTTGTTTTAATCAGCAGCTGTTGCACTGGATTTATTGGATTTGTTGGCCCTCAAAGGCATAGGGGATTCCGTTTAACATTGTTCTTTTTTTATCATTGCTATACTGTATATACACAAGAATGCAACACCACTGTAGTGGCTCTGTTGAGGTTTAAAATATCAGCTAAATGCTAATGAAATATTGAGGAGTAAGTTGATTAGCGTGCGAGTTAGACCCAAAGATGGCGTACATCTTAAAAGGTTTACCCATAGAAGAGGAAGCCAAAAGGAACTGTTGGCAGTTCAACTTCTGACCAAGCATCTGACCCTATGAACATTTATCATTGTAGCCTGAGCCGGGAGTGTTACCTTTCAGCTAATAATTCTTCTAATGAATAGCCAAATCACTTTTGCCACTTTTTTTTTTTTGGTAGAAAGACAGGACGTCCAGTGATAAATAACTTTTAAGTGACTCTTAGTAACCAGCTCATTGGTATCTGGTATCAGGTATCTGTCTGTATTACTATTTCCCACAGTGCTACGTAGGAATCATTACTAAGGACTGAGTGAAGCTTTTATAGAATGAACATGGCAGTGGTATGGCACTAGCTATGTTGTGCACAGAGGAAACGTTTCTAAAAATGACTTGGCAGAGCACAGCACCTGATTAAGGCCACTAATGACACTAGCATTCTTTCATTAATATAGAGAAGTGGTTCTCAAACTGATTGCTGATGGTCAGAAAATGACTCTAAATGATTCATAAGACAATATATATATATATATATACACACACACACACATATATATATATATATATATATATATATAAATGTGTGTGTGTGTGTGTGTGTGTGTGTGTGTGTGTGTATGTAGTTAGTGGTTTAGAGGGGTGTCTAGTCCTGTTAATTTACTAAATCTCGCGATAATTATTTTATGGAACATTAATTTGAGAACTGCTCTATTTCAGCTTTTGTTTAAATACTCTGAGGTAAATCCAAGCTGTCAAAGTATGAAAATTGTGTTTTAGATTTATTTATTCTGAAGCATATTATATCTGATGTGACAGTTGCTTAGCAATGAAACGTTGCCCAGGGAACAGTCAAATTGGTGGAATGAGGCACTGGAAAATCTTCTATTTTTCCTCCTCATTTGTAATTGCTGAATTTGATCCAAGAAATGCTGTTGAACTTTGAACTGAGGAAGAAATGAATCAGATCTTGCAGAGCTTTTTGAAAATATATAATTTGCCGAGAGGTAAACTTTTGGTTGCAAAACACAATTTCAGCTAACAATAGTCATCTGTTTCTTAGTTTACAATTTAAGCCCAACAGGAGTGTGTTTGTATTTATTCAGGGTATTTATTATTCCTCAAAACCTTACAGACCTCATGAATACAAAAAAAGAGGGTACAATTTGCAAGAGCTCACCAACAGTTGAAGACTGGAAAAATGTTGCCTGGTTTGATGAGTCTCGATTTCTGTTGAGACATTCAGATGGTAGAGTCAGAATTTGACGTAAACAGAATGAGAACATGGATCCATCATGCCTTGTTACCACTGTGCAGGCTGGTGGTGGTGGAGTAATGGTGTGGGGGATGTTTTCTTGGCACACTTTAGGCCCCTTAGTGTCAATTGGGCGTCGTTTAAATGTCACGGCCTACCCGAGCATTGTTTCTGACCATGTCCATCCCTTTATGGCCACCATGTACTCATCCTCTGATGGCTACTTCCAGCAGGATAATGTACCATGTTACAAAGCTCGAATCATTTCAAATTGGTTTCTTGAACATGACAATGAGTTCACTGTACTAAAATGGCCCCCTACAGTCACCAGATCTCAACCCAGAGCATCTTTGGGATGTGGTGGAATGGGAGCTTCGTGCTCTGGATGTGCATTCCACAAATCTCCATCAACTGCAAGATGCTATCCTATCAATATGGGCCAACATTTCTCAAGAATCCTTTCAGCACCTTGTTGAATCAATGCCACGTAGAATAAAGGCAGTTCTGAAGGCAAAAGGGGGTCAAACACAGTATTAGTATGGTGTTTCTAATAATCCTTTAGTTGAGTGTATATGCAAATGTCTTCCTAAAAGCTTTAGCAAATATACACATTTAAAATCTACAGTCTTTTTTTGCGTTCAGATGACGGCGTTCACTGTAAAAATAGTCATTAACTCTTCCTTTTACAGTCCAGTTACCCATGTAAATTCTATGTACTTATTTTAGTAACTACAGTTACTGGGTAATAACTAGTAGTAACCCTGAACCTACCCCTAAACCTACCCCTGTTCCTTATACTTACCTTATTAGCCAGTACTTTCTAGGTAAGTACACTGAAAGTACTGTACTGTAAAAGGAAGCGTTACCAAATAATCCTGTAAAAAAAACTGTGATTGCCAGCATCATAACATAAAAATACAGGTTGTTACTGTTTTAAAATTAACAGCTAAATACCGTATTGTCAGCTACAGTATAAAATGTTAATTTAGCAGCTTTATGCTCTAACACAAAAACAGTAACACACCGTATTGTTACGGTATACAGCTGCAAGTAGTTTACCGTTTTTTTACAGGATTATTTTTTACAGTACGATCACTGCAGACCACATTGTTGATTTTATGATGAAACTACAGTATGTGCCTATAGACTAAACATGTAATAGAGATGTGCATCACATCACCTTTTTCACTAATTCACCATTTGTAATTTACACAGAGACGGTAACAGTATAGTTTTCAAGAACTTGCACTTTGAAACCCATTTTCAAAAGTTTGCATTTTCAGACCCCCAAAATGGCATTGTTGAGGTAAATTATTATTATTTTTATTATATATTTTCAGTTGAAAACTCGGTGTGTGTAAATGATCCCAAAATACTCCCTACAATGAAATTGTATGTAATGCTTCAGGGGGCAGGGTCTAGCTGGTTAGCTGTAGCCCCAGAATGAAAACACCCGATTTTAGGGAAAACTAGATTTTTCTCTCCATTAGAAGCAATTCAAAAGTAGCTTTGTACTCTGATTAAGCACATTTTTTAAGCAGCATATGAATTGGTGGAAATGTATGTCCTCCTTGATTTTTCTAAGCAGGAACATAAACTAAAAGCAACTGGCTGCAAAAAGGACACTGTGTAATTTGTTCTACCCCAACCTCCTGTTTGAATAGAAAAGATGCCAGAACAGTATAGATGATTTCACTAAATCTCCAACTAGCTCTTACCTTTTACTCCCCTCTAAATGAGAGAAAATACTGTAAATATAGGTGATGTGACCTTATTTTCCTCTGATTTACAATCCTAATGTCACTTAATAGCAGTCAATGGCATAATTATGTCTGCATAATGCAGCTGCTATTTAATAGGCGATTAGTGTAATTCTTATGTGAAGGGCCAGCTCATATATGCCCTATCAGCTGTTAATGTGAAGAGTTTAAAATGCTATATAATTATAGTTTTCACTATATCTGACGTGTTCACCATTACACAGACCGTGCAATCAACCCTTAGACACTGCTACTGATAATTTTCCTCAGTTTATTAACATTTTTTATAGACCTAATATAACCTTTTATCTGGAAGATTATGATGTTGGTTTGGAAGAAACCTGAACAAGGCACGGAACGGTCAGATTCAATCTGGGTGTAGTATAGGCACACAGCATGACGGTTGAACGGTTTGCAATAAAGTTATATCTGGTATAAGCAGCTGGCCTTTTAAGCAGGTGCATTTCTGAGCCTTTGACCAAAGGTACGTCAGCAAGCATGGCTCCCTGTAACATTCATGACCTGCTGGTGATAAAAGGCATGGAACACAAACATTTATTCAAGTGCAAACTCATATGCTGCAACATATTGACATACATGAGTAACAATTTATAAATGTAAAAAAATGGAAAGGGCTTAGAGGAGATTATCTAGGGATGTCAATTAAGTGCATGAATTTAGTGCAGTTTAATTAGAAAAAAACAAACAAACATATATTTACTTGGAATAAATTAATTACTATTATACCATTCTAAAACAAATTGTTTAAAGTAACCTGGATGCCTTAGAATTCATTCATCTGAACAAAATAATAACAACCCTTTTTTTCTTTTGTCAAATCAAATTAAATAATGGAAATATTGTTTTACAGTGCAGGAAATACACCATACACTCAGTAAACAGGGAATATTTTTAGAACTTCTAGCAAGGTTCTCTCAAAGTTATTAACAAATGTACTTCCAGTAATGTTAATTTCTTTTCTTTTTTTTCAAATTTATCTTTTCTTAAAGGTGAATTATGCAACATTTCATGTTAAAAATGGCCGTTTTTCTAACCCATACATGCTTAAACAATTGCCTGGTGGGCTGAATGAGCCCTTTTCTGATCACTGCGAATGCCTTTATAATCCTGTACAGTAAAATAAATAAGAGGGATTCGGGCTCAAATTTGAGACTGAGCGTGACATCATGCGCGTTGACACTCGCCTGGCTATGTCTGGCAGGTTTGTGTATTCGCCGCCATTCTCCGTATCAGAGAAGACAACTAGAGCGACAAAACTTTAGTCAACTTTTGACAAAAGTAGAAGATGGATTCAAAGAGACCGGCTTGTAATTCATTCCAAACCCCAACGCAAACACCACGCGCACCTCTGGTTGCAGTTTTCCTTGTCGCCAGAGGGGACGTAGTTCTGCAAAAACTCAGAGACTTGCGTTTTTCACCTTTAAAGTTAATAATATTCAACAAAACGTTAGCACAAAAACTGTGGTTGGATAGATTTTACATTTAAAATATGTATATTTTTTTTAAAGTGACAGATTTATAATATTGGCTATTTGTCAGATATTAAATGAAATATAAAAATCTGGTTCCCACGGATCCTTGAAAGTTTGTGAATCAGAAAAAAAGAAAAATCAAGGCTGTGGAAAGTTTTGGAAAGTAAATTCAAATAGATACAGGTTGCTGAAAGTGGTTACATTTATTTTGTGCAAGAAGTTTTCTGAAAAAAATCCATATAATTCACTCCGTTCGGATGAAAGTGTATTCGTAACATTTCGTGGCCTATGCACTCTAGCTTGCTGGATTTACGTAACACAGTCTCATCCCAAGACGTCATATAACTGACGTCTTGGGACGTCATTTGACCATACATCAACATCCGCCGTTTTAGGGTACCCTTTAACGTCAGTTACATGATGATCCTGGGACGTCATACAACTGACGCTTTACCTTTAACGTCAGTTAGGTGACGGGGTAGGTTTAGGTCTGGGGTAGGGTTAGGATCCGATAACGTCATCTAACCGACATTAAAACGGCGGATGTTGACGTATGGTCAAAAGACGTCCCAAAACGTCAATTATATGACGTTTTGGGATGAGACTGTGCTGATTTACGTCAGTTACATGCATATATCTGTTATGTTAAGTGTTTCCCGCTTGAGGTGCTTTGTGTTGTACGTTGCGATAATGTACGAAACTACTACGATGGAACCTCATTTGTTGTCCCCACATTAAGCACTTGAATTTGAGGGTATTGGACCTGGAAAGCCCTTGAAAGTGTGTGAACCCTGGTTAAATATCAGTGGCTTTAATATTTATATAAACTGTGGATTTATTGGTTGTATTAATAATACAGTAATGCAGAGAAATGTCAATGCATCCAAAAGCCCGTAACCCCCCCTCTCTCACACACTCTCTCACTCAGTGGCTCATTTGGCTCGCAGCAAAGGTTTATCACTTTTCCATCTGTCTGCCACAGCTCGGTGACTCCTAATTTATCATACTGGTCTGAAGTGAATGGCTGGGTTTCTTCCTTGGATATCAGTGCTGAGAATGGAATATCAACTCTTTATGTTGTGATTTGTAGTGTAGTAACCAAGTCTATTGCCAAACTATTTTAAGACGCCATATACAGTTACTGACATGCAATATAGGATTCTACCTTTGATCCGGTGTTGTGCTGGAATTTCACTGAGTTGATTAATGTTATCGATGAGAAAGCTGATTTTCCATAAATCCTCTGTTGATGATTGATGATCGACGTGCCTTGTGGGAGTTGGTTTGTGTATGGGCTTGAGTTGCGTATGCATTTGTCAATATATGAACACGCCAATGTTTCTGGATGAACCCGTGTCCTTTAACTTGACTCAATGCCGAAGTTTGGCCACGGTCTTTGGCACGTCTTGCTGTACTCTCAGTGGCTTAGTACAAATTACACTGTGTCCCATGAACTTCATTGTGCCCTTTTCGGCACAGTAGGAGTTAAACTGATAACCCCAACCTATCATTTCAGGTTTGTCTGCATGATAGGTGTCAACCATCCTCCCCAAGCGCTTGCTTCAATATCAATTTAACTGCCCATAGATGGCTTTAAATAAGAAGCTTGATAATCTTGGTAGTTTCCATATTTGTTGTTATGTGTTCAATCGAACTCTACGAATTCACAGTATGACCAATATATAGATACACTATATGGCTAATGTAGTGAAAGCCTGTTTCCATGGCCCTCGTAGAGTGTAGAGGAATGATAGTGCTCCCGGAAGTGCAACACATGTATCGGGTTGGAGAGATCCAAGCTAATGTGGACTCCAAACACAATGGACAGTGTTTGTGAGTTACCATAAACAACAAGAACTTGTGTTCAGATGTTTCTCCTGAAGAAGTTTATTAGCCATTTGTTAGCTGTGCTAAACTCAAGCTAAAAGCTTCTCACCACTGTGGGTATTCTTGTGAATGTGGCATAATGGTATTCTATCAGAGTGGTGAAGAGCTGGACTGAACAAAGGGAATGACACATGCGACTGCATTTATATGCTGTGGACCGGTGGCCCCGGTGAATAAAGGTGTCTTCAGCAAATGCTCCAAGCAGTGATGGAGTACTCAAGTCCTGGACTCGGACCTTATTCTCTGGACTCCAGTCCGACTCGAGACTCCATTCTCTGGACTCGTGACTCGACTTGGACTCGTGGACTGATGACCCTTACTTGGACTCGGACTCGCGTTACAAACCGAACCATTACAGTTGGACCAGTTTTCCTGCCGACCAAAATCTGCACTGGCGCGACCACCTAACGTTGTGCAACATCAAATTGCAAACGTAATGAAAGCGGAACGAATCTCATTTTGTGCTTCACGGATCTTTATCAGTTTGGACCATCAACAACAGTGCAGCGCGAGCCGATCTTGTCAGGGCTGCCAACTGTCATGCGAGACAGATGTTGAGCTCATAACGGCGTGGACGCAAAACGACTGGAGCAAAAGCACGTTTCTCTCTGCACTTTAAGTGTTCTGTTATCACTCCGCTGTAGTCCACTACGGGTTTTCCAGTCTCACCCACAGGAAAAACTGCTCCGTGTTCAATCGATTTTAAAAGATAATCTTTTGTTTTATTTTTTATACATCACAAACGTCTGAATTTATAATACTATGTAATGGTTTGGAAAGTATTCTACATGTTTAATAAATGTTCCAGCTGCCTTTGCTTAGACAAGTAATCAGTATGGGAAAGCGCACCCAGGTTAAAAATAAGAATTTGACAAATTCTACAAACAATTTTAATTTGCCAACAGTTAATATTAATAAATATACAGGTATGTAATATAATGATAAAAGTGAGAAGCACTAACATTTCTCCGTTATTAACCCAACAAACAGCGCTGACGTGGTGTGAATGAATTAACTAGTTAGGTTTTAAGTCCACTGATCAGCAACATTCACTGTGGATTTAATGTCGTAACACTATAGTGTTATAACTTGTAACCATGGAAGTATGGCAAAAAAAGTAGCCAACATCACACATCTTTTTTCCAGCACTTCAAAACTCAAATAGAAAACGATATTTTCAATGTGATGACCAAAACATTGTTTGTTTATCCTTCAAAGATTACCCCCTTTTATAAAACTGAAAGTTTCAAGATGTAGGAAAACTCTTTAAAGGTGCCAGAGTGGAGACATGTAGGCACTGGGGGCTCGAGACTCGACTCGGACTCGAACTCGGGACTCGAGGCTTCGAGACTCGACTCGGACTTGAACTCAGGTAATGGTGACTCGACTTGGACTCGACTCGGACTCTCCTTTGGTGACTCGGACTGGAACACTGGGACTTGAGACTCGACTCGGACTCGACAGTTGGTGACTCGACTACAACACTGGCTCCAAGTCATGTGTTGTAGCAAGAACCAATTGAATGGGAACAAGCTTGTGATTTAGCGTTTTGAATCAGACTCAGTCAGTAGATCGTTCAGTGACAAGGAGTTCACGTCCTCACTGAACCGAAACTCATTATATAGTTATGTCTGAGACTAATTCTCCACTGTTTCCCTCGAGATTTTCCTATGGGGTTTTATAATGTTTTTTTTTTTTTTTTTTTTTTTTTTTACAGTTTTTTTTTACAGTGCATTTGAAGTTTATGGTACTCTGGATTTGGGCCAAATGCTGAGCTCAACTTCCTCCCTTCAGACACCATGCCAAATACACATAACCTTTACTCTATTTGATTATATGGAAGTGTAAGCTTGTGAACCCAGTTTTGGGACACTTAGCTACTGACTAGTTGTTAATATGACAACATGTAACCATATACAATCACCAAACTGTAATTAATATAGTATTCTATGTTGTATATGTGGGACTTAAATTGTGACTTTAGGCTTCTTTTTTATCTCCATGGTTTGTCATGGTACTTTTCATGTATGTAACACATTTGTCCCAAGCCCCTTTGAATTTTACTAATGGACATGGTTGTGAAAAAGGTTAAGATGTGAATGACAACATTAGCATTGGTGGATGGGTGGGAGGAGATTGGCAAAGGAAGGGGTGTTTTTTTTTTCCATCTTAATCTCTTTACTATTTAGTCTAGTCAAACATGAAGGTCAAAAATATTTTTAAACCGAGCTCTGTACTCGAGGGAAATGTCGAGTAATGCTACAGGGGCTAGAGAACATCTCGCACCATCGTCTAATTAGTTCAGTCTTTTGCTCTGTGTCAGAGTTGACGGCAAACTGTCCAGCTATCTGAGAAATGCTAAACTCAGAAGTTAGTTTTCATGCTGTCTACAACTACTTCTTCTGATTAATTGTAGACCATGTCTTGTAATGTTTCACGCCGTCCTTGTTGCTAATATCTGTGGGAAAAAAAAAACAAAAAAAAAAACTATTGATGTGCCAATACTCTAACTCCATTTTGATTATTATAATGTGTTGTCACTGTGGATAAGTCATGTTTCATGTACTGCCCTCTAGTGATGAAACAAGGCATGTTACTCTTAAATAATAATGAGTGTGCATTTATATACATTATTTATTTTACATTTTGTAAAATTACAATTGAATTTATCACCATTATTTTCATATTAAACCCTATTCAGATGGTATTTTCAGCCTGTTATGGTGATTTTAAAAGAATATTTCCATGCCTCCTCTGCAATAAACTTCCAGTGCATTCTGATGGGAGTTTCTTCACAAATTGCAACAGTTTGTTTTGGTCGGTCAAAAGATCATATTCCAACATACTGAATGTTATGCAAAGCATGTTGCTCTTATTATAATGGTGCATTTTACCCAGCTAGACTTTCTCTTTTTTTCTGTCTACTCTCATAACTATGGCGTGGTGGCGAATCGATGATATTAATGCATTATAACTGTTTTATAAATGAGCTTCCATTGAGTCAATAATTACTGCACAAAGTCTCAAATTGTAGCTTTATACGTAGTTCTTAGCAGTACTCAAAAAATATTTGGCACCAATCCTCCTTGAAAACTCGATTCACATGAGAATTACGTTTCCGAACAATCTTGGAGTTTGTCCAAAAAAAAAAAAAAAAAAAAAAACACCTATAAAAGATGGAAATATAAATGATTTTGGGTCTTTGGAGAAAAAACCTAAGGTCTGTAAACTGCAGAAAGATTCTTGTCTTGTAACCAATTACCTCGCATGGGCTTCTGCGCTGCACGAAAATGAAATCCTAAGGCCTTGATCGCAGCTGTAATTAGCAAGAGTTGCTAATTCTTATTTTAGCATGGGAACAAATGGAGGGATGGAAACTCACAGCTCTGAAACCCGAACTTGCCAAATACGTACATCTCAAGTCGGATAATAACTGACCGGGTCACTGGGAACAGGACAGAGGTGAAGATGGATGCTGTACCAGGAGCTGTTGTTAGCATGTCCTGCGTCAGCTCATCTGTATACGCCTGGGAAGAGGTCGAGGTCCCTTGGTATCGGGCTTCAACCTGTTACCCAAAACACAGAACTGTTTTGGGATCACTAATTTTAATTTTGTTTACAATTAATAACACACAGCCGATTGTGTTCAAAATACTTCAAATACTTTCTATTCCAGAGATATAGATTTATTACTATTTCATTATTATTTGTAATATGAAGAGTTCAGATGCAAAAGCCTCTAAATGCCATTTGAAATTTTCTTCTTTAATGATGATTTTTATCAAACTTGTATATTTAAGTTCAGTAATTTCACTTAAATAATTACTGAACTTAAATATACAAGTTTGATAAAAATCATCATTAAAGAAGAAAATTTCAAATGGCATTTAGAGGCTTTTGCATCTGAACTCTTCATATATTTCTTATATTATTTGATTACATTTATTTTTGTTTAGCAGTTTATTAGTAGACCTAAAACAACAATATATATATATATATATATATATATATATATATAGGCTAATATTTGATTATATAATTATCGAATATATTATTTAATGATATAATTTAAGTTTGTTTAGCATAGTTTTTTAACACGTATAAGTAAACAAATACACAAAAATGTCCTCCATATGAAATGAATCTATATTCACCACCACCTTTTTGCCAAATTAATGAAATTTATGTAGCATATGTTAAATAAATAAAAGAAAAAGAAGTAATATAGTTGGTAAGTTTTTATAGATTTTTAGCTTTAGTTTGCTGACTATCAACTAGCTACACTACATAACTTGCCAAACTGGATACGCAATGGTCTAATGTAATCAAACAATACAGATAATTACTTCATATGTCATTTTACAAGTCATTACTCAAATATGAAGGAATATTTATACTTACCAAATTTGATGATGATGGAAGAATTAAATCATCTGCCGATAGACTCTCCAGCTTTGCCGATGAACGAGACCTGTTTCACGCTTTATGTAATCTCGGGATACATAATGTGAACTTACTTTAATGGTTCAGCATGTTTTTAAGTTGAGATGACACACAGTCTAATTAAGTCAACTCACAGACTAGTTGAGATTGTGAAAACTTAACATGTTAACTTGAATTGACAAATTCAGAAACTACAAGTTGTATCAACTTACAAAATTACTTTGAATCTGCCAAGTAATAGTTCCTTTTTCAATTTCGGTTCTAGTGTGGCTCATACAATCAAAATTTTAAATCAGATCCAGGACAATTAGTTTTCAAAAAACAAATGTTGAACGGCTTATTCATCAGAAACTAAATTTCAGTTTCAGCTACTTTTTTTTTCCTTTTGCAGTGTTTTAAGTTAAAGGGTTAGTTCACCCAAAAATGAAAATTCTGTCAGTATTTACTCAACCTCATGTTGTTCCAACCCCGTAAGACTTTTGTTTACCTTCAGAACACAAATTAAGATATTTTTGATGAAATCTGAGAGCTGAATCACTCCTCCATACTAGTCCATAGGCTTTTTGGAGGGATTGAAACTTGCCGGCCTCGGAAAGTTATTCAAGACATCGTTAAAATAGTCCAAGTGACTACAGTGGCTCAATCTTAAGTTTATCAAACGACGAGAAAACTTTTTGCACACAAAAATAACGACTGTATTTCAACTATTCATTTACTTCTCTCTCTGCATCGAGTCAGGTTACTAGTTTAATAGCGTAAGCTTCTGTTATTGTACGTCACACGCATCACACACATGACCAGCGTTGGCCAATAGTGAGCCTACGTGTGACGCTCTACGCTATCACACTACGTTAACTGACTAGTGGACCATAGAGAAGGAAGTGAATAGTTGAAATAAAGTCGTTATTTTTGTTTGTTTTTGTGCACAAAAAGTATTCTCATCACTTGATAAAGTTAAGATTGAGCCACTGTAGTCACTTGGACTATTTTAATGATGTCTTTAACTTTTCGAGGCCGGCAAGTTTCAATCCCTCAATAAGCATATGGACTAGTCTGCAGGAGTGATCCAGCACTCAGATTTCATCAAAAATATGAAGAGTTCAGATGCAAAAGCCTCTAAGTGCCATTTGAAATTTTCTTCTTTAATGATGATTTTTATCAAACTTGTATATTTAAGTTCAGTAATTTCACTTAAATAACAATTAATAGGTAATTATCATTGCCATTTAAGTGAAATCACTGAACTTAAATATACAAGCTTGATAAAAATTATCATTCTAGAAGAAAATTTCAAATGGCACTTAGAGGCTTTTGCATCTGAACTCTTCATATATTAATTTGTGTTCCGAAGATGAACGAAGATCTAACAGGGTTGGAACAACATGAGGTTGAGTAAATACTGACAGAATTTTCATTTTTGTGTGAACTAACTCTTTAAAACTCTTGAAAAACCCTTGAAAAAATGTCCAATGGCTTTTTTAAAAAAAAATTATTCCGACAGCCTGTCTGTTTTGGCTTCTTAAACATAAACAATGTCATCCTAAGTAAGGACTCGGGTTACTAGCAGAAATTCAGCTAATGAAGACGATGCACATAAGCCTTCATCAGCTGCTGACCATAAACATTCTTTCTGATTGGACGATTAATGTAAAACGGTTTGATGACACTCTGCAAATAGAACGGCATGACAGGTGCCATTGCTCTTGTAAAATGTGTGTTTCATAGATGTGTTTTGTGATTTTAATCCCGAATCGAAAGTTACAAAGCATGACATGCTGATGTCCTATTTAAATAGTTGTAATTCAGAAAACAAATCCATAGGGATAGTGGCCAAGTCAGGATGGCAGTGTTGCATTTGGTGTTTATACTCACTTTGATTTCTCTGAACAACATCTTGATCTCATCAGTTGCACCAGAGCTGTCATCACCCAGCATTCATGCCCTGATGTTCCGTGTCCTAAAACAGTGGTATAAATAGCTGTGCGTACGCAGTGCTTGCTTTAGCCAGATGGAATATTTAGCCATCTTTCACATAATGTAGTCGGCAGATGTGTTTAAATAGTGCCCATGATAGAGATAATTCTAAGATCTGACTGAGAAGAAGTGTAACTGAGTCTACCGTGCTACCCCCACACATTTTGTTAATCCTGGACCTACATTCCTGTCTAAAAATGTCTCAAGTGCTAATCATAATTTAGCCCTAAAAGCAGAGGGAAATTATAGGTGAATTACACTGATGTAGAAGCATCTAACCCTGGTTGTAAGTAAGCCTAAACTCGACATTAACTGTAAACTTGGCCCTCCAATTTTTATTGGTTGTTTGGAATGTTGTTCCATAAATCACAAATCACTTCACAATGACCAGGCGTGCAGCGTAAAAGATATAGATATAGTTCACCCCAGTTTACTTAACAATATTTGACTTTCTTTCTTCCATGTAACACAAAAAGATAAATTTTTTAAATTGTAGACTACTGGTCATTCAAGCTTATATGACACAAAAGCGCAATTAGAGCATTAGCATAATATCACTTTCTAGCAATTGTTGCTAAATGACTTCAATTGAGTCATTGAGTTGAACTCCCAAACGAATCATTCAGAGTGGATTGGTGAAGTGATCATCCGGTTTGAAAGGTCCGGTTCATATATAAATTCGTCATTGCAACTTTCTTTCATAAACTTTACGTTGACGTCAAGATCTGTATGTTGTTGACATAAAATTATCGCATGGCTTCCAAGGACTCACTACTCGTATTGACCACTTTTACGATTTTTTTTTGCTGCTTTTTTTTTTTTTGCAATTTGGAACTTTACAACCCACTTTCATTAAAAAATGACTTTGTGTTCCACAGAAGAAAACTACAAGGTACAGGTTACAGGTTTTGAACGACTTGGTCAGTTAACGTTAAATTACAGAATTCCTTTACATGATTTTGGAAGTGCTTTGTGTCTTTAGGACTAAATTTCTCTGTTTTTAGAGCAGTCGGCTTATCTTGTCATCGATTTCACACACCGTCCTCCCGCACACTTCTTTTTACCACATGTAGCTTCGCCAAAAAGACGTCAATCACGAGCTTTGGAATATATATTGGCTTGGCTCGCGTTTCCTAAACATCATCATTTTGTTCTTGCATAATCATCATACACTTCATGCAGTAGCATAACCTCATAGTGTTTAAGAGTGGATAGTGTTTAGAGACGCAATCGTGTTGATAACTTAAGGGGGGGGGGTGCGATTGAATTTTTTTGATTTTAAATAGTGTGTAATGTTGCTGTTGTTGCATGAACAGTATCTGCAAAGTTGCAGCGCTGAAAGTTTAGTGTAAGCAGAGATATCGTCTTTTAAAAATCAGGAAGTATATTGCCTACAAAATCGACTCGATTGGGACTACAGCTGGGTTTTAGACGTCACTAACCCACACATTTGCATTAACCCCTCCCTCCAGAAAATGCAAAAAAGGGCATGGCCATATTTCTGCGGCTCGTCAAGTGTGTTGTGTTCACCCGGCTGTCAGGTCTTCTGTGTTTCGAGCTTCCCACGGATGCTGTACTTCGTCAACATGGATACAATTTATGTTTGATTATGTCCCTGAAAATGAAGATCGTAATTTAGCTCTCTGCTGCGCATTTTACGGAAGACAGCTTCCACAATCTCCACGAGTTCAATGTCGGATTCAACAAGAAACTGTTACTAAAACATGAAGCAGTTCCAACTTTAAAACAAGAAGCAGCCGTTGTTGGGCCACAACCTGTAAGTAGGCTAAGACTTCATCATTTTAAATGTATTTGCATGTTTAATTCCAGACGTAGCCTTGTGTTTTATTATTTTTTTTTTTCAAATGCCAGCGCTGGCTTTATAGCCACTAGGCTACTAGTGTTTTAAATGTATTTTTCATGTACTTTGTATAACGTTATATGTTTTATGACATTATTTTCGATTTGATCAAGAACGTAAACTAATGCCAACGTTGTTTAGTAGCCAGTCAGTTGCTATTGTTGCCAGTCAGAAGCTATTGTGTAAAACAAACATCTATAAAGTTAAAAAATGTAGCAAATTATCATTCAGAAACGTTTAGAAAGAGCCGTGTGTGGTGAGTTTCTGCTTGACTCGCGGCTTTCTCGGTCTGATTCTACCTCAAACTGATACTGCAGTTCGACACCATTATTTACCTTATTTACATCTGGACCGGAGCTCATGACATGCACGTTTCGCCCGTAAAGGTAATGGGCTTTAACCTTCCGGACAACGTGAGCGACAGTTTAGCCAATCACAACACACCGGTCCAGAGTAACCAATCTGAGCCCACTGCTTGTTTCTGAGGGAGTGGTTTCATAGAATCAGGAAATCTGCATCATAACAGGAGGTCTGGCCTTTGTCAGAGGCTTAGAAAACAAAGTAAGAGGCTTGGAAAACAAGACCTAGAGACCAGACGTATCCACCCACCTACCTACACCAAAGCAAACATTATCCCTATTTATAAGTCACTGGATAAAATTGTATGCCTAATGCAACTTTTAGTCAAAACAATACACACAAAGGCCTGTTTACACCAAGAGCAATATAAAGATAACAATAGCTATTTCAGTCCACACCAATGCACAATATCGTTGTGTTTATATGTTTATTAAAGGGTTAGTCGCCCCCCCAAACCCCCCCCCCCCCCCCAAAAAAAAAAAAAAAAACTCACCCTCATGTCGTTCCAACCCCATAAGACCTCCGTTCATCTTCGGAACACAATTTAAGCTCTTTAAAACAGGATGGATTCTGATTGGCTGTCAATGTTTTTATTGTTTATCAGTTGGAAAAACAAAATTGATCTGAAAATGACTCCAATGATATTGATATAGTTGTGGTGTGGACTCAACTATTCTTTTAAACTATTCTAGAATGATTTTTAGAGATGCACCAGTCGACTGGCCATAAATTGGAATGGTGTTGTGCCGAATTTCGACTCCCCGCGGCTCGCCAAATTAAACTACCTGATTGCCTAATAATAACCACACCCCCACACTTAATCTTCAGAATTTGGCAACAGGACAAGCTGAAGATGGACACAAAGAGGAGAGCACAGATGTACAGCAGGGACAATAGTAGCAGCAAGCACACTTGTCGCTCTATATTGAAAGGAAAAATAAATATTGAACTGGAGGTGGGGGTTTGTATGAATGTATTTCTGAAGGGAACTGAACTGACTGTCTTCAGATGCCGTTTTTGTAATGACAAATATTAGAAGTCTGATATTGATATTGCTGTTCCATAAGCACTGCCTACTGACAGAGAGTGAATTTGCATTTTTATTAAGTTCGCCCGGTGTTTTTGTTTTTTGCAGAATTTCACAAAGCAGCCACAAAGTCAGATCATGTTGTGTTTGCTTTTAATCTTAAAAGTATATAACCTATTTTAAACTAAAAAAACAACAACTGTTCATTCAAGCTACATGTGTGTAGCATCTTTATGTGTAGTGGCTGCCTGTAATCTCATAACTGTAAATTACCTTAATTGCTAAAACTGTTATAGGCCTTTGAGTTTGGTAACACACTTGCCTATTTAATTGTTCTTCCTGGCATCAGATGCCCCTTTATGGCAGCCAAAAACACAGCTATGAATGTGTGTTCAACACTAATCACGTTCATTTACTCTGTCTAGATCCATTTCAGGGATGGATCATCTTTTTAATGCTAGTGCCAGTCCATGTTTAAACACAGCCTGCCTCTATTAGCTCTGTCACGCATGTACACACACAGCCGCTCGACTCTCTTCCTAATCGCACACATACACACACTCAGAGAAGATTCCTCAGCCTCTTGATATCCCTCCGGTCTGTGTCCTCTCTACTGTGAAATGCTCGGCTTGGTTTAATCCCTGTGTCTCGTCAGGCCCTTTTAATAGGAGCCTCATCTCAATGTCCGTGCACAACTGGAGCAGCCCGCGGGTTTATCTGAGGGAGATAGAGTTTCAGGCGACAAGCTGAACCCCTCTCGGCTTTAACTGTACCCGTCTGTCTTGTTTAAGCACAGAGGGAGAAGGTGCTGCCTCTGTGTCACTCTAACCTCTCTGTAATTTCTCCTTCTTTGTTTCCGTTCTTCAGCCCGATCGAGACCCAGCATGGCATCGTCGAGCTCCAGCGGACTCGAGGTTCTCCTAGGCACGTTGCAGGTAAACGCACATTGTTTCTGAACGCATGCATCTGGATTGTCTCTCATTCTAAGCATAGGAACGGCCTACAGATGCAAGCAAGCGCGCTGGTAATGACTGCCAACACACGCAGGGCACTTTCCATGTGCTGAGTGGGAAAGATTAATTACATGGTATCGCAGGACCATGAAAAGTAGAGCCTGTGGTTTAATGTCAACATGTTTACCTCCCCACTCCAAGGCAAAATTCGAAACTTTAACATGCGCGATGGGGCGCAATGCTTGAAACCGTAGCTGCAATTTGCAGACTGTATGGCGGTATCATTGTGAGTGCTATTTTGGACTAGTGTGTACTAAACAACTGCTTTACAAGGCAAGCTTTAAAGTTGTACTTTTTTGATTGTTGTACTAGAAACTTGTTTGTCAGCTGAACCCCTTAGACATCAAATATTACACTGTATAGGCTGTATATATCAGATATAGGCTATATGTAAAATATTTACCTCGAGCGATTAAAGTCACGTGACATGCAAGTAATCTTTTTAGTGTAGGGTTTTTTTATTTTAAAATTATAGGGCTGCATGTGTAAAGGGATTTTTATTATTGTTCAAAAATGAAGATATAAATATATTACTTGTTGTAAATTATAGTTCTGTAAATTATAATCATTTTATTTTACACTGCAAGTTACAGTACCGATATTTATGTCTTTGCTTTCAAAATTTCAAATCTGTGAGCTTTTATTTTGGCGAAATGCTGTAAACGTCTATCCACAGGAATCGTAGAAATTTTACATAGCTAATAGGAAGTCAGGGCAATGATGACCAGTTATAGAGTTTTGTGGTCATCTTAGTAAAGCATTTGACTGAATGATGCCATGATTGAGAAGATTGTCTTAATGAAGTATATTCAGTTCAATTCAATTCAAATTTATTTGTATAGCGCTTTTCATAATACTAGTGTTTCAAAGCAGCTTTACAGAAAGTGCATTTCAGAAATGTTCATGGGAAACTACATTTAGTTAATCATGTATTTATTTAGGGCATAACATATCGCGGGAGTTGAGTCGTCTCTTCACAGGCGTCGAGTCGTCTCCTCACAGGCGTTTAGTCGTCTCATCGCAGGTGTTGGGGCATTTGAAGGCTGGATACAAACTGGAGCTAACAAACGCTATTTACCTCGGGACTCGCGTAATCAGATGGGAAATAATTAGCATAGCTGCTGTTCATAATATTAAAGCATTCGATCTGATTCAACAGAGGAATAATAGGTAAGCGTTATGTGAATGCTTGGATAAAGAGATGCGTCTTTAATCTAGTTTTAAATTGGCACAGAAAGTCTGAGCCTCGAACAATATCAGGAAGGCTATTCCAGAGTTTAGGAGCTAAATGCGAGAACGCCCTCCCTCCTTTAGTAGACTTAGATATCCTAGGAATGACCAGAAGCCTTGAATTTAGTGATCTGAAAGAACACGATGGATTGTAGGGCGATTGAAGGTCCATTAAATACACAGGAGCTAAACCATTTAGGGCTTTATAGGTCAGTAGTAGTAGTTAGTATTTGATACGGAACTTAAAGGAGAACTCAATCAAGTTAGTATTTGATACGGAACTTAAAGGAGAAGTCAATTTTAACTAGAGCCTGGCCGATATTATCAGCCGATATTAGGCATTTTCCAAACTATCGGTATCGGCAGTTATAATGGCCAATAAATGAATATTTCAAAAATAAAATAAAAATTTGGACGAAATACGGTTGAACCATGTCATGAGTGTTGGAGTTGTATAGTTTGTCCACCAGAGGGCACTTTACACAGTCCCTGTTAACCACAAAGCTAGCTAATGCCACTATCATCATGGAAGACCACTAACGTTAACATTAATGAGCTTTGGTTCCTCTGTTGCGACAATAAAAGAGTTTCTTTTTAAAATGCATTATCATATTATTTTAGTTAAAACTCATACATAACTACAAATAACTAATGTTAGGTAAATCTGTTAATGTTTTGTTGTGCGTTTCTGAAAAAAAAAAAAATAAATATCGGCCGATATATCGGAATATCGGATTTTAAAACCAACAAATATTTGTATCGGTATCGGCCTTCAAAATCCTTTATCGGTCGGGCTCTAATTTTAACATTGAGCTCATTTTTTGTACATTTGGAGTGCTGTTAGTACAGACAAAAACGACAAAAATCGATGTTGCCCACACCGTGTTATCGTCTTTTTAAAATTCGCACCCTGTTGACTTCAATGGGGCATGTTCTAAACCTGCTTTTAGCCTCTTAACATCCTTGTTTTGTCCTTACGAGTGCACAGCCATGTGAGTCGTGTTATTAAGAGTGACCACGGTCAACCTGACTGCAGTAGATGTGAAAGATATCAATAAAAGTTATATTAATTCAGCCAGCTCACATACCTGTATTTACTTCCTGTTTTCAGTCGAAGTCCACAGTAGCCGATTGTCGAGTTTGAGCGCGCGATCATTGTTAACTAAATGATGTTCTACATCTGATTCGGATTAACTGTCCATTTGACAGTTCTCTCAACTCGCGCGCAAACTCGAGTGCCTTGTGATTAAGTTAAAAGGATTATATGGGATGACGTGGCTTCATGCACACACATATTTGATTCTGATATTGTTTATTGTTCATCATGACAGCATCCATCGATACAATAGTAATTGTTGGTTTAAAATAAAAGGACCAGTATACATTATATTTTGTTCCCTGCTTTCCATATGTGTTTTGAGTAGAGTTGTTGTGCTCACAGAATGTCTCATAATCCAAATTGTACATTTTAAATGTGATTTTTATCCACTTCCACAGCTTATGGTGACTGATTTCATATCAGTGATTTGTATATCAGCTGCTGCCAATGAACTGCAAAGGCCTTATGTGCTCACAGGAGGGCGACGTGCCGAATTTCAGATAACTTTCTACCTCTTGCATGAAAATCAAGCTCAGAGGAGCAGAAATTATTTAGTGTACGCGTCAAAGCGATTAATTGCAAGTGAAAAGCATAAGATGAGATTTATTCCCTCTATGCTGATAAGAGCGTTGTAAGGAGAAGGGGGAAAAACTAGTGCAGCAATGAACTCAGTGTGGGATTAATGAAAGCTTTAAAGGTTTCATTCTGATCTCAGAAGGGAAAAATGTATTTGTAAATGTAGAACAGAGAACATTCTTGATGTAAATGCATATCAAGTGTTTTTTTTTAAAACAAATGATCTTGAACTTGATAGTCCTATAAAGTCTCACTAGTTTTTCTAGCAAAGTAGCAAATTGTTCTCTGATCCATTAAATTGACTGAACTCTAATGTTTTTAAAAGTCTCTTATGCTCACCAAGGCTGCATTTATTTGATAAAACAATACAAAAAACTGTAATATTGTTAAATATTATGACAATTTAAACTGTTTTCTATTTGAATATATTTGAAAAAAATAATTTATTCCGGTGATGCAAAGCTAAATTTTCAGCATCATTACTCCAGTCTTCAATGTCACATGATCCTTCAGAAATCATTGCTGATTTGATGCTCAAAAAACATTCATTATTATGTTCAAAACAGTTGATGTTGATGAATAGGAAGTTATACTATTTTATATATATATATATATATATATATATATATATATATATATATATATATATATTTATCATGTAATTTTAATATTTTAATGACAATATAATTAGCTATAGTTTTTAATGTAATAACAAAAATGTTGTGCCTTTGAATGTGACAGAAAATAGCTTTACTTTTCAGATAAAAAAGTTCGTCTGTATGTTCTGTCAGTTCAAATAAGGATGCTTGCTTGCAACTGCTTGGCATTGGCCATGTGGCCTCGGCTTTGAAGAATTGACTCCTTTATTACAACGCAAACTGACAAGGGTAGCTAGTAATACCCTCACGATTAGCCACAGCCAATGTGTCGCCTTCCTCCAGCCATGACTGGCATCAAACGTGGCAATAAGTTCCAAATTCACAGTCCTTGACATGAAGCTGTTGATGCCTGAAATGGGATTGCCGCTAATTCAAATTGAGACTGACACAGACACTCAGGGTGCTGTCTGAGGTTTTTTCTTCTCCATATTCTTCCCCTTCCTGTTTTATAGCTCTCATATCACCTCGCAGAGACATGCCAGGTTCTGCCTTTGGTGTCTAAGATGTAAAAAAGCATTTTAAGGTGTGTCAGAATAACTTTTAATAGTTTTTCTTCGCTATTTTGAATAGTTTGCCATCCGGAGGGGCTCCCGGCTTACACAGGGTGATCAGCCAAAGCTCCCCTGCTGCATTCCTGCCACCGTCTTAAAAGTTAATGGTGTGCATAGAGATGTAGCCAGTGTCCCTCATTAAAGAATTAAAAATGAACTCGGATATGAAATGAGTTTCACTTTCGAACGAGTTCCTGAGAATATGAACTCATGTCCTTCTCCCTACTGACAGATGAGAAGCAATGCTTTTTGATTGTTGCTTGGCATAGGTGATGCTGGACGGAAATAGAAGTAATCATTCCTAATATGAAGTATCACTGGATTATTCTGTTAAAAGATTGTTGATGTAATGCTCTAATGATGTGCCAGCTGGCTCTGTATGCTGGTCACGCTCATTAATGTTGAGTAATTAACATGGTTGTGTGGAATTATCCCAGATGTTGATGACAGGGCCATCGATTTCCAAGAAAGAGCACACGCTCTATACTACAAGTTCAGTGTAAAAGTTCATCCTCAGTGAAATGTAGTTTCTTCATTAAAACCACTCACCTTTAGGGTCAAAAATTAATGGGGCTATTTGGAGCAAAAATGCCACAGAATGTGACGGAAATGCCCTAGAAACAAAAAGTATAAATTTATTTGTTCATAATGTGACTTTTTATATTTCTCCATGATATGTTTCATAGTTATATGGATATTGCATAAAACATTGGTTTCACTAAAATATTAACGCATACAAAAAAGCCCAGTCCAAGTAATGAACCAAGAAATACTTCACCCAAAAATCATGTATTAGCCCTCAGGTTTTTCCCTGTTTTATGATTTTTCTTTCTTCTGTGGGACACAACAGGATTTGTTGGAAAAATGACTTGGCTGATTTTTAGTGCCCAATGAACAAGGATAAAAATTAAGCTATTATGCTCGAAAACTGACAAAAAAACTACCATAAATGTATCCATATGCTATGCTATACATGTGCTCCCTTTAGTTTAGAGTCTTCCAAACTCATGCAATAGAGGAAAAAGGTAAAAATTAAGTCATAATTGGCTGAAAATCTTCTCGTCTGCTGCAGCTCAATTGATACTTGGTGCTCTTGGTTTGATCAAAATATTATTGAAGCATCTTGATGTGCCATATTTGAATGTACAGGAACATAAATGTGATTTGAGAAGTAACTTGTGAAGTAACATTGAATAAGTTCACCCAAAAATGAAAATTCTGTCAGTATTTACTCACCCTCATGTTGTTCCAACCCCGTAAGACCTTCGTTCACCTTTGGTACACAAATTAAGGTATTTTTGATGAAATCTGAGTGCTGGATCACTCCTGCAGACTAGTCCATAGGCTTCTTGAGGGATTGAAACTTGCCAGCCTCGAAAAGTTATTAAAGACATCGTTAAAATAGTCCAAGTGACTACAGTGGCTCAATCTTAACTTTATCAAGTGACGAGAATACTTTTTGTGCGCAAAAACAAACATAAATAACTACTTTATTTCAACTATTCACTTCCTTCTCTGGGCCTCTAGTCGGTTAACGTAGTGTGATAGCGCAGAGCTACGTCACACGTAGGCTCACTATTGGCCAACGCTGGTCATGTGTGTGATGCGTGTGACGTACAACAACAGATCATACAAAGAGAAGGAAATGAATAGCTGAAATAGTAGACTATTTTAAAGATGTCTTTTATAGCTTTTCGAGGCCGGCAAGTTTCAATCCCTCAAGAAGCCTATGGACTAGTATGCAGGAGTGATACAGATCTCAGATTTCATCAAAAATATCTTAATTTGTGTTCCGAAGATGAACGAAGGACTTATGGGGTTGGAACAACATGAGGGTGAGTAAATACTGACAGAATTTGACTATCCCTTTGAAGAAATGAATGAAGAAAAATGCTCTACTCATCTAAAAGGGTTACATAAAAAAAATCACAACACATTTTCCCTATCTCGTGTTATTCAGGAGACTTTAAACAATTTAAAGACAAAAAGCAGCCTTTTTTTAGCTTAAATAAATCTTACAATATATCCTGCTGATAGGCTATATCCAGAACCAGTGTTGTTGTTGTTAAGATAAAGCTAATTCAAAATATTAATAAATACTGTAATAGTATATATAATTTTAAAATAATGGTCCAGAATCCATCAAGGCCCAAACAAAATGTCTCCACACCAAACTATCACTATTTTCTTGGGGATATCTCGCACCAGTTCGCTAAAGTGGGGTAAGCAGGACAGAACTCTTTGTGGTGCAGTTGGCTCTGGAGATTCCTAATAGGATTCAATGGCCATTGTCAGAAAGACACGACTACCACAGATGCAGTCTGCACAGTGTTGTGTTCTCACCCTTTTTCTCTGCCATTTTTGCCCAATAATGTGAGCCAAAGTTTGAATCCCCAGCTGTGGAGTTCCTTCTCAGAGGATTTCGGCCCCCGACCGGTTACCCGTCAACTGCTGCTGCTTTTAACCAAGGGCTCCGGGTCCCCGCCGAGGAACGAGCCCCCATTGCATTCTGAAAACAGACACAGTGTTGGAAGATTTTGCTGTGCCAGCCAGGACACACTCAACACTATTTATCACATGGGTTGTAAATAGTAATGTCATCCTAGTTGCTTAGATTGTTTGTTGAGATACATTGTGTGTGGACACTATAGGTAATCGTAATGCAGAAGCCAGGTTCTACTTTAAGCTTCATTGTTTATGTATGTTGTTCTCTTTCCAGAACGCTGAGGATATCGAGAGCATGCTAAACATCATCAACGTCCTGGATGAACTGTTGTCAGCAGGTGAGATGCCCTTTTCCTACAGCCAAATTTGTTGATTCATTTTTCTGTCACGCCTCTGCACCGATCGCAAGTGTGCTGAAATTTGTTTAATCAACCATGCGGAGTGAAACCATATGTGTGTCCAAAAAAAGCCAAAAACCTTCCCCACAAAAAATAAATTTGCTGATATACAGGCGTTTCTTCAACTTTGGACACTTTTATGTACCTTTTACTACTGTAATATATTTTAACATTCACTTATTTACGTCTCATTAAAACTGTTTGGAAACTTCTCAGCATGCCATTGCTATGTATTTGGTACTTTTCAGGTGACTTTTTTTTTGTTTACTCTTATTCTGAATTCAGACTTTTAACCTCAAAATATGAAAATCGTTCACAAATACGCATATTGTATTATTATTATAGTCATTGTTGTTCCTATTAATAATAATAATAATCTTATTTTAAATTGATCATCTAAACAAAGTGTAAAATAACACCTACTCTATCTCACGACCAATTCGTACAAATTCGACGAATGATTAAAAAGTGTCTAATTCGTACAACCTCACTCGTACGAATTCGTGCGATTTGTCTAAACCCACGTGATGGGTAGGTTTAGGGGCGGGGTAAGGGGTAGGTCATTCGTACGAATTCATACGAATTGGCCAATTCGTGATATATGTACGATCAAATGAATTGTTACGAATTAGCCACGTTTTAATCATTCGTCGAATTCGTACGATTTGGTCGTGAGATCGGGTTGAATAAACAGGCCTATTCAATGTTTTTTGTACAACAAATATTTATATTAATTTGTACATATTACAATCTGTGGTGTAATTTATTTCTATCATAATAACAATTTTGCCCCAATTAATATTTTTAGTTACTGTAATCAGTTACAAAGGAGACAGTGAAGAGCATGCTTGAGATGAAATATGAGATGTGACATAAAGAAAACAGAGGCAGTGTCTAAAATCGCCTCCTATTGCCTTGAAGGGTTAGATCACGCAAAAATGAAAACTCTGTCAGTAATTACTCGCCCTCATGTTATTCCAACCCCTTAAGACTTTCACTTATCTTCTGAATACAAATTAAGATTTTTTTTAATGAAATCTGAGAGCTGGATCACTCCTTCATACTGTAGGCTTCTTGGCAATTTCATTCTGCCTGTCCAGAAAAGTTAAAATAGTCCAAGTGACAACAGTGGCTCAACTTTAAAGGGGGACTTGGCAACTATTTCAACTTAATAAAACTGTTTAGAAATCATTTGAATGTTTCAATAACCTGTTCTGGAGAGAATGGTTCCCTGCTCCCCCCAGCGTCCCCAAGGCGGAAAACCAACCTTGCAACATGAGGACTAACATCCCGTTGAGTTGGAAATAGGAAGTCTTGTGAGAAGCGAGAACGAGTGAGAAACACGAACTGCTTTATGGCAAATTGACAGGATTTTATGATACCGTGTATGATGTATTACCCAATCGGTAGACATAGCTCCACATGATAAAGTTGGCCGGCTCCAATAATAACAAATGCACACGAGCAATGGTAGAAAGGGAGGAAGGTGCTACAAGTGAGGTTTTTTTTTATGACAGTGTTGTGAAAATATATTCCGCACAGCTGTAGGGGGAGCTGATGAGAAAACATGCAACAACAAAAGTGCCCCTTTAAGTTTATCAAGTGACGAGAATACTTTTTTGCGCAAAAAACCCCCCAAAATAACGAATTAAATTGCCTAGAAGACTATGAACGAATGAAGATTTTATCAAAAAATATATTAATTTGTGTTCCTTACGGGGTTGGAACAACATGAGGGTGAGTAATTACTGACAGAGTTTGAGTTTTTGGGTGAACTAACCCTTAAAATGGAATTTTATTTGAGGGGACAGCCATTTGTAGTTGTGGACATTATTGAGTGCACTCATTCAATCCCACAATACACCACAATTACGAATGTACAACCAATGTATGCTCAACGACTGAGAATATCCATAATTGGTCCAATGTCCTTTTTCCGAAACGCTGGTCCAATGTGGGTACAGTGTAATATCATTCAGGTATAACTTTTTTTAATTGATAAAGTATGCGCAAAAAGTTTGTGCATAGTTTCTATGACAGAGTTATAAATCTTTTCATATTATTACTGGAGTGGCTGGACAAACTGGACAAAAAAAGCAGCAGCCCATCTGGTGCACTAAGCGTCACTCCCTCATTTTAATTCACTCCCTGAAGTGGACTAAATTAGTGGAGTAATGTAGGGAATGATGGATGAGGTAGGGGGCGAATTCGAAAACAGCCAAAGAATTTCCTGTCATCCTATTAAATATGCATGAAAAATGTATGATATTATTTTATAGTTTTGTATTTATAATATATAAAGCAAGACAAAGAAGCAATTATATACTGTATATATATATATATATATATATATATATATATATATATATATTTAAAATATGATTTCTGCAATAGAATATGTTTAAAGGCAAGACAATCAGAGGTCTAAAAATGTCCATATTTGAAGAAACCACCATATACAGGATATATATATATATATATATATATATATATTCTAAGTCCCTTTGAACAAAAGCATCTTCTAAATGAACAAATGTAAATAATGTACTTGATTTAAATTAAAAGAATATGAGAGAACACAGAAAAAAAATATGACGGTTTGAAATGTTGAAAAACCTGCAGTAATCCAGAGGGATTAACTTGAAAATTAGACCTTTTAAAGCGGCCCTAATAAAATATGACGTCACGGCACATTTCTCTCAGGATCTAATTATATAAACTGCACTGTTTCAATGATATTTATTTCCATATCTTGGGCTTATTCTAGTCTATTATTCACCAACAAATCTATCGAGTAATACTCTTGTAGAGGTGGAGCAGTGCTATACTAATCCTGTAATCTGAAATGAATTCACAGCAAAGTAATTAGCCAAATTTATTCACCAGCCTCCAGCGCAAAGTTCTAATCAGCACAAATTTTCATAAGTTCTGAAAGAAAGTCGAAAATAAACCCAGACATCATCTTGTGGTAATCCGCCAGTGGCGAAGATGGCACCGCTGGTGGCGTAAGAGTTGTTATCAGCCTAAATTTGACACTTTGTAAAATTATGACGGGTGTTTCCTGTAGGCACAGACAGACGGATTCATCATATGATATCGAAAGGAGGCAGTGAGGCTCTGCTGACGGCTCTGGTGAACTCAGCCCAAAGCTTCACACCCAACTACACTGTCCTGCTACCGCTACTGCACCTGCTGGCCAAGGTGGGCCAGCGAGGTGAGTGATGAAATGCAGGAATTATTGACACAACTTTTTTTTTTTTCAAACTTTTTTTTTTAATTCTTATAGTGTTATTTTACTGATGCCAATGAGTCAAATGCACCATTAGATTTAATTTACCATGACTAAACAGATGCAAAAATCAAATGCAAATATTATAGTATTTATTAATATATTTTTAATTTGCTTTTATTTTTATATTTTCAGTTTTTGTTTTAGTTTGAGTTTTTAGTAATTGTATGTGTTTTGTCATTTCTTTTTAGCTTTAATTTAATTTTGGACATCTAATATTTATTTTTTAATATTTATATTACCTCTAATATCTACAATTTTCCATTTAATATTTATATTTTAACTTTATTTCAATTGCCGAAAATGATTTGTTTTCTTCATAACAACACCTGTATATGGTTACTTACATTTCAGCTAGTGTATAAAAGTGCGTTTGAATATTATTTACAATTTCCACTGGAAAAATAGTACACTTTTGTAAACTTAAGGCTAAAAAGGCTAAACTTTCCCCCCAAGTTTAGCCTTTTTGTCATTTCGCCCAACATTATAATCTTTAGTGTGCAAAATGCAAAAATCAAATGCAAATATATTTATTAATATATTTTTAATTTGCTTTTATTTTTTATATTTTCAGTTTTCATTTTAGTTTGAGTTTTTAGTAATTGTCTGTGCTTTTGTCATTTCTATTTAGCTTTAATTTAATTTTGGACCTCTAATATTTATTTTTTTATATTTATATTACATCTAATATCTACATTTTTCCATTTAATATTTAGATTTTAACTTTATTTCAATTTCCGAAAATGATTTGTTTTCTGTATAACAACACCTGTATATGGTGACTTACATTTCAGCTAGTGTATAAAAGTGCATTTGAATATTATTTACAATTTCCACTGGAAAAATACTAAACTTTTGTAAACTTAAGGCTAAAAAAGTTTAGCCTTTTTGTCATTTCGCCCAACATTATAATCTTTAGTGTGCAAAATGCAAAAATCAAATGCAAATATATTTATTAATATATTTTTAATTTGCTTTTATTTTTTATATTTTCAGTTTTCATTTTAGTTTGAGTTTTTAGTAATTGTCTGTGCTTTTGTCATTTCTATTTACCTTTAATTTAATTTTGGACCTCTTATATTTATTTTTTTATATTTATATTACATCTAATATCTACATTTTTCCATTTAATATTTAGATTTTAACTTTATTTCAATTTCCGAAAATGATTTGTTTTCTGTATAACAACACCTGTATATGGTGACTTACATTTCAGCCAGTGTATAAAAGTGCATTTGAATATTATTTACAATTTCCACTGGAAAAATACTAAACTTTTGTAAACTTAAGGCTAAAAAAGTTTAGCCTTTTTGTCATTTCGCCCAACATTAAAATCTAGTGTGGACCAAAAATAACCTCAGATTTGTTAAACTCTAACTCAGTTTGACTTTTTTTCTCTCCAACTCTTATTATTATTATTATTATTTTTTTTTTTTTAGGAAAAAAGTCATATTTCTTATTACGATTTTTAATTTAGTCATCTTTAGTGCTTAGTATTTCTGAATTCACTGCTGAATTGCTATAAATAGCACCTCACATAAATAGATGTCACTCATATATGGATTGGCCATATGTCACATCTCTCGTGTAGGGTGCAGACAGCATGTGTGGGGTCACTGTCGGGTCAGGTAAAAGCCCTCGATCCTGCGGGGTCAGAGGTCACCATCTAAGCAGAAGCATGGTCAATGTTTCGATGTTGTGTAACTTAAGGAACGAGTGTTTGATCCCTCTGTGGATCTTGTGTCTGTCAGCGTTCCACTCTTGCACTTTGATGTCTGTCCCAATGAACCTCAGCAACAGGGCGAATCAAAACAGCAGGGAATGTTTTCCTTCGTCCTCACTTATTCATTTTCCATTTAGACTAAACAAGTCTAAAAACAAACTCCATCTGTTGAACGTGTAAACTCATTCGCAAACAGGGACTTATTTTGTGATCAAGCTGTTTTTTTAAACGCTTGTAGTCATTGTGGGCCCTTTTGGGTCATGTGGTAGATTTGAATTATTTTTATAACATTTCTCTATGGGCAGTGGGTTTTTACAGACTGCATTTTTCAGCACACGATATATGTTTTCAATAATCCATTTGCATTTACAAAGTAGAGATTGTCTCTTTCAAATGGTGCAATGATGCCCTGGTTTCCGAGATCAATAAATATTTGATTTACGGTGTGGAAATACTGTAACATCCCACTGCGTTTTTTTTTTTACGTTTGCTTTTTCTCATCTTTTCTCAAAAAAAGGATGGCTCACCCAAATACTGTCATCATTTACTTTGTTCCAAACTTTCTGATACTGCATGAATGAACAAAACCTAGACCTTTTAGATACTACTGTACAGTCAAATGGGATCAGTGATCTCTCCACTGTAAAAAAAATTATTGATGGTTTGGTTGCCTTAAAATTTTAAGTTCATTGAACTGGAAAAAGTGAGTTAATACAATGAAAGAGATTAATTTAACCATCAGAAACTCAAAATTATATGTTATCTGAACTAAATAAATTATTTAAGTTGATTTGACAAAAGAAAAAATGTTGTGATTACTACACTGTAAAAAATATTGTTGGTTTAACTTAAAAAAGTAAGTAACCTGGGTTGCCTTAAAATTTTAAGTTGATTGAACTGGAAAAAGTGAGTTAATACAATGAAGGAGATTAATTTAACCATCAGAAACTCAAAATAATAAGTTATCTCAACTAAATAATTATAAAGTTGATTTGACAAAAGAAAATATGTTTTGATAACAAATCTTGAAAATATTTTTTACAGTATAAGCCTACTTACAGAATTTATTTATTTTACTGAGGAATTGTACACATTACATCCATGCATGTGCATTAAAATCTAAATAGGGTCGTAATGATTTCATGTTAACCTTGTTCGCTCGTCGTGTATCACTCCTGTTCTTGCATTCAGACTTAGAATGAATCTGAGTTTGTATTAGAATTTGAAAGTGAAGTTGTCTCTTTGATATCCCAATTTCCCTATTAGACATCCCAGCAAATGTGGTTTTGATCTCCAAACCAAAGTAATCTGTTTCATCACAGCTGCCAACAGCTCAAAAATGTTGCCTTCCCAGATCCCTGTAGTGAGCAAACACTGTCAAACAAGATGATACAAATGTTCATTTAATGAATGTCAAAGAGGAACTTGCTTTTCTTATTTTCCTCAGATCGTCAAATTGGTCTGAAAGCACAGAAGGCAGATGCCGTTTTGGTGGTTCTGGGTTTGTTAAGACAGAATGCAAAGAGTGCCCGGAGAGCCGCAGCCTGTCTTTGGGTCCTCAAAGTCTTCTGCTCGTCTGGTGAGTCAGATCTGAGATCAGTTCATTTTTGCCTTCCTAGGCTAAGCTTGCTCCTCATGATTTAAATTGGATGAGCTACACTCAAATAAGCTAAAGTAGATTCTTTGACTCAAAAAACGTGAATTTTCAATATATTTTTGCATGAATTAATCTCAGTTGGAATTACTTTTTTTTTAAATCTTGAAAATCTAACTAAATAAAAACTATATACACTTCTGTTTGGGTTTTAAAAGATGTTTTTGAAAGAAGTCTCTTATGCTTATCAACAATTATTTGATTAAAATACAGTAAAAATTACTATTTTTTTTAATAAAGATTACTAATTTAATTTAATATATTTTTAAATGTGCTACTATTTGTGAAAACCTTGATTCATTGATTAGAAAGTTAAAAAGAACAGCATTGATTTGGAAAAGCAATTTTTTTTAAGTCTACTGGCACTTGAGATCAATTTAAAGAGATAGTTCACTTTGAAATGAATTTTTGATATGTTTTAGCTTACCTCAAGGGCATCCAAGATGTATGTGTCTTTGTTTCCACAGTATTTTCAATTTTGATTTTTTTTTAGGTCAAACCGTTCTTGTCTGTTAGTCATATAATGAAGATCTATGGTCACCACCTCAAAGAGCATGCACACAGAAGTCCAAATTAAACATGATTTAATGACTTGTAAATGTACAGTAAGTACACATTGAGGGCTTTCAATGTGTCATCCAAATATCACAGCCACGTCCAAGTGATCTGAAGGCATGGGCGCTTCGTTCTGCGCTGTCTTGCGCGGTTGCCTCGTCTTCCATTGCAATTTCCTTTATATCTAAATTATGTTTAAATCTTCATGGTGAAGGATAACACTTCTGAAATCTCTGTGTAAACAATGAGTGACGTACACGCTCGAGAGATCACTTCCGGGGCTTTCCGGCGCGTGCGCATATAGAAGTGCCCTCGCCCTCAGAGTACTTGGACGTAACTGTGATTACAAGAGGTAAAAACAATATAAATACTGTTCGTTTTCTCACACAAACCGCTCGTTTTGTGTCTTAGGCCATCAATGTGTACTTACATTTATGAGTCATTAAATCATGTTTAATTTGGACTTCTCTGCGCATGCTCTTTGAGGTGGTGACCATAGACCTCCATTATATGACTGACAGACAAGAACGGTTTGATTTAAAAATATCAAAATTGAAAATACTGTGGAAACAAAGACACCTACATCTTGGATGCCCTTGAGGTAAGCTAAAACATCTCAAAAATTAATTTCAAAGTGAACTATCCCTTTAATACATCCTTGCTGAATAAAAGTAATTTCTTTACTTTTGAATGAAAATGAATGACTTTTGAATGAAAGCGTAACACAATTTAAAACAGCACCCAACAATTCATATTTCACAATCTAAAAAAAGGCTTTTCCATGATGAGAAGATTCTCATTCCATTTTCATGTTCACCTTACTTTCTGCCTGTGTACCTCTGCGGTTTCATATAATTCCTATATAACAGCTTTTTTGATGAACATCTGTTTATTTCTTTGTATCTGGTTCTGTTCCCATCTTTCATAACACATTTCCAGCTATAGAGCATTCAAGTGAAATTGCCAACCAAGCCTTAGTTTTTATTGTGCCATTTGCTCAGGAACTTCATTACTGCTGTATTTACGCACCCGCCATATTAAAATCGAACTAAAGATTCATATATTGTGTTTTTGCTCTACATGTGGTAGGAGGAGGTTTTCCTTCACGTTTGATTTACTATTGGTATGCGATTCCACTAGTCCTCGTTTTTTGTGGAAAATGCGATAACGGGTAATCGGCCATAAAATGCAAATTGGCCTTTGTTGGGTTTTATTTCAAATGCAGACGCCTTCTCGCTCTATGCGGAGTTGATAGTGTGGGGTCTGTTTATCAGTTATGTGACAGCTATCCTAAGAATGATACCAGCACGGGAAGTTCAGCTCTCAGGTTGTGACCGTGAGAAATGCACCTCTCAGTTATCGTCCGAAAAAGCGCCCAGAAGTCTTCTTTTATGTTTTATCATAAAAGCTGAAATATATATTTGAAACACTAGTAGACATACAGCCTGTGCTCTAGAGCACTGAAGAGTTTCCGCTGTCAGTGTTTATGATGCTAGGTAGCTTGTAGCAAGCACAAAATATTAATAGAAGAAATATCATCTGGGCACATGCCTTGTTTATAAGGATGAAGTTGGGACTTCGGTGGTCTATCTTTTGGAGAACGATCACCCCCACACAAGATTGACACGGGGATCCGGTATACAGCACTATGAAATGTTATATTTTCAGTTTGGTTCAGCAATGTTGCAAAGACTTTTCATATTGTGTTAATCACACACAGTATCTGGTGTTTCAGTGACCACGGCCAACTTGCTGGGGAAGAACCGAGGGCTGGATGTGGTCTTCAAGCTTATATCTCCACACTCCACCAAACACTTACGCACCGTCAAGTGAGTATCAAATTTCATGTGGGTGCGTCATTGGCGTACTGTTCTTGGGTGCTGTTAAAGGAGAACTCCGGCACAAAATGAACCTTTGGTCTAATAAAACATCGGTACCTAGTCAATCGTTCCCTGAGTTCTTTGTTTTCCTGATAATTGAATGTAAAGAGTTTTATATCTAAAATTATATCTATGCCCCATATACTAGCGTTATACGCTAAACAGTTTTTAGAGATAAAACTCTTTACATTCGATTATCATGAAAACAAATCTCAGAGAATGATTGACTAGGTACCAATGTTTTAGGTTCATTTTGCGTCGGAGTTCTCCTTTAAGGCTGGTCATTGCATTACTAACGGATGCATTAGTCAAACTATGCATATTGTATATTTCTATTATTTTTATATAAAACTTATTTTAATTATGACCAGTATTATTTTGCTTTTTATTTTTACATTATTTTATTATTATTACTATTTCTATTATTATTATTTATATATTAAATATATAAATAGTTAGAATGTGGGATTTGTATAATAGTTAAATTAATCCCTTTTTATAACTGTAGTGAGCCACGTATGACAACATTTTATATTATGAAATTGATTTCAAATGAAAAAAATAGCTACCACTATTTTTTTGTTTTAATAATATTATTATTATTAGTAGTAGTTTTTTTTGTAGTTTTAGCAATAATAATAATGCAATTTTTCATGCCATTGAATAAGTGCAATAATCTAAATAAGGACACATATATATATATATATATATATATACAGTATATATATATATATATACAGTATATATATATATATATATATATATATACAGTGTTGGGTAAGTTACTCTAAAAAAGTAATTAATTACTAGTTACTAGTTACCTCTTTAACAGTGTAATTAGATTACTGTACTAATTACTCTCTCGAAAAAGTATTTAATTACTTTTAATTACTAATTACTTTCAAAATCCCATATCAATCTCAACCAGCTGAATAATACAAGGATAGACATGAATCCGTTTTAATTCTTTCAAATAAATACTATAAAATTGCATGAATTATCCTTAAACAGACCAAGGTGGAGAAGATTACATTATAAAAACATATTTTTTAACATCAGACAATAAATTTTAATGTTAAACCCACTAATTGTTTTATGTCTGATCTCATGACATTTCACGCTTTTTTCATACATATTTTACAATAATTCATACGAATTTGTACGAGTGCGGTCGTACGATTTAGACGCCTCATAAAATGCATATGAATCGCTGTGAGATCGGATTGATCTATACACAGTATTTACCTCAATTACATCAGAAGTAACTGTAATTAAATTACAGATAAATGAAGAGTAATCCCTTACTTTACATTTTCAAGGGAAAAGTAATTAAATTACAGTAACTAATTACTTAGTAGCCTAAGATATTTAGCTACTTCTTAGTACTTCGTAATTACCCAGATAGCAAACTGACATTGAATCAACGTGGAAACGACGTCTCTCATGACATTGAAACAACGTTGATTTTGCTCATCGAATTAACGTTGAACCAACGTCAGACGCGGCATTCTTCAAAGCTAAATGAAAATCGAACATTGGTTTGCTTTCATAACGTTGAAACAACGCGTTGATTTCAAGTTGATTTTCCGTTAGTTTTGAAAGAATGACGCGTCTGACGTTGGTTCAACGTTAATTCGATGAGCAAAACAATGTCAGATCAACGTTGTTTCGATGTCATATTTCCACGTTGATTCAATGTCAGTTTGCTATCTGGGTAGTTACACCCAACACTGTGTATATATAACACCTGGACTTTAAGTTGGTCATAATTTGACTTTCAGTGATTTCAAATTCTTCCAACACCAGAAGGTCAGCAGTCTGACTTTTCAGGCGCTGCACAATGAGAGTCTCTGTCTCACCTGCAGGCACAACCCGACTCACCTTGATATAATAAAGGCCACAGCCTAATCCTAATGTCAAACCCTTGAAATAGCAAAATATTTGTGCTTCAAGGCTGGGCTTGTTTTTCAAAAAATGGCAAGGTTATTTATTTATTTTTCTTAAACCAGTTCTTAAAAATGGTTTCTAGTTTCAGTGAAGTTGCACAACTTGACATTTTAGCCTAAGCTTTTTAGCTACTTCATTTTGTTGACTGTACAGGGCTGTGTGTTTGTTTGCTGTGCTGCATGTGGCATGACAATTTATCAAACCAAAAATGCTAATCTCTGTGCTCTGATCTTGTATAAACAGTGTCTTACACTGTAACTCATAGATCAAATCCAGTCCTGGGAAATTTGCATGCACGATACAACTCATTTTAGCAGTCATGCTCATTGAAATGCTACGAACATGCTTGTTTACAGGGGTTTGGCAACTGTGTGCTGCATAGATATGTGTTAGCCAGGTGCTGATTGACAGTTACTAGCCTAACTTTGGTAAACAGTGCTTGACCTGCAGTGACAGGAAACGCATTCCCACATGAAGTGTGCAGCGCTTGTTGAGTGTGTCTTGATGCTGCACAGAGCAGCAAACCCTGATCCGAGCTGTGTTCTAATTCACACGGTCCCTACGCAGTGTACAGGAAAAGAGCATTTCATTTCACAAAATGTATTATCATACGAAAAACTTGCTGGAATTCTGTAACATTATATTAAACGAATTGCTGATCTTGTAACAGTTCCAGATATTATCATCTGGCAGATAAAACACTGCACACATGCTGTTGGCATCAGACTAGCCTTGTTGGGTAACTGTAGAGAGCCTAGAGAGGGCGCTGTACTTTCTTCTGCCAACTGTTGGAAAGCTGGACTGATTCCATATCAAGTTGCAGATAGCTCCCTGCATGCATACAGCGGGTTACAGCAGAATGCCATCTAATTGGAATGCTCTCTCTCTCTTTCCTGTACGCTTCCTGTCTTGTGGGAATTCTGACATGGACGCACCAGAGAGGAAAATCTGCAAGTGCACCAAGCCGGCAAGCACATTTATCAGATGCGGGTGTAACCCAGTTCTAGACTTACATTGCATATTGTTGGTTTAATTTGACATTATCTGGCTCAGAGCTGTGCTCCTGGAGTTAAGCAGCCAGAGAGGGTCCTTAGGTTATCGCATGGACTCGGAGAGGCATTGATTAGCTCTAGTCTTTAGTTCAGATTTAAGAGCAGCTACACAATCAGCAGAAGCTCTGGCCACTAATTGGTCAGGCTGTCAATTACACACTGATGCTTCACTTAACCTGTTGGCAGTGAGCACCAAATTAACAAGAGAATGAGACAAGATAGCCTAGCCCTTTGGAGAATAACGGAGATGGACTGTGCTCAGAATAACATTCTAGCACACTAATATCTCTGCAATAGGCTTGTATAGTAGTTATACTGTAGAGTCAGACAATGCAAAGCTCTGTTTTCATCAATCAAACATTATGCTGTATATTTAATATTTATTTAAATATATATATATATATTATATATATTTAATTTTTTTATTAAATCTGCAGTCCGTAGCGCTTTTGCGGTTAAAAATGATCCAAATACGTGTTCAAAACTATCTGCTTGCCTTAGCTTGTGTCAAAGCGATAAGCTTGTAATCACGTTTTTAATTCCAGTGATACTGGTGGATATTCGCGGGAGAATCGAGCATGTCTTTGGGTCACTGCGTCACATCTGTACACATAAAGAAGAGTCTCGGCTAGTTGGCTATATTGCGTTTGAGGATGTTGGAGGTGGAGATTTATGGCCTTTTCTCACAGGACTTGGTATAATTAAACTTATCGATTTGATGGTGGATCCAGAAAGGATAAAACAACAATCACCAGTGACAACAGATTCATCCGCTGTAAAAATCAAAAGACTTCGTTTGGACTTCAGAGACGCTACAGAAAAAAAAAAAAAAAAAAAGAGACTGCAACCGGACCCATGCGATAATATCGGAAAGACATTACATGTTAGTCACTCAATGCTTGCTTAAATTGTTAACATTAACAATTTGAGAACAAAGAATAATTTGCACGTTTTTTGCGTGATCTGAAAACTTATAAGCGATAGTTAGATTTAATAAGTGTGATTTACTGCAATGTCAGAACCAGAAGAAAAGTGGATGTTACTAGTTCGGATGACCA